>VWZP01000139.1:0-70495 GCA_013396995.1 Dicaeum eximium | reverse complement strand
GGGGATGCGCACGGAGAGAGGGGGACACGCGTGGGATGGTGACACCCCCGGCGGTGAGGCCCTCGCGGGCCGGCTGTCGCGGCGCCGGTAACGCGGCTGCGGGACCGCGGTCCCCCCGGATCCACGCGTCGCACGCGCGTGGGGAAAGGGACACGAGTGGCACGGGGCAGAGCCAGGCGGGCCGGCACAGGGGTGGCATACAGGGCCGCCCACCCGTGTTCTCACGGTGGTATTCCCTGGGAAGGCCGAGCCCGCCCCGGGTTCCCGAGCACACGCGTGGGGCCGCGCGCGGGACCCGTCTCGGCCCCCACAGGCTCCGTGTGCCGGGCTCCGCTGGTATCCAGGCCGGGTTTTGGCAGAGCCGGGTCCCGCCGGGCTCTGCCGGGGCACTGCGGGCGCGGCGGGTGCTGCAGACGCCGAAAAATACGGAGTGGATTTCGCGGAGGTCGCTGCCGTTATCCCCCACACCATCGCGCAAAAGCAATTCCCGGAGAATTCCTGCCGCTCCAATCGGGTGCCAGGGGTGCTGATCTGGGGGGTCCTCGGGGTGTGAGGGAGCGCAGCCAAGGAGGAGACCCTGGTGATGCAGGATGTGCTCATGGATGGAGGTGACGGTAGGGGGAAAGATGATGGAGACTGGGGGTTTTCTCCTGGAATTGGGAACTGTGCTGGCTACAGCTTTCTGCTAGGGTGAGAGGATCAGACATCCATCCCAGGATGGGGTGATGGGGTCAGACACCCATCCTGGGATGGCGCAATGGGGCTGGGACACTTCTGGCTGGTCCAGGGCTAGTGGGAATCTCCAGAGGCAGAGGCCAACTTGGCTTTGTGGAATGAAACTCAGACCAGATGACCTTTAAAGGTCCCTTCCAACCCAAACTGTTGGGAATCAGTTGGAATCTCTCTGGAGTCATACTGGGCCAGGAAAAGGCAGGAAACTACCGCAGCCATGGTTTGGAAGCTCTTTGGGGGACTAATATGCTCCTAGGCTGGGTTTGGAGCAGGGAATGAAGCAGGAAATATCTCCTTATAAAACCCCTGAAATGGCAGGCACTGGATTGAGGGATGAGGCTGAACTGGGGGCAACAGCGGCTCCCCAGTGCTCTGGAATTCCCTGGTGGGGAATAAAGGGTAAGGGATGAGGGATATGGTCTCGTGTGCCTGACTCACACTAGGGACTCCATCCCGGTGGCCCTCCCCTGGGTATGGGGGCTTACCCCAGCACCTCAGCGCTGGGCCTGCCACATCCTTTGGAAAGCCGGCTGGGAGCCACATGCCAGGCAAACTCTGGCATGTACACCGTGGCAAAACTCTTCCAGGGAGGGAGAGCAGTGCCAGCCTGCTGCCAACATCCTTGGCACTCTTGATGGGCTGGGAAAAGGGCACGTCTCTGACCCTCTTTCCTCCAGGGCTGGTGGAGCATCTTCCCATGGCTACAGAGCTTTATTTTGATTTTAGAATGATTTCTGCCCCTTTTGTGGGAATCTTCCCACGGAGCCCTTGGAAGCAGCCCTGGCTTTCACTCTGCTGCTCTCTGCTCGCTTCCCACACACTCCAGCAAGCTCTGAAATCCCCATCCCCACATGCACAGACACTTCGGCAGCTCCGTAACCTCCCGCTCCCACTCAGCCGCTCCTGCCATTACTTCCAGTGGGGCCAAGTGGGTGGAGAATGCTGCTGAGCCAGGGGCCTGGCACCTCAGCGAGGGCTACGCGTGAGTCTCCAATGCCTGCCACAGCCCAGCACCTGTCCAGGAGATTTTTCCTTCCTCTCAGGCCAGTGTGGAAGGAGAAAATTGGCCCAAAATAGGGCCCTGTGAGTCCCCGGTGCCCGGAACCCTTAGGTAACCTGGGTCGTTGCCATTCCAAATTCCTGAATGCCCCCAGTCCCTGGGTGCCCAAACCACTGCCATTCCAAACTGTAGGTGCCTTAAATCCTTGGGCAACTGGACACTTGCATTCCCAAATCCATGTGTGTCTGAGTTCCTACCATCCTAAAGCCCTGGATGCTTGAAGCCTTTGCCATTCTAAATCCTTGGGCACACCAAATCCCAACCCAGCGCATCCCTACTGGGCAAGAAGATACTCCTGTGTCTCGAGGATGCCTCCCAAGTGCTTGCTCAGCACCCCCTGGAAAAGGCACATTCTGCTGCTTGGCTGCTCCAGAAGGAGTAATTCTGCTCCTTTCTCCTAATTTTCTCTCTTTTGGGGGGGAAAAAAAGGATATTTCCTCTTCTCCCTCCCCACCCAACGGAGAGAACCTTTCCCTTTGTATTTATTATCTCTCGCTGGAGCTGTTTACCCAAATTAATCTCCGGGCCGAGGCCAAGCCAGGGATAATTCCATGGAAAACGAGGAAATTTTCGGAGCCAATTACAGGGGGTTAGGAAGCGAACTGTTCCTCAAGTCGGACATGAGCGGGCGGTGACCCGGCGCTTGTCACAGCTAATAAAGATGTTAATGAGCCGGCAGCGGCACCCGGCTGCTGCTCCCATTGTTCCCATCGCTCCCTATTCCCGCTCCGCCGCTCCCGGCGCTGCGGAAGCAGGGCCGTGTTTGCCTTCTCTGCGCAAACACAGCGCGGGGCAGAACCAGTCTAGCGGCCGGGAGGGATCCACCGGGCTGCCCTGGCAGCCTCCGGATGCGTGTATCCTGGGAGAGGCCCCCGGGGGGCACGGGAAGGCGAGTGGCAGAGATTGGCTCCGAGGGGATTGTCATCCTCCCGTGTGTTATTCCATGAGTGAATAAATGATGGACAAGCTCATTGGCCCGTGGATGAGCAGCGCAGCGGATCCGCGGGCTGTGGATCCGCAGGAAAGGCTGGAAGCCCACCCGTGGGGCAGTGGGAAGCAGGGAATGCAGCAGAACCCCAGCCAGGTCTCCCTCACTGAATGGGAATAATTATCCTGGTGATGACTGAGTATCCTCTGGATATTTTAATTACAGAGGGAGAATCCATCTTGCGGCAGAGCCGCTCGGCGCCACATTTGCCAGCGGCTCCAATGGGCATTCCTGCCGTGGCCGGCGCTATCTGCCCTCTGCACATCCTCCCTGCTTGCTGTGCGTTGCTCCAGGCCTTTGGAGCTGCTGGAGTTTTCCATGCCCGTGGCATGCCAGCGTGTCCCCTGGGTGGGGCTAAGGTGTGGTGGCTCTCAAAAAAGGCACGTTGCACGTTGGGAATTTTAGGGTCTTCCAGTTAGAGCCTGAAGCCACCAGGAATCTGGGCGGAGAGCTTGGGATGCTTCAGCACAGAGCTGGGAGATCACCCATCCAGCCCTGGATCTGCACTCTCTATCCAAGGAATTTATTGTTGCTCCTCTACCAGGCAGAAAAATATTAAAAGAAGGAAAGAATTGGAACCAGGATCATGGATTGCTGGGGATGGAGAGATACAAGCCAGGGTGCATGGCCATGGGGGATGTCACATATTCCCTGTCCTCCTGCCACCTCATGCCTCCTGCCTCCATGGTGCCACATGGTCCAGTTTGAGGTGTATATAAACCTGAGCTTCCCAATGCTCCTTGTCTTTTTGGGATAATATTGGCTATAAATCCTTCTGGCTGAGCTCTCTGCCATCCTGGAGGCAGCTGCCTTCCCAGTGTTAGGCACCCCTGGCTCCACAGGGATGGCCTGGCTGTTGGAACAGGGAGGAAAGCTCTGGGCCCTCTGGCACCACCAGGGTGCCCGGAAAGCTCAGAGGAAAGCCGGGAAAGGCGGCAGGCGGAGGCTGAAGGTCGCGGTGTGGACTTTGCCCCTGGGAGCAGCTGCTTGGCAGGTGAGACAGGATCCGAGGCTGTGCCACAGGGCTCGGATCCTTCCTGCTGGCTCTGAGCCCACGGCCGCCACGGCATGCAAGAGAACCCCATGTGGAACCAGGAGACTCTGCAGTGGGTTTGGGCTAGGTATGCATGGATCCTGCCTCCCAAAATCCTGTGGAGACAGGAGGGTTTGTCCTTCCTGGCAGCTCAAAGCCGGGTCACGCCGGAGTCCTTGGCAGCCAATCTGGGATCAGGTTTCGATCGATGGAGTCGCTCCAGCCCCACTGCCCTGACTCAGCAAGGCCCAACTCCCAGAGTCCCAGCTGTGCTTTTGGATGACTGGGAAGGCCAGAATCAGCCGGGAAGGGGTTTGGGAGTGATTGGTGCTCCCAGCATGTGGAATGCTGTCCCAGGGGAAGCTGGGAATGGTGACACAGGGTGTCTGGATGATCCCACTCTGTATTCCAGGTGCTGCCAGGGGAAGAGCCATGCTGGGACACAGCCTGGGAGTGATTTCCCTCCCTTCAAATCCTGTTGAACCCCATCCCCCCATCTGCTGTTTTCCTAGCCCTCCAGCGTCAGCCTTAGATCATCTTTTTTTCATGAGTAGTCAATGCCTGGGAAAGGTGGAGCTGGAAGAAGCTGCCCATGGACACTCTGGCCAGGGAAGGAACAGCACAGGCACTGCCCTTTCCCTGCCCATTCCAAAGTGCTCTGGCACTGCCAACATGGAGCCAGGAGCTCTCAGCGCATCCGAAACCACCTCTCTCTGCATCCTGATATTGGATAATTTGCAGAGGACAGCTCCATAATGAGCAGTGACCTCTATTAGCCAAGCTCTCCAGCTCCTCAGGAGTTCCCAAAGTGCCTCTCTGGGGTTTTTTTTTGGAGGATGGAAAGGCCGAGTCACTGTACAATTAGGGATAAAACATTCCTGCATCAGATGGATGGATGGATGATGAGCAATTTTGATTCCTATGGCTGTGAGGGCAGGGATGAGGTCCGTGGGATCAGGAAAAATTGGGTGGAGGTAGAAAATTAGGGATTTGCCTGAAAATCAGACAAGAAAGGGCTAGAGAGAGACATTCCTGTTGCACCCATTGCCCTGACCAGCAGCTCCATGGATTTCTCCCACACCTGGGAATTTTTGTGCAGCCACCTCAGACTCGTTGCCTCCCCAGACACATTTTGGGGTGAACCCTCCTTCCAAAGCCTTGGAAGAGGCCTGGACTTTCCCTCTGAAGGCAGCAGCAGGGTGGGCAGAAGTAGCCCAGAGAAGAAAAAGCTCCAGAAAAGATCCCATCTCGAAACAGGATCCCATGATCCCAGGGTGATGCCAAGATACAGCCATGCCCAATCCTCATCCATTGGACACCGAAACCTGGCACATGGGAGAAAATCCTACAGAACCCTATCAGCTCGAGCTGGGCAGGGAGATGGGATGAACGCTGCTTGAATATCCCAAAAAACTCTGGCTGTCCAAAGGACTCCAGGACAACTATGAATGTTGGGAATTCATGCCAAGCCAGAGGTGGAGGAGGGCAGGAAGGCGATGGCACAGGGGTAATGATCCATGCCTAGCGCTGCCATATCCACTTGTTATCCAAACATCTCCATCCTGCTGCAGGTACCGAGCAAAGTCCAGGACAGCCCCATGAGCGCTGCAGCAGATCCAGCTGGAAAAGCCTCCAGTACCTGCCTGTCATGGATGCAGAAAGGCAGGACTGGAGGGGTAGGAGAAGCAGGGAGGAGGGAGACTGATCCCATGCCAGCTATGGCAAGAGCCAAGGTGGGAACCCACCTGACATCCTGGCCTGGAGATAAACAGCTGCTTGTGGAGGCACTTAATGGCTGGGAGAAGGGATTTAATGGCCAAGGATTATTGGGAACAGCTTGTGCCAAAATCCCTCTAACAGGTCCCACAGTAATCAGGGACAGAGATGAGCCTTAAGGTCACTTCCAACCCCAACTATTCTGGGATTCCAGGATCTTCAGCTGCTTGGGAAGGGGCCATTTTCTCAGTGTGAGCACCACAGGTGAATATCATGGAATTGTGGAATGGTTAGGGTGGAGAAGGTCTTAAATCTTGTCTCATTCCATGGGCAGGGACACCTTCCACTTGCTCCAAGCCAAATCCAAGTTGTACTGGAACACTTTCAGGGATGGGGCAGCCACAGCGTCTCTGGGCAACCTGTGCCAGGGCCTCCCACAGGGCAATAGAAATTTCATCCTATCCTCTCTGCCAGAAAGATTTGACACAGCAATCCCAATCTCATCTGATCCCTCCTCAACACCATCACCAGAACCTGGAACCTCTGGAACCTGATTTAGTGGGATGGGACGATTTGTGTCCTGCAGTGAGAGAGGGGACACTGGAAAAGGCTCCTTCGGACAGGCCCCAGTGCTCAGCCCTGATCCAAACACAGCAGCCATCCCAGGAATGCTGTGTTGGATAGGGAGAGTTCCGGCTCTGGCTTCGGCTCCATGCCAGCCACTGACAGATGTTGGGACTATCAGCTCCCTGCATGCTTCCAGCAGCCTGTGGCTCCGGAGTCATGCACCACTGCTGGTCCCCTCCCACTCCCGCACTCCTTGAGGCTGAGAGCAGATGTCCAGCACTGGCCACCTCCAGTACGCTCCACAAATTCCCAGCTCCTGGCACGGAGAGCACCAGATGGGCTTCTTGATGCTCCAGCGCAGTGCAGGAAAGCAATTCCCACTGCAGCAGGGAGCGCCAGGCTGATGAACTCCCTCTCCTGCCCCTACCCATTATTCCCACATGGATATGGAGATGTTCCATGTCACAACAGGCTGTCTGAATCCTGAAAAAAATGATTTGGAAGGCACCAGGATCCTACCATCACTGTCAAGCACCTGCTGCCTTCCCTGGATGTGTGATTCTTGTGGGTATTTTGGGAACGGGCCATTTCATTGCCTGGATGAGGACTTGCAGTGCTCCAGCAGCACCTGTCGCTCTTCCTGATTCCTCTCCAAGAGCTAGGAAGGAGAGGGAGATCTTGGTATTCCAGAGGTTCCAGAGCCATCCCTGTGGCTGGAGTGTGTCCATGATGTGTGATAGGGGCTTTTTGGGAAGTGGAGACAGGAGCTGGAGGAGGACATTGGGAGGGATTAGACTAGTGGGAGAACTTGCTATTCCCTGCTTTCCTGCAGGGAATTCTCTGTGCATGGAGGCACTCCAGGCTTGGATGGGATGAGCTGGGACAGTGCCAGCACTTAACTGGGCTCTGCTGGGTCTTGCCCTCATTAGTAGCCTCTGCCCACACTTGGAGGGAATCCTTCCCAGTGGAGAGGGATGGGATGGGATGGGATGGGATGGGATGGGATGGGATGGGATGGGATGGGATGCCTGTGCCCATCTAAGGAGCCCCAAGCAGGGCTTTCCCATCCACTGCTGATGTTTTGGGGTTCCAGGTGTGTATGAGCTCCTACTCCCTCATGTCCAGCAGGAACGCATCCACGGCAGGTTATTCCAATTGGAAAGTGCAGAGGGAAGCACTGATGCTGAGCTCAGCCCTGCTGGGCTCCAGGGAGTCTCCTCATCCCAGGGGGCCATGGGAAGGAGGCAGGAGGATGGCACATCCCACAGTCCCAGCCTGGCTTTCTTCCAGGAACAAGAAAGGCTCCTCTTCCCCTTCCTTCCAACCTCATTCTGAGTGTCTCACCCCTTCTGAACCCCATCCTGCTCTGGGGAACTCCTCCCCACGTGATTCATCCCCTTGGGATCCCCCTCCTCAGATGAGTGTCACCGGCTGACGCAAATCCTCCCACCCCAATCCCAGGTGCTGGATTTAGAACAGTTCCACCGGCAGAGCCAGGGAGGATCCAACAACCCGGCTGCAAGCAGGAATGGGACAGGGATCCATCGTGGAGGAGCTGGAAGTGCAAATCCCAGGAAAGGGTGTGATGGCTGGGGCTGGACAGGAGCAGGAATGTGGGTGCCCATCTTGGAGGTGCTCCCACTTCCCTCATGCTAACACTCTCACCAGGGATGGGATGGCATGTGGGGTGAGATGGAAAGGGAAAAGATGGGAAAGAATAAGATGGGATGAGAAGGAGTGGGAAAGAATGGGATGGGCCACTATCCCAGCAGACAGGAGACATCCATATGGAAGCCTCAGGGCAGCAGCACGAGGCAGGAGCTGGAGCAGCTTCTGGAGAACTCTGGTAAAATCCCATTCTGAATCCAGCCCTTCCTGAGTGGTTTTCCACAGGGAAGAGATGTGGGTCCCAAGGTGGGAGAATGGAGCTGGGGAATGGAATCCCTGGAATGCAGCCGTGGGAATGGGTGTGAAGGGCCAAGGGGAACTAATGGCACCAGGAGCACTGGGATGTGCTAGGATGGGCACATGAGGAACTCCAGGACGCACAGGAGAGAGACAGGACTCTTGGGATGCACTGGAAACATAAGGATCCCTGGGAAGAGCACCAAGATGCACCAGGAGCGCTCTGAGCACTGGGAATGGTGGGAGCACTGGAATGCACCAGGAGCATTGGGATGCACCAGGACAACCCTGGGAACAGAGGGATTTACTGGGAGCATCCCATGAGAGAGATGCTCCAGGAGCACTGGGAGTTCTGGGAACGGAAGGAACACTGGAATGCACTGAAAGCGTTGGGATGCATTGGAACTGGGTCCCTTTGAAGCACAGGGATGCTCCAGGAACACCGGGAACCCTGAGAACAGATGGGATGACCGAGAGTTCTGGAAGCATCAGGATCCCTGGGTGTATAGGGATGCTCCAGGAGCACTGGGATGTCTAGGAAGAGGGAGCACTGGGATGCAGCGGGATGCGCCGGGAGCCCTGGGATGCGGCGGTGCGGTCTGAAAGCTCCTCCTCGTGGCTCCTGGGGAGAACTACCGGGAGAGGCCCAGGATACACGGGAGAGCCCCGGGGCACGGGCCGGGCCGAGGTGTCGGGACACGGAGCGTCCCAGCGTCCTGGGAAACGTGAGGCGACGGGAATTCAGGGATGGAACGAATCTGCCTGTTCCCGCGACCACGTGGTATGGGGCGGGGCCGCATCCCGGCTCACCTGCCATGGGAACACCACCAGCGGGGACCACTGTTTGCACAGAGCCACCAACCATCCCGGAAAAACCCGGAGTGCCACCGGGATGGGGGGATTCTGGGAAGACTTGATGTTAATGCATGGAATGTGATTTTAGGCCACGGTCCTGGCTGATCCAAATGTGTGAGAGAAGCAGGAGTGGAAAATCACTTCTGCTGCAAGCAGCAATTTCTTTATTTTTCTTTTTGCTGGCAAAGGTATTGAAAATTAGAGGGAGAGAGGAGGAATGGGAACATCCAGGACCCTCAGGGCAGCTGCAGCTGCGTTTCCAGAGAGCTTTCCATGGATGGTCAAATGGATTGCACTGTGTCCCCAGCCCAGCAGCTTGCTGCTCCTCCATGGGAGATGTCCCTAAAGTGGTGGGAATATCCAGGAATCCCTCTTAGGGAGTAGGGCCCGGCAGTGTCACAGGGATGTCTGGAAAGAAGGGAGCAGGTGCAGGACTGGGGTCCTTTTGGGAGTCAGTGGTGGGGTTGTGCTTCGCTCATCACCTTTCGCACCTGATCCAAGTGGGATGTGCCGCCATTGGGATCACTCCCAGCTCTGTTACTTGGGAAAGGGTCCCCTCGGTTCCATGCTGTTCCCTCCAGTCAGAGCTCCACAAGGAAAAATCAATACCTGAGTTCCAAAAAAAGCAGCTGCTGGTGGCTTTTTATAGCAACCTGTCCCATTTGCATCCTCCCTTAGCCCAGGCCCAGGGAGCCTGACCTCTGGCTAAATTAGCTGTGAATTCCTGAGGGAAACTGCCTTGGAAAAGCAAGACGGGAGCTTGCTTGTGCCAGAATATTCTACCGCAGTCACCTCATCCATTGTTCCTTGCTGGCCGTGGTTTCCACGGGAAGGAAACTCCCTGATGGGATTGTCCTGCTCCTGGAGCATGGCTGGGCAGTGGGATGGGGTGGCTGCCAGCAGTTCCAGTCTCTCTTTTCCTTGGAATTGCTTCCCAGAGGGAAAAAGGGATGTGGGAAGGAGGAGAATCTGGGGCTGCCCCAGACAGGGAGCTCATGCAGGAAGCAGAGAGAGGGATGGCCAGAAAAACCCTGGGATGGGGAGATGCTGACCCTCTTCCCCTGCAGAAATCCCACTCGTATTCCATGGATTACGGAGGTGCCAAGGCAGATGAGCAGAGAACAGGGAATATTTAGGTCACAGTAACTTAGCTCCCTCATTAGAGCCTCTGGAGCTGCACCTATGCGGGGCTGGGGTGCAGAAATCAGGAAGGGGATTTGGACACCCCTGAGTGGGAGGGGAAGATGGATGGGCCAATTATCCCAGAGTAATTGAGGAGGTGGAAGGCGTGGCATTGTCAGGTTTGGATGGACACGCCAGAAACGGTGGGAGGCTCCCAAAACACTTTTAATTCCTCAAATTTTGGGGTTCTTCCCTTGGTAAAAGCTTTTCCTGTTTTCCCTCCCTGCTCATCCCAGGTGCTGCCCATCAGCCTCACAGCTGGAGCAGAGGAGTGATGGGATAGAAGGGGAATTAAGGGGGTCTGCCACCCCTTTGGACATCCTGGTGGACTCCTTGCTGTGCTGGTGGGATGGATGTGGGCTGGGGCTCTGGAGCTGCTGGAAGTGCTTTGGGAGAAGGTGAGTTACTTCCTGGATTGTGTCTGGAGCATGGCGGGGAGGGCCTGGGGGTGGACCAGGATTTTTCCTCCAGTTTCTTCCCACATAAATTTTTCCCTGGCATGGCCAGCAGGTTTAGGAAGGGGATTTTCCCCCTCTATCCTGCTCTGGTGAAATCCCACCTGGAATGCTGTGTCCAGCTCTGGGTGCCTCACTATAAGAAGGATGTGGAGCTGCTGGAAAGAGGCCAGAGGGGGCCATGGAGATGCCAGAGGGATGGACATAGAGTGGGAGAGCTGTGGTGTCCAGCCTGGAGAAGGGAAGGCTCA
This sequence comes from Dicaeum eximium, assembly GCA_013396995.1. Taxonomy (NCBI): domain Eukaryota; kingdom Metazoa; phylum Chordata; class Aves; order Passeriformes; family Dicaeidae; genus Dicaeum; species Dicaeum eximium. The sequence continues at coordinate 59,751 of VWZP01000139.1, read as the reverse complement.
AGGGGGGGCCACAGAACCTCTTCCACTGCCCAAAGTGTCTCCAAGAGCTGGAGGGGGACTTTGGATGACAGGACATGGGGAAATGTGTTCCACAGCCAGGGCACCTGTATAGATTGGATATCGGGAAGAAATTTTTCCCTGTGAGGGTGGTGAGGCCCTGGAATGGATATCCCAGAGGAGCTGTGGCTGCCCCATCCCTGGAAGTGCCTAAGGCCAGGCTGGACAAGGCTTGGAGCAACCTGGGATAGTGGAAAGTGTCCCTGCCCATGGCAGAGGGTAGCACTGACGGGCTTTAAGGTCCCTTCCAACCTGAACCACTCCATGATTCCCTGACTCTGGGCATCCCAGTTGGCCTCTGTCGAGGAGAAGAATCCAGCTGGCAGATTCAGGGTTTCTCCCCCATAGCTGGGAGGTGTGTCAGGAATTGCTGCCTGATCCAGAGTGCAACCAGCAGCAAAAGCGCTCCTGAGGATGAGTCAGTGTCCCTGAAAACTGGGCTGATGATCCAGCAAAACACATTTCAAGGAGAGATTCCTGTAAAGCTCCTCTCTGTGTTGGTGACGCAATTCCCTGGAGCTGCCTGCTCTAGCCCAGCATCTCCCTGATCCATGACTGCTCCAGGGGGCTCCAAGGTCTGTCCTCACCATGTCCAGCAGTGGAGAGAGCTGGAGCTCTCCCACCTTCTCCTGTCACCTTGTGTCTATTCCATGTCCCAAGCTGGTGGCACTTCTGCTGGAAGCATCCTGGAATGGTTTGGGTGGGAAAGGACTTTAAAGATCAGCTCCTTCCACCCCTGCCATGGGCAGGGACACCTTCTACTATCCCAGGTTGCTCCAAGCCCCATCCCAGTGGCCTTGGACACTTCCAGGACTGCCACAGCTTCTCCGGGCACCCTGTGCCAGGGCCTCCCCAGTCTCACAGGGAGGGATTTCTTCCCAATATCCCATCTAAATCCACCTTTTTTTTGTTTTAAAATAATTCGTGCCTGACCTTCCACTGCTCCATGCCTTAGGAATGCCTGTAGTAGGGATGTGCTGGGATGAGTGGGAAGCAGTACTGGGCAGTGACTGCACGTAATTGGTGTCACCACAAGCAGCTACTGCTGCTGATTTTGGGATGAGTAATTCCAGCAGCTTAATTTGGGAAATCAGGCTTTGTGCCTTGCTGGGCTCATTTGCCAGATAACTCTGGTGCAGCCAGAGTTGCTGTGCTGGCTGCAGGACATCTGGAATGCCAGCGTATCCTTGGCTCTGTGCCTGCCAGGGGTGGACACGCCACAAATCCTTGGTCCTCTTCCCCCAAAAAGGGGGATTTGCTGCCTGAAGGGAAGGGGAACCCTCAGCAGTAGCTAGCAGGAGGGACAGAGGGCATGGAATTCCTTGTGGATGCAGAGGAAAGCAAAGGATTTAAAATTTTGGGAGAGTATCCTTGGGTTTTTTAGGGTTTGTGTTTAATGCTGTCCATGTCTGTGGGATCAGGCTCTCTTGGAACACTTCCTTTGTATTTTAAGGCAATTTTGTTCCTGGGAGAAATTTGGTGTCAGTGTCCTGGGATGAGGGACTTCAGCTTTGTGTTCTGATTGGAAGTGGCCTGGGTGACATAAATCCATCTGGCCTTGTTCCCACAGATTCCACCAGTCAGGTGGGGATGGGACAAAGATGTGTCCATGGAGTTTGTTTCCTGGGCTCCGGGGCTGCAGGAGAGCTAGAATCCTCCTTACCTGGAGGTGGATGCTCCTCTTCAACCCCTACCATCCAATCCCTGGGCATTCCCACTCTGTGGGAATTGAATTGGAGCTGCTGGCAAAAAGGAGTGGGTGTGACCCCCTGGAAAACTCCCCATTGTTCTGAGGGATTGGGACAATCTGTGCTTGGTGATATCTCCGAATACTGGGATCACTGGGAGGGACAAGCTGGAGAGTGGCCAGCCTTGGGACAGCCCATCCATGCTGCTGTATTCTATATCTTCCTGACTTCTCCAGGCATCTGTTTGTTTGTGTGGGTTTATCTCAACAGCAGCCGGTGGCAGCTTGGCAAGGAATCTGGGAGCTGCTGTTCTGAGCAGCTCCTTGGAATGTGGCTCCAAGATGGAGCTGCCCACACAGCTAGAGGAATGGGCTGGAAGAGCAACTTCCAGCTGGCACTGGCACTTCTCCTCATCTTCTTCCCTTCCTGGGAATCTCTGGTGGCCCAGAGGAAATCCAGAGGGTGATGGTGTCATGTCCAGTATCCTTCCATCCTTCTGAGGAGCATCAGTTGCTTTGTAATGTTTCCCGGAGAAGCTGTGGATGCTCCATCCCTGGAAGTGCTCTAGGCCAGGTTGAACTTGGAGCAAACTGGGATAGTGGAAGGTCTCCCCGCCCATGGCAGGGAGTTGTAATTCAGTCATCTTTAAGATCTCTTCCAACCCTAACTGTTTTGTGATCCTTGGATTCCATAGTATCCAGGGATTTCCATGTTTTCCATAGTGCTGGCCGCTCCTGGCAGGGCTGTGGAGGTGCTCGAGGCGGCAGGCGGCCCGAGCAAATTCCTATTCCTCCTCTTGGCAGCAGGAGCAGAGCAATCCTGAGGAGTGGATGATCCTGTCCGTGCTGCTCAGGACTTCCCCCAGTTCGTGTAGGATGTGGGATTGCTGGGAATGAGTGCCTGATGAAGGTTCCTTGTGGGCTCTTGGTTACAGAATTTTGGGATCTGCAGCTCCTTTTTGGACTACAGTGGACTTCTTTGGGGTGATTTCAATCCAAGAGGTGCCTGTGAATAGTTGGGATGGGGGAGACATAAGTGTCGCTTCCAGAGCTTTCCTTCAGAGAACCCCTTAACAGTTTGGGATGAAAGGGCAGGGACATGTTCCAGTATCCCAGGTTGCTCGAAACCCCAGCCAACTTGGCCTTGGACACTTACAGGGATGGGGCAGCCACAGCTCCTCTGGGAAATCCATTCCAGGGCCTCACTCCCCTTACAGAACTTCTTCCCAATGTCCCATCTAACCTGGCCCTCCAGCAGTGGGAAGCCATTCCTGTTGTCCTGTCACTCCATCCTTTGAGTCCCTCTCCAGCTCTCTTGAAGACCTTTCAGGTGCTTCCTTCCCAAGTCCCTCTGTTTTATGCCCATGGATGTGGCAGTGCCTGGGGCCAGCCAGAGGTGGGCTGAGGTTCCCCAACCCCCCTGCTCTTCCCATTGAATCCCTGAAATCCCAGCCTGGAGCTGCATATTGCTGTGTGCCCCCGCTTTGGAGCTCCACCGCCTTTGCTGCCAAGGGATTCTTTTCCCTCTTTTCTTCCCAGCTCCTGCTTTCAGAGCCTTATTTGTGGCCATTGGGATTTGACAGACTCTTGGCACGTCTCCTACCCTCATGGCAGCAGCAATTCCCGCCCTCTCCCCCTTTTCCATTGCCCTGCCACCGCAGTTGGAGATCTGTTGGGAGGGCTGTGCTTGCTGAGAAATTAACTCCCAGCCTTTTTTTAGAGCCAGAAAAGCCCTGGCACAGGGATGACAGCAGCAGAGGCCAAAAGGCTCAGATGGTTCTAAATGTCAGGGAGAGGTGTAAATGGATCTAGGAGACAGCATGTCCAGGAGCCATGAGACTTCACAGACAGCAGCTCCAGAGCCAGCACCCTGCAGTTTTCCCTCTCTGGGAGCCGCGGCTTTGCCCAGTCGCTGTCCCGGGGTCTGCTGGGATTTGCCTGTGGGATGGTGCTGGTGGCCTCTGGAGAATGAGAGGATGAAGGGCTGGCAGGGGGAGCGCTGGTGAAAAAGCATAAATGCGCCTTGGCTCCCACTGCCGTGACCTTTTCTGCTCCGACATGATCCATCCTGATACTCGCAGCAGGGGGGAAGGGGGAAGTGGTCATCTGGGTTTGGCCGCTGTGTGTTTACCTGCTTGGCCCTGCCACTTTCCAAAGAAAGAGTTTGGAGTCTCCGAGAGTCAGCAAGTTCTCGGTGCCAGCCATCTGTCCCATTTCCCTTAGCAACCATCCGTCCTTTTCTCGTTCATTAAGTGTCTGAGGTGGATCCTGCCTGGCAGATCCTCTCTTGCTTCTCTTTTTGCCTCTCTGGATCATTCCCATCTCCTGTCACTGAGTCCTGACATCAGAGTACACTCCTCTCCCAGGAATTCTTGGACAGGGGCTGTCTGCTCACATTCCTGCCTCCAGGTTTTTTCTTTCCAGGCTGATCTTTTGCAGTTCCTCTCCTTCAGGAGTTGTTCAGGCTGGAAAAGACCTCCATGATTGAGTTCAGCCACCCTGCTCTGCCACAGCCACCATTAATCCATGTTCCCAAATGCCACATCCACTCAGCTTTTAAATCCCTGCAGGAATGGGGACTCCACCACTGCCCTGGGCAGCTGATTCAACCCTTCCATGAAGGAATTTTCCCTAATATCCAAAGAGAAATTACCCTGTGGCAGCTTGAGCCTTGTCCTTTGTTCCCTGGGTGCAGAGCGTGACCCCCACCAGACTCCACCCTTCCATCAGGGAATCATGGAGAGGGAGAAGGTCCCCCATGAGCCTCCTCCAGGTTAAGATAAAATTCCCTGTTACATTTCATGGATTTGTACAGAAGGGAGTGGGAACTTCTTCTTAAGATAATTATTCACGGTTATTGGTCTCCAACCTCTGCTTTGCTCTGAGGTCCCTCTCCTGTCTGTCTGCTGGGCTGTAATCCCAAGATCTCTGTCAGGACTTTGTGGAGGAGCTGTGGCACAATTTAGGATTTGGGATCTCCATGGGCAGCAGTATCTCCTGGTGAGAGCTGAGCTTCCCCCTCTAGCAGTTCGGAGCTGGGATGAAGCCAAGTGGGTTAGAAAAGGCTTTGAGGTCTGAGAGAAGTGGGGAATGGCTCTGCAGCCTGGTGTGAGGAGCGGGAAAGGAGCCAGGAGCAGAGCCAGGAAGGAATCCTTGATGGGAAACCTCTTGGTTCAGTCCAACTGCCTCCAGAAGCAAGAGCAGGATCCTGAGGAAGCAGAGGAGGGAAGGATTTGACCTAATGAAATTATCCAAGTGCCTTGGCTCCAGCTGCTGTTCTCCAGTCACATATGACTGGTGTCCAGAGACATGGCCTGCGGGGAGGCATTGAATCCTCCACAGAGCATCTGCATTCTCCGTGCTGTGCCCACATCCAACAGCAGCATTCCAGGCTTCCCAGAGAGCCTTGGAGGCTGCAGGTGCTGCCTGGTGAGGGAGAGCTCTCTGACACTGCTTCCCTGGAGCACAGACAGGAACAACACAGCTGATCCGTAAATTTCCCTGTCCTGCCACAGCCATTCCCATCACAGGAGATGAGCAGGCTCCTGGAAATCAGGAAGCAGGTCATCCTCTGGGTAAATTCCTGTGGTTTGGTGTCTCGGCCAGGGAAGTTGTGTTCATGCCCAGAGCCCTGGGAAAAGGCCAGTGCTCCTGTTTTGGGGTTGAAGGCATCCCACATCCCTAAAGCTCCTGCTAAAATCCTGATTCATTCCTGGGCTGAAGCTCTCCTCCCAAAGGAGGATTGAGCCAAGGGCATTTGAAAGCTGGGTGGGGAGGAGGAATAACATGAAGGAATTTTGGCGGAGGTGAAGCAGATAAGGAAAATGACACATTGTTATTGCACCTGGATTAGCCAGGGCTGAGATGGAGCCGGGAATTCCAGCGGCTGCCAGTGCTGCCAACACATCCCTGTGATGCAGGGGAGATTGGGGGGTTGCATTTTCCTCCCCTTGAAGCCTTTATGGTTTATTTCCACTTTTTTGTTTTGTTGTGTTTTGTTGTGTTTTGTTGTGTTTTGTTGTGTTTTGTTGTGTTGTGTTTTGTTGTGTTGTGTTGTGTTTTGTTGTGTTGTGTTGTGTTTTGTTGTGTTGTGTTTTGTTGTGTTGTGTTTTGTTGTGTTGTGTTTTGTTGTGTTGTGTTTTGTTGTGTTGTGTTGTGTTGTGTTGTGTTTTGTTGTGTTGTGTTGTGTTTTGTTTTGTTTTGTTTTGTTTTGTTTTGTTTTGTTTTGTTTTGTTTTGTTTAGTTTTTAATTCCCTGCAGAACAACGAGGCTTTTACAACCTGAGGTGAAAAAGCTTGGAAAGATGGGCTTGTCCAAGGGGGAAAATGGAGTATTTTCCATAGGAGTGCTGGCAAATATCCCGACAGCCTGGAGCACTGCTTTATCCTCTCATTTTTCCCAAAGGAAAAGCCACCTGGAGCTGCCAAGCAGGAAGATGCCCTGAACTTTGCTGAGCAGTGGTGAGAAACCCCAGTGAACTGTTATTTAATGGTCCTTTTCCATGGCAATGGCTCCTTCTCAGGGAGAAATTTCTGGGCTGAGGAGTCACAGCTTGAATAATGCTGGATAATGTCCTTGGGAGGGGGAAGTGCTGGCGGGATTGATAGCAAGTCTCCAAAGCTTGGCTTCCAGAGTTAGATCTGGCACCAATTTAGCAAAGCAGCTGGAAAGAGGAGTTTGTGCTTGAAATTGTGAGCAGTAAGAGCTGTGCCAAATTCCAGGATGCAACCTGTGGAGAAATCCTTTCCAGTTTTTTTCTGTGGAGTAAAGCCCATCCATGTATGCATGGGTGTGTTTACTACATGCCAAGAGTGAGCCCACGGCATGGAAACCCCTTGGAAAAGGGAGGGATCTTGCTAGCAAAATGGCTTTGAGGCTGGAAACGGGATTCCTAATAAAGGGACAGGTCACCAGCCTCTGCAGGTGGCAATGGGAAGAGCTGTGCCTGAGGGAAGGAGCTGGGAATGTGCCAGCCTTGCTCTGCCCTTCTTACCTGCTGTGGAACCTGGTGCTGCCCACACCTTGGGCATTTACGGAAGAAAGTTTTCCCTGTGAGGGTGGTGAGGCACCAGAATGGATTCCTTAGAGGAGCTGTGGCTGCCCCATCCCTGGAAGTGTTCAAGACTAGGTTGGATGGGCCTTGGAGCAACCTGGGATAGTGGGAGGTGTCCCTGCCCATGGCAGGGGGTGGAATGGGATGATCTTTATGGCCCTTTCCAACCCAAACCGTTCCAGAATTCCACGTCTGATCCTTTCAGGTGCCTGACAGAGGTTTCCCAATTCCTGCCCTGCCTTTGGCTGGCATTCCAGTGTGCCAGCCTGAGCCTGAATTTGGGCTTCCCTGAACCACCTCTCCCTAGATTTGGCTTTGACTGGGATGTATCCCCTCTGAATTAACTCCTTTTTAGGGATTCAGGCTCAGGGGTGAGACAGCAGCCTGGGCCCTCCAAATACCTTCCTAGTGGTAAGGGAACCACGGAAAGCTGAGGCAGCTGGAATGGGAGATTTTTCCGAACATTCGGAGTGCAGGAGAAGCCTCTCCGTTAGGCAATGATTTTTAGTTAAGGTTTGAGTGATGCTGTTTCTCTGCAGAGCTGCAGCAGATGTTCCTGCAGGGGGGACACTGCCAGCTGCTCATCCCTGCCTTGGGAGCTTCCCATGGGCTGAGAATGACATGGAGGGTCAAGCCAAGAGGTGCTGGCTTGGGGGGGCATCTGGGAAGAGCAAGTTTCTGGGGACATCGGCTGGGATAATGAAGGATTTGAGGAGCAGGAACAGTCTGGAGACACTAGATTAGCAGCGCTTTGGTAGGAGGTGATGGAGGTTGATGTCTCCAGAGAGTTGCAGGTGGGAATCATGCTATGGAGGGAGAGCTGGGAGGGCACAGCCACACGGGGATGGAAGCAAATACAGGCACTTCCTGCTTGGTGACATGGGAATGGGGGACAGGGATATCTGTTGGTGTAGTTTTTAAAAGCGCTTCTCAAATTCTGGTTGGCAACTCTGTGGTTTGGTGGGAATTTCATGTGGAGTTACGGTTGGCTGCACAGAGGGAGCAGCCTCAGCTTGTGCCGGAGAAGGTTTAGATTGGGTATGGAGGAAAATTCCTTCATGGAAAGGGTTGTCAGGCATTGGAACAGGCTCCAGAGGTGAAGTCTCCATCCCTGGAGGGATTTAAAACCTGTGTGGAAGTGTCTCCTGGGGACATGGGTTAGTGGTGGCCTTGGAACAGTTGGACTCTGTGATCTTGGAGGGCTTTTCCAATCTCAATTCTTCAATAAGTGATATTCCCTAGAGAGTAAGAGACAGAGGGTGAGGTGCTGGAATTTTTTCCCCTGGAGGGAATGTCGGGATAATGCTGTTGTCCACCTTTCCACAGGCCCTGGTGGCCTGTTCCCTTTGAGAATGACAAAAACACCTTCCCAAGACACTTGTTGCTGTCACCCCTTGGAATTCAGCCAGCTGGAACAGCCTGTGACTGCTCCAGGGGTGATGGAACCCAGCCTGGTGTTTGCAGGGATTGAGGAGAGAGGAGGTGGTTTGGATAACCTGGATGTTGGAATCCCTGTGCCAGGGAGACTGTTGCACTCTCAGCCTTGTTCACACTATTTCCCTATGATTTATTGTAATCCTAATGGAGCAGCTGAGGGAAATTGGCAGGGTTGGGATGGAGGAGGAGATGGGCTCGTTACCCTGGGAGTAATGGAGCGTTTGACTCCGACTGGGAGCCCAACAGGAGCAGGATTTCAGAGCAGCAGGATTGGATGTGCTGTGCCTGGGGGCGGTGGCAATAACAACAAACTGAATAATAATAAAAAGCTTCCCATGTTCCCAGCTATTCCTGGAGCCTTGTTCCTTGTACAAATTCCCTGGAGGAGGGGCTGGTTGGCTTTTAGGTTTAGGAGAATCCTTAACCCTGGAATCTGTTGGCTTTTTTTCAGGACACCGGGATCAGCAGAGCTGGATGGGTTCTTTGCTGATTGAATCTTTCCTGGCCCATTCCAGGGATCTCCAGAGCTTCAAGGCTGCCTACAGTGGTCCGGACTTTTCCTGGAGCTGATATGGAGAATTCCAAGGCTGTGGTGTGGAACAGCCCCGTGCCACATCCATGTGTTAAGGAATGATGCTCCAGCTGGAAGAACACCACAGAATTCCCTCTCCCTCATATTCCTGCACAAAGAGCGCAGATTCATCCAGAGACGAGTAAGGGACAGCAATTCCTTAAGCCAGTGGGGCCTTTGGAGTTTTTCTTGTGAAATGGATGGTGATGCCTTGATGGAGATGCGGCATCCAAGTTATCCTCAAGGATAACCCAGCTAGTGGACGTCTGGGATGCTCTAACTCTCCCTTACATCCCTCTGAAGGTGTAGGATTCCCCGGAATGTGTGTACATCTCCATGCCATTGCCCCAGGCATTTAAGCCCAGACTCAACCCTTTCCCACAGGCTGGGAAGCTCTGAAATGAATGGATTTACTCCGGAGGTTGGAGGTGGGGACAGATCCATGTGAAAATCACATCTTTTGTGACAGGCTCAAATTAATTCCTTAATTCCCTTAAATGCTTTGCCACCTGCCCTCCGTGTCATGACAGCGGGAAAAAATGGGATTTCTGAGGGCATTAATCCTTCCCTTAATGCTTTAAGGAACATTAAGGCATCCAGTTTATCCAAAACATTCTGAAATTGCCTGTAAATGGTGTCACTGCCATACAGGAGTCAGGGAACGGAGCCCTGGGGATCACTGGGATGAATCCCAATGCTGGAGCTGGGCTATAAATGCAGTCTGGCCCTTGCAATTCGGTGGAGCTAGGCTGGAAACAGGCAGATGGAGCTGCTGGAACACAGAAATCCTGTGCTGTATTGGATTAATTGCCTTGTGTCCATTAATTGGTAAGATCTGGGCTGGGATGTGCTCTATCCCACCCCTTGGAAAGCCTCGGACAGCTCTGACTATATTTCCCTAAATAAAAGAGTAATTTCCAGTCTTCCTGAGCTTCTTGCCTCTGTCTGCTCCAGGTTTCAGGGCTTCCAGGGGTGCCAGCCCAGCTGGGAGCGGATCATGCTGAAGGGAGACCTTGGAAGTGCCATGGGCTGGATGAAATAATTTGTTGGAATGCTAAATTTGGCAGCAGCTTTTCATCCAAACTGGAGGCACTTTGCACCTGTCTGGGAAGATAAAGGGACTCAGAATGAGTGTGAGTGGGATTCTTCTGCCTGGATGGGATACAAAGGCCTTGGCACAAATGAATTCTGGAGCTTCAAAGCCTTTCCTGAATGTTTTTCCATCCCTGTCAGGCTGTTTTATTTCTCAGGTACGGTGATATCACCCAGCAGACCATTTGAAGGCTGCTCCACTTGCTTTAAGAAGGAATGGCCAGGCGAGGACATGCTGCTATTCCCTGCTGGATCAGCTTTTCTGGGACAGAGGTTTGGTTTTTTTCCCTATTTTTCAATGCTTTTTTTGCTTTAGGAGCATCTAAGTTGTGTCCTTGGATGATGGCAGTTGCCGTGTTCAAAGGGAATTGCTGTCCTTCCTCCCAAACAGGATGGTTGTTGTGGTGTGTCCATCCTTGCGAGGGTTTTTTTCTGAAGAGGGTGATTGGTTGGAAGGGACCTTACAGCTCATCCAGTTCCAGCTCCCCTGCCATGGGCAGGGACACCTTCTACTATCCCAGGTTGCTCCAAGGCTGGTCCAACCTGGTCTGGGACTCTTCCAGGGATGGGGCAGCCACAGCATCCTGGCAAAATCCATTCCAGGGCCTAATCAATTCCTTCCCATTATCCCATCTAACCCTGTTCTTTGTCAGTAAGAAGCCATTCCCTCTTTTCCTGTCACTCTATACCCTTGTGAATAGGCTCTCTCCACCTTTATTGGGAACGCTGCACTGCTTTTCCATGCTGGGCATTGAAAGCTGTGTGCCAGGCCCTCTCCATAAGGGAGAGCGCACTGCTGCGCTGGGTGAGTTTCTGAAGGGAAGGGATGCTGGGAGAACCCCAGGTGTGGTTGAGGGGAGATTTTATTGCTCCCTAAATTTCCTGACTTGGGGGGAGGCAGGTTGGAGCTAGGCTGTGCTCCCAGGGAACAAGGCATGGGACAAGAGGAAAGGGCCTGAACTTGTGTCACATGAGGTTCAGGTTGGACACCAGAACCTCATGGAAAGGATGATGAGACACTGGAAGGGGCTTCCCAGGGCAGTCGTGGAGTCCCCATTCCTGGAGGTGTTTAAGGAATGACTGGATGTGGCACTCAATGCTCTGGGCTGCATGACAAAGTGGGGATTATCACAGTTTGGACTCGGTGGTCTTGGAGGTCTTTTCCAAGGGAATTGGTCCTTGTGGGATCCTTCCGTGATTATAGTGCGATCTTTCCGTGAAAATATCGGTAGCGCAGGTGACCATCAGCCCAGTAGAGGCCTCTGCCCGCAGCAGGTGGGGTTTGCCGGAATGCCAGGGAGAATTCCCCACTGGAATCCGCGACCGGCACGGGATTGTCCCGCCCCGTGGCGCTACCGCCGAGCGCCACCAGGAGACGCCGCCGCGTCCCGCACCCCTCGTTGTCGTGGCGACCGCAGGTTGAGTAGCGGCCCTTACGCAGTTGACGCAGTGGGCGGCCCCGGCGAGGCGGGGGCGGCCCCGGCAGGGCGGAGGCGGTGTTGGAGAATCGGGGGCCGCAGGGCCCCCGGTATGGAGGAGGCGGCGGCGGCGGCGGCCGCGGCGCTCCTGAGGCGGCGACAGCGGGAGCGAGGTGAGGGACGGCTAAGGGAATGGCGCGGCAGCGGGGGCCGGCGCTGCGGCAGGTGCGGGGGAGCCAAGGGCGCTGGCAGGACCGGGGGTACGCCCGCCGCCTCCCCCCGCCCCGCTCGGCTGCAGGCCCGTGCCGCCCAAGGGGTCTGGATCCCGCAGGAAGCGGGGCATTGCCGCCGAGAGGGCCCGCTCCATGTGGCCTGCACCCCGTGGGAAGCGGTGGGCTTCCAGCTGCGCCTCTGGAAAGCTGCCATCCTGCCCGGGCAGGTGCGAGGCGTGAAGGTGATCCCGTCGTTTGGAATTTGGGATCCTGCGGTGGGAGGCGGGAACGGTGCTGCTGCATGTCCAGGGAGAAGAAGCTGCGGTGTGGGTGTGGGTGTGACACAGGGATTCTTGCTCCCAGCTTTTATTACTTCCCGGAGGGAATGGTACCTGACTCGAGCAACGTGGACGGATGCTGATCCGTGGCTGTAAAATTCCCAAATTTAGGATCGCAGGCAGCTGCAGAAGTGATATATCCTTATGAAAGTAAGGGGGATGTCGCTTTGAGATCTTGGAGCTGGGATGCTGCCAGGCTGCTCAGCCAGAATTCCTGCTGTGCCCAATTCTGGGAATTAGTACCTGCTGGTGTATTTGGGACAGGCTTCAATTGGCACTGGGAATAGGGGAATGGGGATTGCCGAGCCTGGTGCATGCCATGGTCCTTAAAGCCTGCTCCAGGTGGGAAATCACACAGTGATTCCCAAAGATGGAATATATAACTCCAGGACATGAAAGCAGCAAAACTCTGGGGAATGGTTTTAAAGGAAAGGAGTATTCCAAGATGGGAATATTAATCTCCTCCGTGGATGAAACTTAGTGGGGATGAGTTGCTGCATCCTCCTGGCTGGACAGGGAAGCATCAGAGTTTTTGTGGTCAGGCTGAGTGTTCTTAAATGGGAGATAATGAAATTGTGGGAAGTGGCTCTTGGAAAGCTTTGAAGACTCTCCGTGATTCTGGCACTTGTTTGGCTGAAATGTGTATCCTGTGGACACTGCTGGAAAAAGCTTTCCAAGTTGGAAACCTGAGCTGGGGGAAGGTGTTTGTTGTGCCAGGTGTTGGTTTTCAGGGTCATAAAAGTTGCACGGGGTTCTTAAAGCTGCTGGTGAAATCCCAGCGCTGCCAGCTGGGACTGGGAATGCTCAACAGGGACAAGAGACTTGGAAAAGCATCTGTTATGTGGTAAATTATACAAATAACCTGGAATTTCTGCAGCCAAAACCCTTTAGCAAGGAGCAGGATAAAATTCCCCCTTTAAATGGGAATTTAAATCAAAAATTTGGGAGTTGGCATCTCTGCTTTCCAAAATTTTACTCAGGAGGGTCAAAATCACGGATTTAAGGATATGGACTATGTATTGCAGGTACTGACTTTGTTAGTGCTGACCTAAAAAAATCTGAATTTGACCCAAATTCCAGTTTAAATTAGGGTACTGGGCACTTTTTGCCCGCTACCTGCACAGCCAGATCTGAATCCTGGAGACAGGGAATGCTGTAAATGCCTAGGAGCTCCGTGGTTGCTGGGAAAAGGGAGATGAGAAAGCGAAACTTCTCTGGACTCTGTCCACCCGTTCCCTTTCCAGAGGGCTGGGAAGGAGCAGTTGTGCAATGATGGGATTTAAGGGAAGTGCTGTGCCAGGAGGGAAAGTGGGAAGGGTGAAAATGCTCCTCCCAATGACCAAAAGTGTGGGGAAAAAAATCCTACATTTTGGAAACTTTGTTAAAATTCCTTGGACAAACAATTACAGCAACCAAAAAAACCCTCCCTGCTGGGTTTTTTTTTTTGACTTTGTGTGGGAATCTCAGTCCTGTTCCTTGTACTCTCCCTCCCCTTGGAAGTTAATTAATTGAGAGCCGGCTGCTTCAAACGAGGTCACTTGGATTTCGGAGCTGCCATATCATTGTGTGGATTTGCAAAATCAAGATTTAAGGCTTGTATGCCTTAGAAATTTTTCCTTAAAGTGGCATAATCCTGTTTTTTAGGGGTCTTTTCAGGCAGCTGGAAGGATGTAGGGAGGAACAGTGTTCAGATTGGAGGGCGTAAAGCTCAGGAAGCTGCTCAGCTTTGGATGGAGAAGAGTTTGGAAAACCTTCCAGTCATTCCCAGGCCCAGCTGTCATTTATGAAACTTCCTTGGACTAAACCAGCAGGAATTCTCTTCTATCTCAAACATCCCTGTCGTGTCTGAAGGCTTTGTTTGGGGGAATTAAGCTTTTATACCTCCCTTAGACCACACAGCTTTATTTTGGGGAGCCTGCACCCTGCTTTTCCTCCCTTCCCATTCCACTTTTTCCAAATAAATGACCCTTGGTTTCACCTCTGCTTCCGACAGTGATCCAGCTGATGAATAAGAGTATCTCAAGCTGGAGTTGGAGGAATTTCCAGTTAAAGATGCAGCAGTTGAGATGGGGTGAGTGAAATTATTTTTATCCACTCTTGGAGCTGCAGGGCTGGAGTTTTTCGGGAGCTGGGAGCAGATGAAAGTGGCCTTTGTGCCATGGAAGTGTGACAAATAGACTTTTGTGGGATCTGCAGAGGGCGCCAGGATGTTTATTCCTGCTGAGATAGATGGGAGTCAGTCAGGGTCTTCACTCCAGGCCAGTTGGAGCTGATATTTTTGTTATTTTATACATGATATTGTTAATTAGGTGTATTTCTATACATTATTGCATGGATTTTCAAGGAGAAATCAGAGAAAAAAATCCTTGGAAACTTGCCAGGTGCAGCACCTGCCCAGCTTGGAACTTTGAAAATGGAAGAAATTAGAACGGTCTTCCAGGTTTTGGTAAGAAATGGGAACGTTTGTGCTGCTGAAGAATATCCTGCCCTGAAATGTGGACAAAAATGCTGCTGGACCCTAGCAGGGATTTTGGACACAGGAAGTAATTCGCACAGAGTTTCAGGAAAAATGTGTCCTGTACCTTCAGGCATTCTTTCTTCCTCCTTTCTTTCCTTTCTCCCCTCTTTCCAGTAGAAGGCACATGGATCCCTTACCTCTGGATCTCTTTGGAAAGATGAAATCAAAAAGCTTTGGATTATTTTCCTCTTCCTTGCAGCAGGAGCTGGAAATGTGCATGGCAGGCAGAGACTGTCAGGAATTCTGTCCCAGGCTCTTAATCCAGGAGTTTCTTATTTAACTCAAATCCTTCCTTAACTGCCCTTGTGCTCCAGCAGATCCCTGAAAATCCTCATCCTACCCCATACATTGGTATTTCTCCGTATCTTTGAGGGGCCTTCTGATCTCCTCTTCAAAATCTGTAGAATTGCATGAAAATTCCCGGCTTTTTGTTCCCTTCCAGCTGAGATTTTGGTTCCTGTGCGTTCCCTTGGTGTGGAATTAAAAAAAAGTGAGTTCATCAGGGATGGGTTTGAGCTCAATAGGAATTTTTCCCTGAAAACATGATACAAGATGTAATTTAGAGGCTTCAATTCCAGTTTTCCTGGTGTTTTTCACTTGCCGTTTCATCGTGAGTCAGTGGCAAATATCCCAGTGCAGCTCACTCGTAGTCCTCAGTAAGTATGGGAATGCCACCTTAAATTAGCATTTTCCACGACTTTTTCCTCTGGAACATGTTTCCTTGGGATTTCTTGGCCTGGAGGCTTTATTATTCCCACAGACCTGACTGATCCTGATTTTAGATCTAGGCAGGCTGCAGGACAGAATCCTTATCCTGTTCTTTTGGCCACCTTAAAACATTGAACTGGATAATGGGAAGAAACACGAAAATTCAGGACATTCCTGTCATAGTTCAGTGCAGTAAATAGAAAATGGGGAAGTTGAGATGCAATTCAGCCCTTTTTTCCTTGAAAGGTGCTTTTCTTCGCTGGAGGGTTCCCATTTGGATGTGTTCTGTTGCTCCATGTCTGCTGGAAGTTGGAATTTCCACAGCTCTGCATCCTTTGGGATGAAGTTTATTATTCTGTCATGGCTTGTATTTGCAGCCCACATCCCTGGTGTTGACATGGCCTGGATGGGTTTTTGGAATATGGATTTCAGCTCCAAGCTGGGAGCTTCTGGAGGCTTGGCCTTTCCCATTGGGTCTGCTAAATGATCCTGCAAATTGGTGCTGTTTTCTCCCGTGGGAAATGAACTGTTTCACCTCCCAGAAAATCGTAACAAGGCAGGTGCTGCTTAGGAGCTTCCAGCATCTCAGCCAGCCAGGGATTGTCTGAAAAAAGTGTGTCCTGCTCTGCTTGGATCCCATGATTAGAATCCTGGAATCCTGGAATGGTTTGACTTGGAAGGGGCCTTAAAACTCACCTGCTATCCCAGGTTACTCCAGGCCCCATCCAGCCTGGCCTTGGACACTTGCATGGATCTACAACTTCCCGTGGATCACCAACTTCACCTTATTTTTTGGTGATATCCAGATCCTATAAATGTTCATTTACCTCTGGGCCGTGTTTAACCTTTGGAAGCACATTCCCCTTTTTGTGACTCCAGATTTTTTCTGGCTGATTCAGTTGTTTGTCACCATCTCCTTGGCACCAGAGCATCCACTAATGACAGCCATAATTTCCCTAAATTAGAACATTCAGGGATGAGCTGGATTTTTCCTTGGAGAGGGGAAAACATATGCCCTGTCAGAGCTAGGAGAAAAACTTCCCATAAGTAGGAATTTGTGATTTGTGCTGTGCATTTTCTGCCCTGGATGGAGCAGGGAATAAGGAAAAATTTTCTGGAGAGATTCTGTGCTATGACGTGGCTCTCCCCTCTATCTTTGTCAGTTCTCTCTTATTTTCCAGTGGAAAAAGAGGCATACATGTTCCAAAACTGGAAGGATTAGAGCTTTCCTCAAAATTCACTGACAAATCCAGGGGCAAAATTTTCTTTCCCTTTGTGGAATTATGGTGTTAAAACTTCTGCAGGAAGCCAAAGGCTGCTTTGTCTGGAAAACCTTTTTCCCTCTAAATTTTGTAGCTGTTCTTGGGCCAATATGTTGCTTTTGGGAAGGAGTCTTTTGGCCCTTAAAAAAAAAGGGATCATATTTTCTCCCTGAGCTTGTTTGAACACCTCCAGTGGCATAATCAGATTTAACTCAGAAGGAAATGGGCACATCCCCAAATCCAGTGCTATTGATGGTTATTTCAAGGCCTGATAGAGCCTGAGATAGCGGAATTTGTTGCATGTAACTGTTTGCCTTATGGAATCCCAGCTGTCAAGCAGAATTTTGGGACTCTCTGGGCCTGACTTTGTGTTCCCCTTGGATGAGGGCGGAGGAATGAGGAGAGGCGGGTTGGGAGGTGGGAAGCTGGGCTGGGAGGTGGGAAGCTGCAGAAAATGCTCAGGAATGGGCGGCTGAGTAAGTGTGGAGCCTCCTTGGAATACTGACAGAGTTGGTGAAATTCCCTTGAGAGGTGGGGAGCAGGAATTTAGGGAGGGAAATCAGGAACATGCCAATGTTGGAAGTTTCTTTGTTATCTAACATATGAGTTTGCAGGATGTATTTTATCCTGGAGAAAAAAAGGATTGGGGGAAAGTCTCCTTCCCTACAGCTCCGTGACTGGATGTGGGAGCCAGGTGGAATTGGACTCTTCTCCCAGGGGACAGGAGGAAGTGGCCTCAAGTTGCATCAGAGGAGGTTTAGGTTGGATATTGGGAATATTTCTTCATGGAAGCAGATGTAAAGCACTGGAAGATGCTGCCCAGGGCAGCAGGGACTGATGGAGTCCCCATTCCTGGAGGGAGTTAAAATCCATGTGAATGTGACACGTAGGGACACGGGTTAGCAGGTCAATTGTTGGATTTGATGATCCTAAAAGTATTTTCCAACCTTAACAATTCCATCATTCTCTATGTGCAGGCCAGGCACTCCTGAGGGGTGTGATGTTCCCCTATGTCCTTCATACCATAACCCATGTTTTGTGTCCATGGATTTGCTGGCTCCTTGGATGTTTGTTCTCTGGAATGGCCTGGAACCCTGGTTTCCAGCCGTTTCTGGGTAGGAATTTGAAGGATTCTCACATTTAGCCTTTATTCCTTGGGACACAGAAGGTTTAGTTTGGTTCTCAGAGGGACAATCCTGTCAGATTTTCCTTCTCTTGTGGGGTGACAAGACAGGGAAGTGAACCTTTGGAATTGCAACATCTGCAAGCCCAGTAAGGCCTCATGGTTCCAGATTTTTGGGATACACTGAGTGATTCAGGCAGTGGAACTGATCCGAAGTGGCTTTTAACGACTCTGGGCTCACCCAAATCCTTCTGGCTCAGGAGAGCGGAAGGTAATGCGCAGTGTTTGTTCACTGAATGCTCATCCCAAGTATCGGATTAGTTCAGCGTTCCGTGGCAGCTCCAGCCGGGTGGACAAGGTGCTGGGGAGGCATCACCTGGGCAGGCTGAGGAGAAAGCGGATTTGCCCAAGGGAATGTGGGAATCTCTTCAACACAGAGGATCCTGGACAGTCCTTAGCCAATTACCCTCTTAAAACCTTGGGATGTTGTGTAATGGACAAGTCAATGATAGGTATCCCAAGTTGGAAGGGACCCACAGGGATTATCGAAATCCAGCTCCTGTTGTCCTTGGTGTTCCCAGCTGCCATTGTATTTATCCTGTCGTTTTCCAGATGCTCTCCTCATTTTTATTTCCTTGTTAACTCTTAATGCTTGGAAGCAGGATATGGATTGAGGAGAGCAAGAGGCACTTCCCACTGCTATGAAATGAGACCTCTCATTCCAGGAAAGCCTAGACAGGGGGAGTTTGGAAAACCAGATGGAATGGGAAGAATTCATCCTGGGTCCTGCTCTGAAGCTGTAGGATTTTGCCTTGTGTGTGCCAGAGCTGGGAAATGCTGCCTTTTGGAGTGCAAAAAGCATGGAAGGGTGTGGTCGGAGAAATGCGGAACCTTTTCACCTGAAAGCACCTGATTTATGACCAAAATCTCAATGTTAACATAGATTTGTTTGGCAAACTGCTCAGCTCTGAGTTCCCTGCGGCTGGGCCAAAACACTCCCTCCTGCCTGGCATGGAAAACACAGCCCTGGAGGGTCTGCTCTGGAGCACGAGGGCTCAACATTCCTGAAAAACAGTGAGTTGGCCTTTCCATTCTTCCAGCAGGTGCCATTTGATTAAACCTTAATATTTAGGGAAGTTTGTTGGGTGGAAAGTGCGAACAAATCCCCTTTTCCTTCTGGAATGCTTTCACCATTCCGGTATGTCAGGCCCTGGAAGTTTTACGTGGGTAGGATGAAAGCAGATGGATCTTCTGCCTCAATGTCTGTAGGTACAAGGTGTTGTGCCAGAGGGTGGGATACTGGAATTCCTGGTTGTCCAGGCTTGGAGAAGCGTGAGATCCTGTTCCCAGACAGTGTGACCATTTGTTTCTCTGTACTTTAGACAGCTATCCTGATGTTTGCTCAGCTCTTTACACCTGACTGCAAGGGTTTTCCAAGAAATTTGCATTTCAAGTTGGAGTTTTTGTTGAAACTCTGGATTTTTTGGGGAGAAAAAGTGACAAATCCCATTAGGAGAGAGGAAAAGGGAAGAGTTTAGGACTTGGTGGCCCTCATGGCTGTGGGTGCTGCTCCCTTTTTGGAGGAGAAATGAAAGAAGTGTTCTTTTACCTTTCCCAATATTTCTAGTATTCTGGCTGCCAAGGCTCCATTAGACATTGCTGCTCTTGGAAAAGGAGATGAGGTTGGAAGTTCTCATGTTCCTGTGGACACAGGGAGTTGCAAGGCTTGGAATTCTCATTTATAAGGAGATTTGTCAGGAAAGGTGGGAAAGGGATTTAATTTCTGACTTTAGTGGGAAACCAAGATTCCTTCTCTCCCAGTTGGCTCCTGACTCTGAGTTTTTCCATTCCAGGCTGCTCCGTGGCCTCGGAGTTAATTACAAGTTAGATAAAGAGATGCCCAAATCCGCCCTGCTGTTGTTTTGCTGACTCAGCAGCTCAGAGCTCCTTTTTTTAGGGAGGGGGGTGGCAAAAGACCACCCTGGATTCCAGATGCTTGTGGAGCAGGGTTAGGGACCCCCTTGGGATGAATTTTCCAGGCTAAGCTATTCCTGAATCTGCTTTTCCCACCTCCTTGGAAGTAGATAAGATGTTCAGGACAGAGAAATCTGTTGTTTTTTGGTTTTATTTTTACCAGTGCAGTTGTTGTTTAAGTAGCTCCCAAGGAATATGGGACTTTGCCCAGTCCTGTCTGCCTGTTCTGAGAAATATTGCCCTACGTATGTTCAGAAAGGTGTGGGGGAGGGGAGGGCGGGAAATTCCTGCATTGTGTGAGGGAAGAAGAATTGTAGTCCCAAAGTTCACTTGGAATATTGAAACTGGAAAAAGATGAGACGTCAATTAAGGAAGAACTGTGTTTTTTTAACAAATTTCCAGCCAAATCCAATGGAAAACAGGCACTTGCCGTGGGATAGGGCTTGGGTTTCGGTGTGTTGGGATCCTGACTGAAGCAGCTGTGCAGTTTTTTCCCTGTGAGAGCTTCCCAAGGGCTCTTCTGCCACTGCACCATGGCTGGGTTGTGGTCAGTGCATCTGGTGCTCTTGCCTGAGGGATCCAATCCCTTAATTTGTCATAAATCTGTGATTTGGGACTTCTGCCGTAAGGTTGTCATCCCTTATTTTGTAATAATGGGGTTGTCTTTTTTCCCCCATATATTTGGATTTTCCATTAATTAGTGGCTGTTATTAATTATGACTTGGTACTTCAATACTTCAGTTTTCCATGTTTCCAATGCTGTAGAATGGAATTTGAATTCATCCATCCCTTTGGAGAGCAGGGAAGTTTCAGCTCTCCGGTTAAAGGGGAGCTCTGCCTTCCTTGGAGCCTTTTGCCTTAGAACTACTTTGGGAACATGATTTCATCTTCCTCCTGGAGTGGGGTAAAAGCCCACCTCAGAAATGTGGGGGATTCAGAGCTTCTGTTCTTCCCTGCAGAAAATCATGGAATTGTATCCCAGATTTCCCTAAAATGGGGGTGTTGGATCATTGTAGGAGGGAAAGGGGGTGAGTTGTGTGCTGCTGGTAGTCAGATCTGTGTTCTCCAGAGGTCATTCCTTGCTGGCAGCGTGGAACAGGAATGGGATTCCTGCGTGCCGGTAGCTGAGGGAGGAGTGTTAAAGAGGGAGCTCCTGCTGGCCTCTTCCAATGATTCCAACCCCTTTCCCTCCTTGTTTTCTCTTGGATGTTTACCTCTGGATTCTTTGGCTCCCATCCTGGTAATGCTAAATCCTGTGGTGGACTTGGGAAGGGCTGGGTGAGGGTGAGGTGAGATTTTATCCCAACACTTTTCAGAGCCTGGATTGTCCCTCCCTCTCCCCCTGCTGCTTTCCTGATGGAAATACGGAATTTTCCCATTTTGCTGTGTTATTTGTGGAATAAAGGAATTTTTTTCCTTCATGGCTTATCAGGGAGAGGAAGAAGGAGAGAGGGAAGAAGAGATGTATGGGCTGCTGGTGCTGGAATTTAAAACCTCCTCATGGAAAAGGACAGGATCATCCCGGTGTCCTTTTTCCCTTTTCCAGCTTCAGTAACACCTTGAAAATTCCAGCCAGGAAATCATGTAACTGAGGGGGGAATTATTCCTAGTGTCATTCTATAACCTTATTCCCTTACTCCAGAGGCATCATTTGAGCTCTTTTGCTGGACGCTGATCCCACCTGGGAGCAACGAATGTGGTGGAGGGAGGAAGAAACCTGTGGACATGGAGTTTTTCCAGCTTAAGGAATGCTAGGGTTCATCCTGTGCTGGACAATTCCAGGCTGGATGCTGGAGCTGGATATTTCCTGGGTCTGTCTACTCCGATTTTTCCCTC
Organism: Dicaeum eximium; assembly: GCA_013396995.1. Taxonomy (NCBI): domain Eukaryota; kingdom Metazoa; phylum Chordata; class Aves; order Passeriformes; family Dicaeidae; genus Dicaeum; species Dicaeum eximium. The sequence continues at coordinate 38,465 of VWZP01000139.1, read as the reverse complement.
TTTGCAGTGAAAATAAAATCATTAAATATCCATGGGATCTTTATAAATCCTTAAATATCCATGGGAGGTTGCAAAAATGGGAATGTCAGCAGTTGGAGACATTGATTGATTTCTTTCTCACCCACTGGAGAAGGTGTATTGTCTGTGGAATTTGTGAAAGACTGTCAGGAACATGGCTGGGAAGGTGTATGAGAAGCTCCTGGAATTCTGGGAGCTGTTAGGAGTGCTCAAGAGATCCCTTCTCCAAGAGACCTTTGGAATTCTCTTAGTAGTATTTTGAAAAAAAATCAAAGCCAGGTGACAAGTGACACTTAAGTTGTGCCAGAGGAAGTTTTAGGTTGGATATTAGGGAGAATTCCTTCACGGAAAGGGTTGCAAGGCATTGGAACAGGCTTCAGTGGCAGGATTCCTGGAAGGATTTAAAATCCATGTGGATGTGACACTTGGGATAGTGATGGTGGTTTTGGCAGTGCTGGGGAATGTTGGACTGGATGATCTTGGAGGGCTTTTCCAACCTGAACAATTCCATGATCCATTTATCCGTGCTGTTGGACACACAGTCTCAGCCTAGCATTTGAGGATGGTTTGCCTCTCCTGTGGGCTGTGGGATCCGAAAACATCTCCACAAGGATGCAGGCAAAATTCCTGTTATTCCTTATCAAAAAGACTGGGAAAATAACTATAGGAAATCTCAGCTTGTGCCTGTGCTCAGAATTTAATGTGAGGGAATGAGAGGAAAAAGGAATTTCCTTTCTGGTGGCCTCAAACTGGTTGGGCTGGGAGCCATGGGCTTGTCCTAAAGTAGATCCCAATAAACAGCTTTTTTCCTTATAATCCTGTTTGAATTATAAATTCAAGTGTGAAATTTGTTTGGAATTCGTGTCTCCTGGACAAGGGAAAATCAGTTGCAAAATGCATCCCTGTGCTGTTGGAGCAAGGATCCTTCCCATTTACCGAGGATTACCAACTTCCCTGGACAAGATTTGAGCTCAGTTTGTCTTTGGAAAAATGGAATTGCTTTCCTTTGCTTTCCAAAAGCTGAAGAGTTATTGAGTTCAGTAGAGAGGGATTGGGATCACCTGGCCTTGATCCAGGATGTCCAGCAGCCAGGTGTGAAATCCAGGTACAGCCCTAAGCGTGATCCTGCTGGGATTTGCTGCAGTAAAGGTGATGTTTTTCCTGTACAATTCAGACATGGATTGAGGACAGGCTGGGATTGCTGGGAATGTTCAGCCTGGACAAGAGAAGGCTCCAGGGAGACCTTAGAGACTAAAGGGGTTCCAGGAGAGCTGGAGAGGGACTTGGGACAAGGGCCTGGAGTTACAGGACAATGGGAATGGTTTCCCACTGCCAGAGGGCAGGGATAGATGGGATATTGGGAAGAGATGCTTCCCAGTGAGGACAGTGAGGCCCTGGAATGGATTTCCCAGAGAAGCTGTGGCTGCCCCATCCCTGGAAGCATCCAAGACCAGGTTGGACAGGGTTTGGAGCAACCTGGGATAGTGCAAGGTGTCTTTGCCTGTGGCAGAGGCTGGCTGGAATGGGATGAGGTTAAGGTCCCTTACTACCCAGACCATCTGAAATTCAGGGATAGTTTTAGGAGGAACACATTCATCTCATTTTCAGGATCCTCCTATCTATATTTTAGGAATCATGTGGTTTATTTAGATTCTGGATCATCTCCTGCTTCTGGGTACTTCCTGCTATACCCTCCTCTGGCATTCCCCAACTCCAGAGATGGTGCATTCCCACGTGTGGCCAGTTCATCTTTCCTGCTCCCCGTTTGCTTGGGAAGGATTGTTCCTGGGTTTTTGTGGTAAAATTAATTGTTAGGAACAGTCTGTTCCAATCTGTGCCATTCAGTTCATGCCTGCACAGCTACTTGGAGCCAAGGAATGCTTTTCCAGGGGTTTCTTCACCTGCAGCTCTGCTCTTGTCATGTGGGGTCTCTGCTTCTGCCTCACCTGCTTCACGTCACTCTTGTCTGGCTTTCCCAAATGAATTCTGGCTCTGAAGCTGGTGGCCGAGAGGGCGGGGACAGTGTCCCTGGACTGACAACTTTCCAAGGTCCTTCCAGGCTCTGTTGAAGGACTCCCCCATAATGAGGGAAAGCGAGAGGGTATGGAAACATGGAGAGTGGTGGCAACAGGGAAAAAAATCCTGGAATAATTTGGGTTGGAAGGGATCTGGAATGTGATCCAATTCCATCTCCCAGCCATGGGCAGGGATGCCTTCCACTAGCCCAGGCTATTGCAAGCCCCAGCCAAGCTGGCCTTGGGCACTTCCAGGGATGGGACAGCCACAGCTTCTCTGGAATATTCAGGTCCTCATCACCCTCACAGGGAAGAATTTCTTCCCAGTATCCCATCTAATTCCACCCCGTGGCAGTGAGAAGCCATTGCCATTGTCGTATCACTTCATGTCTTTATCCCAAGTCCCGCTCCAGCAATCTTGGAGTCTTGTCAGGCACTGGAAGGAGCTCCAAGGTCTCCCTGAAACCTTCCCTTCTCCAGACTGAGCAAGGTCAGTGTATCATGGAGACACCAAGAGTGTCAATTAGGGAATAAGCATGGAAACAGGAGGAGATTTCTGGTGCCATGGCTGCACCCAGGAATGTGTGGCTGTGGTTCCTGTGGCACCAAATTTGCTGGATATTTGGAGAGTAGAGATGGGAATCAGCAGTTCCAACTCCAGGATCTGTAGTGACGAATCCACAGGGAGAAACAGGCACAAGGAATCTGTGTCAGCAGGAAAAAGTTGGACTGAATATGTGTGAGTAACTCCAGCAGTCAGAGCTGGAAAACCAGAGGACTATGGAATTTAAGGAAGAGATGTAAAACTGCCTTATGGAATGAAATAATTCCTGAGCTTGAAACCAAATCCCTATGTCCTGACTCTCCCTGGGGAACAGTGGGCAAGGCTGGATCCCTGCTGGATCCCTTCTGGATGGGTATTGTGGCTGCCAGGAAAGCACAGATCCCAAGGGCTTGGAGAAACTGTGGATCAGCTCCACATGCAGGCTGTGGGTGGTGACAAGGAGGGATGTGCTGGGGTTTGGAAATGCAGCTCCTGGAGTGTCCAGGGAAAAGGGAATGTGGAAAAATAAATAAATTTAAGTCTTAAGTATGACACAGGATCAGGGAAGCCTGGACTTGATTCATCCTTGCTTACATAAGCAAAAGGAAAAGAGGATTCCTGCTCTCTATCACAAATCTGAGATTTGGGAAGAGACTCGAGAGTTCAGCTTGGCAGGATTCAGCCCAGGATTACAGTTCTAGGTTGCTTGGTTGTCATTAGGGAAGCGCTGGATGGGTAAGAATTCCTAAGGAAAGGAGAAGGAAGCATTTGGTCTGTTGGTCCTGGTGGTTTGGAGAAGTATGGGACCAGTGCTGTTTGTTCCCTGTGGTGATTCCAACATCTTTATCCCAAGCACCAGGTGGAGGAAGAGCAGGCTGGTAAGTCCCAGGATTTGATTTCCACAGGGCAGGAATTTGGAACTTAATTCTGTAAACTTGGGAGAGTTGGAGCTGCATGTGCTGGATTGTTGGTGGTTTTCTGTATGCTCTTCCTCAGTGAGCTCCATATTCCTAATGGACAATGGGCCTTTTTGGGATGGAATAAGAGAGGAGCTGTTGGGGTGTGGAAGGAGGGAGCTGCTCCTGAGGGTCTCCATAGGGGCTGGAATTTTGGGGTCCTGAAGCACTGGAAGAGGTGATTTATTCCTAAGAGCAACCACTGAGGCAGGAAAAGTTTTCCCAAGCTGTCATTTGGGTGAGCTGGAGACCTGGAACCTGGCTCTCCCTCCTCTCTTCCCTGCTCCTGCTTTGTTTGGATTTGCGCTGTAATTAGCAGTTTTACAGGAGCTGGGACAGAACTGGCAGCTTCCTTTAGAAAACTGTTCTTCAGGTAGAAATAAAGTGGGATTCTTCTGCTGGGAATGCTCAGCCTGATGATTTCTTTTACTACCAGGGCTATTCCCATGCATTGAGATGGAAGCCACAGGATGGGAGGGGCAGAATTTCTTGGGAAGTTGCAGCTAGAAATCCAGGGTTAGGCTTGAAATGTTCCCTTTGAGCTTAGGAAGAAGGGAAAGAGGATGTTGTCCATGTCCATATTCAAGCCAAGAACATTTCCGTGCTGAAATTCCCACTTCTCTGCTGTTGTGTATTTAAAATTCCCACCTATACAGGTGTTCCTGTCCTGGCCCTTCCCCAGACAGCACTTTGGCGTTTGATCTTTGCTTCCAGGATAAATGTGGAAGTGAGAGTGGATACGCTCTTGGATTCAGCGTGCAAAGAAGCCCTTGGATAGCAGCAATCCTTTGAATGCTGGTGATAAGTTCACAAGATCTCGCTGGGAAAATGTGAATTTAGGGTTGGTTTTTTTATCCCTAAGTATTCCTGTAGGTTCCGGTTTATCGAATGAGCTTGCAAAAATAACTGATTCCAGGATATCTGGATATTGGTTTGATTTTCACTGGAGGGTGGGAAAAATCTGGAATTGGGACCAAGAAGCAGATTCTGCTTAATAATGTGCAAGATTGATGCTTTCCAAGATATTGGAAAGTGGGAGTCTTGGCGGGTTTGGGGAGCAGTGGGAAAAGGCAAAACACAGACATGACATTTTCAGGGAATTCACAGCATTCAAGAATATTTCATCTTGGACATACTCCCACAGGATGAGGTCCTCAAATAGGCTGTTGGTGGCTTCCACTGGAAGTTTCACTTGGACTTTGGGAAGTACGACCTCCATGACCTCATCTTTCCAGGCTGATTTCTAGAAATGTGGGATACAGGCAAGTCCTCAGCCAAAGGAAACAAGCAGGGGCATGCTGAGGGAAAGAAACAGGCAGCATCAGGAAAATGGGAATAGGTCATGTCTAGGTCAGGTTTAGGCTGTTGGAAGCCAATCTCAAGGTTTTTGAGCCTGGAAGTGTCACAGATCCATGATCCCTGTTAAATGAGGACAAATTGTATTGAGAAAAGCTGCATTTGGGTTTAGATTCCCAAAAAAACTTCCCAGATAGCCCTGATTCCCAGCATTTTTGACTTGCAGCTGGCATGTACCTGCCTAACCACTTAGTCATGGAATATGAGAAGAGGAAAACTCCTGGGATAAGCTGTGGGATGTGATGCAGAAAAAAGCACAAATTGGGAATGTTGGTGAGCAGTGAGTAGAGTAAGAAGCTGGAGGCCCTGGAATTCCATGTGTGTTCCTCTTTCCCTCTTAGTACCAGGAGGGAGGGAAATAATCATTATTTTAAATTCCTTAGGATGATTTCTGGGAGATGAGCAGAGCCAGCATTCCCTCCTATGTTGGCAGATGGACGTGGAGGGAACCTCTCCCTGGCGATTCCCATGGCTCCAGAGCCTGGAGCTGCCTCTCTAGATGGGCTTCTCCTCTCCAGCACATTCGTGGGGAGGGGAGCAGGGAAGAAGTGACAAGGAATGGTGTTGACCACACAGTTTTCCTGAGTTTGGCAGGGATTTTGTGTTCTCCCACTTCTTTCACTCTCCTCGTGTTGGCAGGGGTGGTCCCGGCTCCACTCCTGGTGGCTTTCCCTGCATGTGACTCATCCCCAGGGAATTCCTGAAGCAATGAGTCAAGTTATTGGGAAAACTGTTTGCCTACTAGTGTAAACTAGGGAGCCAGGAAGCTGCTTGCAGGAGGGGAGGGAGGAAATTCCTTTTGGGAATGGCTGGGCTTCTCCTCCCTCTTCCTGAAGGCATTGCTTCCAGATGTGACGAAGCAGGGATGCGCCTCTGAATTCAGTATCTCACCTGGATATTTGCTCCTTCTGCTTTTTTTTCTGCCTTTTTGAAAAGGAGGCTGAGCTGATAAGCTTTCCAGGGTGGAGTAAAACTGTCAGATAGGAATTTTCCAGGATTGTAGTGGAAAATAGCTTTTCCTAAAGAAATGAGGCTCCATCCAAAATACTCCTTGTGTAAGTACTGGTCACCTCTTGGATCTGCCGTGGCTGGTTTCATCCAGCACTTGCAGTTTTGGCTATAAATAACTCAGAGGCCATGTGCTTTCCAACCAGGAATTACCAAGTTCTGTGTGTAGCCGTGGGATACTCCAACAAAACCAAGGATCAGTGATTCCGAGTAGTTATATCCAGGGAGAATGAGCAGTTGTTCCACACCTGGGAGCAGATTTGGGATGCTAGGAGCATTTGTTGCTGTATCTATCACCTCATCCAGGTATTCCTTTTGCATTCCCTACCCCATTCCAGCCAAGCTTTCCTTGTAGAAGAGGATTTTATTCCCCTGTAAAACATGGAGTTCTATTTCAAATCCTAAATTCATTGGGATTTATTACATTTTCCCCCCTGGCAACTTGGCTGCTATTTTTCCCAGAGCTCGGAGTGGTCGGGAAGCTGCCCCTGGGCTCTGCTGGCACAAACTGTGGGTGGAATTTTAGAGCTGCCGGCATTGATACAAGGATTGGGGGTTTGTTTTTAACTCCATTCCTGGCAGCACACTGTGATTGTGTGGGACAGTTCCTTCTCCACTCCCAGATTCCTGAGAAAGTGGTGGTTTCCCTTGTTTCTCAGACAGGTATTTGTACAGGCTTTGGATTTTCTATAGGCTGGCAAGTCTGAAGTTCCAGAGTTAAGGTGTGCTCTTGTCGAGGAGAAAAGTCTTAGGAATTTTGGAGGTGTGAGTGAGGCTTTTCCACCTCTTTCCAAGCATTATCCTCCCTTTCATTTGGGCAGCTGGAATGTCTCACAGCAATCCCTGTCTTTATCGACTTACCCCTAAAAACCTCTTCCTTTATGCCCGGGGATGGTTGCTGAGGTCTGGAATTAATAAAGACCTTTGGATCCTTCACACAAGGAGGACATGGAAGAGCTGGAGCCTTGTCCAGGGAAGGGTTTGGAGCACAAGGAGCAGCTGGGAGAGTCAGACAGGAAAAAATTAGGATCAGGAGGGATCTTCTCACTCTCTACAAATCTCTGACAGCAGAGTGGAGTCAGGTGGGATCATGCTCTCCTCCCATGGAATAAGTGGCAGGATGAGAGGAAATGGCCTCAAATTGCACCAGGGGAGGCTTAGGTTGGATATTAGGGAAAATTCCTCAGTGGAAAATGTTTTAAAGCATTGAAGCAGGCTCTGGTGGTGGAATCCCCATCCCCGAAGGAATTTAGATGTGGCCCTTAGGGACATGGGATAGAGGTGGCCTTGGAAGTGCTGGAGGAATGGTTGGACTCCATCTTGGATGGCTTTTCCAGCCTTAATGGTGGTGCTATGGACAAATCCTGGCCCATGGGGCGCTGCAGGGATGTCACTGGATATCCAGTGGGGAAAACCATTGGGGTGTGCAGTGTCTCTGGGTTGTAGGATTGAGATCTCTGGGAACAGTCTCAGAACTGGTCCCAGTTGTTTGGAGGAGGTGCATTCCAAAGTGGAGAATTTCCTTGTTTCTCTTTGATTCAGTAACTTCCTTATCCTGCTTTTAACGAGAAACAAGTGCTGGGAGTAGCATCTTTGGGATTTGCCCATCCTCTTGCACTAAATCCATTAAGGTCTGCAAGATAGTCCCGTTTTTCCTGAAAACGCCACTGCTGCAGTCAAGTCCATGCTAAGGAGATACATTCCGGAGTCTCCTTATTAAAAATTAATCATTCCCAATGTAACAGAAAGGAGATGTTGTGCATGTTTGAGGGAAATGTGGTATTCATGAGATGTGTGGCAGGACCCAAGGCAGGAGAGTTTGGAGTTAAGGAAAAAGGGGGCGGATTTAACCAAGGAGAACATGCACCATTATGTGTTTATGGCAAAGGGGCTTTGGGAAGGAATTTGAGAGAGGAATGAGGTGGGATTGAGATGGATCAATGCTGGGCCAACTGGGAAGTGGTTATACCAATCTTGTGTCCGTCACCATTGCAGTTACAAGGAATTTATTCCAGGATTTCGGAGTTAAGCTGGTGGGCCAAACAAGTAAGTTCTTGTTCCCTGTGTTTTGAAGGTCAGTTGATACTCGAAGATTATTTTGGGAATTTGTGTCAGTGGGCAGCAGTGGAGTTCCAGATCCAAGCTGATCCCATTAGTTCTGTCCTGATGACATTGCGGAGGTGATTGTGGTGCCATGGCCTTATCCCAAGGGAGCCACATCCAAAGTGTGCCAAGCCACAGGAGGCTCTTTAAACCTTTCCTGTCTCCAAGCTTCATTCCCTGGCTCTGTTGCTGACTCATTTTATTCCCTTCTCCTTGGAAAATGGGAGATTATGAAGGAGAATCTTCAAAGTAGCCATGAAGATATCCCAGAATACTAATCCCCACTGATTTTTGCCAGTGATCTCTTCCTGGGATTTGCTCATAAATATGGCTCTTAAATATTCCATAAATCCATGGAATATTCCTTGGAGTAGGGACCTGTTCTCTTAATCACCTCCAGTGAGGGCAGAGCTCTCCTCTCAAGCTTCCGGCAGCTGCTGTGCCTTCTTCCCCCTGGGCAGAGCTTTCTCTGCAATTCTTGCAATCACTACTTGCAGTGGATATTTCCTGCCCCTTGGAAAAGGCAGAAAGGATTCACCTTCCTTTGGTGCCATGAAATTTGTCCTGTCATTCAACCCTGGAATGGTTTGGTTTAGGAAGGATATGGAACAGTCATCCCATTCTACCCCCTGCTGTGGACAAAGACACCTCCACTATCACAGGGTGCTCCAAGCTTTGCCTGGACTTGTCACTTCCAGGCTTGAGGCAGCCACAGCTTCTCCGGGAAATCCATTCCAGGGCCTCACCGTTCTCACAGGGAAGGATTTCTTCCCAATATCCAATCCAAACCCACACCATGTGAGTGGGAAGCCATTCCCCCTTGTCCCGTCCCTCCATGCTCTATTCCAAAGGCTCTTTCCGGCTCTCTTGGAGCCCCCTTAGGCACTAGAAGAGGCTGTAAGGCTCCCCAGAGCCTTCTCCTCTCAGGGCTGAGCCATCCCAGCAATCCCAGCCTGGCTCCAGAGCAGAGCTGCTCCATGCAAATTCCTCTGGCCAGCTTCAGGACATTCTGTATGGATATAACCTGTCCCCCTTCTCCCTGGAAGGCTAGAATAATTCCCAGATTGTGAGGAACCAACTTGGCCCTTCAGAACAGCTGGATGGGGCCTGATGGAGTTGGGTCCAAGCTGGAATTTATGGTTTCCGTCAAGTGCCATAAGTGCTTGGTGGGAACGGGAGAGTTCTGGGAGCTGCAAGGGAATGATCCAGCCTGGAGTGGGAAGCCCATGTTCCATGTAGGACATGTTGGTGAGGAAAGGAAGTATTTGGGGTGACTTGATGGGGCCGGAATTCCATTGATAAGGGAAGTGAACTGCCTGTTATCCTGCAGAATGAAAAAAGCAGGATGCAGCATCCATGCTGTGCCCTCAGGACAGGTGTCTCCAGCACCTGCACAAGGTGACCTGGATGTGCTCTCAGGGAGAAGGGAAGCACCTTTGCTCCGGAGCAGAAAATCACTGCTGAGGAAAAGCTGCTGTGGGAAATGCCAGGTCACAAAGCTCCTTTGGTTTTGGTTTTCCAGCTGCATTTCCCAAGAAGTTGAGCTGAGAGCTGGCAGGTCTGGGCTTGAACTTCCCAGTGGGACAGCAGGTTGGGACTGGGACATTCCCAGGGAACATGGTGACATTTCAGCCAGGGAAAAGGGATCATGGGAGGGGCAGCATTCCGGGACATGGTGCTGGATTTCTGTGGAACAGCAAAGGGCTCTGTCTTTTGCAGTGACACTTACAACCATCCACTGAGACCTACAAATCTAGTTTTTTTGGTGAATTCTGTAGCCCTGTTGCCAGTGAAGGCAAACATCTGGCTTGTTTTGAAGGAATTTCCTTGGGTGAGTCACTCTGGAGGACTCTGGAATTTGCAGAGGCCAGCTGGAAGAGGGTGCTGGCAGAGATGAGATGGGATTGCTTTGTCATACCTGGGTCTTGTGAAAGTGCCACTAGGTGCCTGAGGGAAAAGGTAGGGAAGGAGTATGGGGATAGCGGAGCTTCTTCCACGCAGACATCCCCAGGGATCTGGCAGAGGGAGAAAAACCTTCCAGCAGATCTGATTTCAGCCTGGGTTTGGCCTCCCATCTTTTGCTCTGAGCAGCAGGAGATTGGGAACCAGGGGAGGTTTTGGGGTGATGGAAGTGGGAATGCTGAGTTAGCCTGTGGATGCAGGGATGGGGAATTGCAGGGATGGGGAATTACAGAGGTTTATGAACCTTTGGATATAAGGATGTGGGATTGCAGGGGGTTGTGAGCCTGTGGATGCAGGGATGAGGATTGCAGGGGGTTTGAACATTGGGCTGTGTGGGTGCCTCAGGAATCTGCGATTCTGGGAGCTTGGAGCAAATTCTGCTTGGATTTGGGTGAAAGGAGTGGGTGACTCTGGGGGTGTTTCTGTGGTGTGGGTGGGCTCCTGGCATGCAGGATCCAGGCACAGCCTTTTTCCTTCAGCTTTATGTCCTGGTGTACTTCTCCCTAAGGAGGCTCATGTCAGATGGGATGGGCTGTTGGATTAGCCTAAGTCTCCGAGGTTTAGCTGGGGTGTTGTCTCACTGTTGCTCTTTTCCCTAAGCCTTTCCCTACAGACAGCTAATTCTCCTCTTCCCCCACATCCTGTGATAGCCCAGGGCATGTCACAAGGAATTAACGGCTGGAAAGGCCAGGAGAGGTTCCTCTGGAACAGTCTCTCCTTTCTCTGCCCGGGTGGCCCCTTCTGTGTGTCCCTTTTGTGTCCCATCCAAGTCCCCTCCCCCTGACCATTCACTGGAGAGTCCATGACCAGGAGCCTTTCCCAGGTCAATGCCATGCCTGTGTCTGAGGGCTCTCAGCAGTGCTCCCGGTTTCTCAGTGGGAAGAGGGAGGAGGTTTGTGCCACTCGAGGGTTTTCCTTCTCTCCCGACTCTGCATCTCTGACAGCGTCAGCCGCTCTCACTCACAGTCCTCCTTCCCACAATCCATGTACAATCTCCTCAGAATAGGGATGATGTCACTTCCTTCCAGAGGGTGCTGGGGGGGGTGTGGGAGAGGGGAGTCACGACCTCTGGCTCTCGGCATTCCCGGTGGATAAATGAGGTGCAGGGAGGGAGTTGCTCTGAGGATGATGCCTGGCTCTGTCGGCAGGCAGATCGCAGTTCTCACGCCATGCTTCCCTTTGCCGAGTGTGATTTTCAATGGCTGCAGGAAGAGTTTACTGTTCCCTCCTGAGCTTGTGATGCCTGTCTCCCTGGATATGCACTTTTCCTGAAATACTCTTCTGGGAGAGAAGGATGCGCAGCGGCTGGACCACATGCCATGTAAGGTTCCTGCTTCCCTACATCTTGCCTAGCTCTGAGGGGACTCCTTGTGCATGTACTTCCCTTATTTTCAGTGTTGGGAGCTTTGGGCTGCTTGTACTGGGATTCAGCTTTCAAGATCCTGGGAATGTTTGGCTCTTTCCAGCAGTTTTAGGGGCAGTGTGAGGGTTTTGCTGTCACAGAGCCAGGGTCAGTGGTCTCGGGGTTGTTTGCACTCCAACCTTCCGGTTCCTCACAATTCCTCTGCTGGATCATATCTTCAGCATCTTAAAACAGTTTCTGGGGTATGCTCGGCTGGGATGAAGCTGAAGAGTCCTCACAGTGGGAGCTTTTTCTGGTGGGTTTTCCTGTCTCAGGCCTTCCATCATCTTCTTCCTTTCTAAAGCAAAGGCAAAGCCCCAAAGCTCCTCGTTTAAATTCAGGAGTCTTTGGGAATTCATTGGGAGTGTTCCTGCCCTGGGAGCCTGGTAAGTGGAATGACAGTTCCACAGTGAGTGTTCCCTTATGTGGCAGTGAGTGACAGGCTTCTCCTCTCTGTCCCCATCTGTTGCCGTGGATAAGGAATCCACATTGGGTATTTGTTACCATCGTCAATATCCTGCTTCTCAGACTGGGAGAGGGTGGTGGGAACTGGGAGATCCCAAATGGAGGGGTGTAAGAATTCCAGAAAGCACATTGGTGGGATGCAGCCAAGGGGTGATGGGAATGGAGCTGGCCTGGGCAGTGCTGTGCAAAGGCAGCGAGAGAGCTGGAGGAGTATCCAGAGTTTGCAATATCCCAGCTATCCTGGGTGGGGAACAACAGGCACAATGGGGCTGGGAGGGAGTCTCCAGATGGCCAGAGGAGTGAAGGTAGAGCTAGAATGTACCCAGTGCTCTGATTATTCTGTGTTGAGGAAGTGGGAAACCAAATGGCATTGGAATTTTGCATTTGCTTTGTTTGTGGAGTGGAGCATTTCCTTCAACTGAGTGAAGGGCTGGAAGCGGCCTGTTAACTATGGAATCTCCTGGAATTTGAGGGGATTGTGTAGGTTTTCAGTAATGGGTGGCTGAGATGGGTTGGCAGATCCATTCCAGTGGCTGTGGGTGTTGGCACAGGAGAAGAGACTGGATTTGGGATATTCTGGAAAGTAGTGGGGTAACCACACCTGACTGCTGGGTTGGATTTAGTAGGACAGGGCAGGAATTGGTGCAATGGGCTGTCTCAGATCCAACATTTGTGTTACCTGGAAGATTCAACTTAGTTTAAATTATGAGCAACTTGGACTGGTAGGTCCCAATCCATGACAGTGAGAACTGGATCATCTTCAAGCTCCCTTCCTATCTAAACTATACTGGAATTCTACGGATGTCCTCCCCTTTCTAATTTTACCCACAGCAATAATTTAGGGGCATCATATCCAAGTGTGGGGTTTTTTTAGCCTGGTACAGGAAGTATTATAGGTGATATTCCCTTGGGAATGCTGTTGAAAATCTTGTTTTAAGTAATGGATAAGGACACTTTGTCCTGACTTGGCAGTTTGCTGTTGGGTTCACAGAAGCAAAAATCCAAGAGCACTTATGGATTTGCAAGTGCAGCTTTGGAACAGCATTGCCACTGCAGGCCACGGATGGAGCACTCCAGTAGCAGTGCATGGATGTGGGAATTGGGAGGTTGGTGCATAGTTTTGATATTTTATGAGTTTCTTAGGTGCAAACTTGCGGAAGTTTTATTCTCAAAAGAGAGCTTATTTTATCAACACAGAATTCTATAAACATATCTCTGAGCTGTGTGTTTTAAAGATGAGGGTACTATTTAGCTGTACTCTCTCCCGTATGGGAGATGTAGTCTTTCTCTCTCTCAACTAATGATGTAGACAATTGTTATCATTGAATTCTAAGCATTCTAGCATTCTTGTACTGAGCATGAAGAAGAAAACATCTAAGCTCAGTACCTGAGCACATATAACCCAATCCTTCTGAACAATAGAATAATTTCAATAAATCATATCAAACCTTCTGATATTAGAGTCAAAGAGTCCTGATTCACCATCAGGCACAACAATATTGGTGGGGTTAGGAACTGAGATGGATTAATTGGGAGAGCTTGGAGCAGAGAGCCACAGTTGAGGTGTAGCATTCCCTGGTAGCACAGGTAAGAGGTGGAACAGGGATTAGGGCATGGAAAGAGGGACAGGACTGATCCCCCAGTCCAGAAGTCCCTTGTGTCCTAGCCAGAGTGCAAAGATGCTATCCTGGATTTGGCAAAACCAAGGAAGATTCCTGGTTGTGGGTCGTGTGTTGAGCTAAGAAGTCAGGAGTGAGATAAGTTGTGCTGCCGGAGTCCCTCTGGAGCAGCTTGTTGTACAGCCAGCTGGGATGGAGTGGGATGGCTGTGCTGGAGGAGGCTGGAGTGACCTATGCAGTCTCGTGACTTTGCACCGCTCCTGTTTCTATTTTCCAAAGGGTTTGGGAAGCCCTAAAAATAGAAGCACAAACAAAATCCAGGGAGGAACAGCAGCTCCTCAGTCTTCCACCTTGGAATTGGCCGTGCCTGTCAGGGCTGGTGTGGATGCAATGGAGATGTGGAGTTGGCAGGATGCTCCTGCTGGTCCAGGGGGAAATCTCGTAGGAGCTAATATCCTCACTGGAAGTGCTGTTGGGAGCCAGTCCATAGTTCCCAGATGCTACCACTGACTGCTAATGGATATTTTAGCTTCCTGAGCCAAGTCGGGGGGAAATTGTTGGACAACAAGAGCCTGGCAGCAGGTTTGTCCGTGGAAAAACACAGTAATAGGGTGTTCCAGAGATTTGAGGCCAGGATGACCTGTCCCAAATCCCATGGTGGCTGCTCACCATCACAGCCTAACAGGATTCCAGGTAATCCCATGAAGTGGAGCTGGATGAGTTACACACTGGCTTCACCTAATACTTTCCACTCCTTCAACTCCTGGCCCTCCCACAGAGCATGCCATGCCCCCTGGTGCTGGAAGGAAGCAGCTCTGGGATAAACCAGGGTGGCTCCCATGTTGTGGGGCTCTCCAGAGGGGGCTGGAGAGGCTCAGCAGCAGTTTTGCTTCCATTCTTTTCCAGGAGGTGAGTGCTGTGCCTGCTGAACTTCCCAGGACCCACCAGCCATGCCAGGGATTGTCGTGTTCCGCCGGCGCTGGTCTGTGGGCAGCGATGACCTGGTTCTGCCAGCCGTCTTCCTCTTCCTCCTTCACACCACCTGGTAAGTGAGAAGGGTGCAAGGATGCTTGGAATTCATCTAGGAATTCTTCAGGCTATTCCTGGCACGGCTGGAAATTCATCTTGTGCTTCTGCATGGGGCCAGAAAGTTTGGTTGCAGCATTCCTGATGGACACCAACATTTTTCCAGCTTCTGTTTTTGGAGCTAAGCTCTGTTCCAAGTTCCAGCCTAGTTCCAAAGAGCCTGACCAGAGCTTCTTGTTATCCTCCTGTGTCACCCAAGATTCTCCACTGGAATTTAGGGCTGTGTTTCTGTACAGAAGCTCAGCAAAAACAAGCATGGAATGCTGGAATGGTTTGGGTTGGAAGAGGCCTTAAAGGCCATCTAACTCCAACCCCCTGCCATGGGCAGGGACAACTTCCACTAGATTGCTCCAAGTCCCATCCAACTTGGCCTTGAATGCTTCCAAGGAACGTGGCAGCCACAACTTCTCTGGAGTGGCAAATCCCATGGGATAATGTGGCATGGATGAAATGATTCTGACAGGGGTAGCAGGGCCTTTGGATGGCTTGTGGGGATTTGGGGCCCAAATTAAAAATAATGTAAGGAACTATGGGACACTGAGGAGGGAAGCAGATGTGGGATATTTCATGGTTTCCCTTGGCTTTCTTGCCTGGCAGGTTTGTGATCCTCTCGGTGGTGCTCTTCGGTCTGGTGTACAATCCCAACGAGACGTGCTCCCTGAACCTGGTGGACCACGGCCGGGGCTACCTGGGAATCCTGCTGAGCTGCATGATTGCCGAGCTAGCCATCATCTGGCTCAGCATGCGCGGGAGCATCCTGTACACAGAGCCAAGGGATTCCATGCAGTACGTCCTCTATGTCCGACTGGGTAAGCAGCCAGAGCCTCTGTGCTTCTGTGTGCTCTTCCCTGGAGCCTCCTCTCCCTGCCCAGAGTGGCTTCTCTGGCATGGCCAGATGGCTGGCAGGATGTGCCGTGCATCCTGATGAATCCACAGGCTGCACCTTGTCACGGTTGTCAGACTGGCAGGCGATGTCCCAGATAACCTCCTTTTCCTCTCATGGAATCTGCTTCCCTTCTGTCTCTCTTTTCCCCCCCTACATTTTCCAAGGATAGAAGCACAAATCCCAAAGGTTCTGACCCCGAGGTGTTGCCTCTTGACTCACCTGATCCATCCCTCCAGGCACCGGGAGGCACATATTCACTCCCTTTTTCTTCCTATAAGCAATTCCTGTCTCACTCCTTCTCCAAAAACTAGAGCAGGGAAGAGATTTATTCCTTGATCCCTCATTCTCTTTTAGCTTTTTTTCCCTGGGTTCTGTTGCCTTCCAGGTATAGAAATTTAATCAGATTTTTCTGTGCCAAATGAAGATTTTAAGAGAAGAATCTTTGGAGATGCAGAGCCAAACAAACAAATCATCCCATGGATTTGCATCCCTGCATTTTGCTGGGTTGTTTTCCTGCAGAATCCACTAATATGGGGATAACCTTGCTTGAAAGCTCAGTCTGGAAGACTTGGAATACTCACTGCAAGTCATTAACGTGAACAGCAAACAAATCTCCCTCTCCAGCCTCCCAGCCAGTCTCCCTAGGGAAGCACGGAGAGCCTGGCAGTTTGTGTTAAAACCAGACCAAGTGGTGCAGGGGAGGTAGGGAGAATCCAGTGAAAGGTTTTCCTGCCCCACAAAACATCCCTTCTTTTTCTATAAACTCTCTGTGTGCTCAGGAGTGCGGTTTCCTCTGGATTTTGGGTCCTGTATTCCCCTTTTCCTGGGTTTTTTGCTTCTGGTGGTTGATCAGTTGTGCTGATGGAAGTGGGAGCATGACCAGTGCGTGGGCAAGGTCCATGTGACTGTCCCAATTTAAGCATGTGCTGTTTAATGCAGAGGAATTTAGGGAATTAACTCCAGTGTGAACCTGGGAATGTCTCATCCCTGCTCCTGTCCTGCAGCAGGCAAAAAGGAGAGGAGCCAAGGGAAGCAAAAACTAACTCAGGCATAAATTGGGTTCATCAGGAACCAGTCCCAGCCCTGATTCCTTGCCCAGGAAAGCTCTGTCTCCTGGAACTGGTCCTACCAGGTTTGTAGCAAAGCCACTTATGCAAAGATTCCATACCAGCAGGAGATAAGGAGGGTGAGTGGGATCAGCCAGGCTGGATTTAGTCTCAGTTCCAACAAAACGTGGGGAATCCCAGGCAAGGTATTCACCTTCTCCACACCTGATTGCCCACATGTCCTTTGGAATTCTGGGGAGAAAGTGGGAGGATGGGCACTTCAGAGTAGTTTCCCAGTTTTTTTGTTCCAGGGAAGCACTGTTAATATCAGAGTCACATGCAAAACTAAAGAGCTGCTTAAGTGCTGTCTCCTTGGAACTGTTATGGGAAGGGCTGCAAAGGTGCTGAGAATGTTTGCTAAGCATAGTGAGCAGGATTTATCCTGGATCCACATGATTTATTTTGGATCCGTGAGTCAGGCCAGCTGTCTGAGGTAGTTAAGATTTGGGTCCTATCATTCCTGCTGCCTCGGGGAGTCCTTCCAGCAGCGTGGGAGGAAGGTTTGGATCTCTGATTCATACCTGTGACACAACCAAGGTCGCTGACCCCTCCACGATCCCATTTTTTTGGAGTTGTTTGGAACATGTTGCACTTCGGGCTCATCTCCTTACACATCCCCTTCCAAAGCATTTTTATACCTATTTCTTATGAGAAAATAGGGAGAGGAGCTCATCCTTAGGGAAAAGGCTGCTGTTATCCATGCTGTTCCCATTTTTTCCAGCGATCCTGGTGATTGAGTTTGTGTACGCCATTGTGGGCATCGTGTGGCTGACACAGTATTACACCTCCTGCAACGACATCACAGCCAAGAGTGTCACCCTGGGTACGGAGCTGGAATGTTGCCTGGGAGCATGCCGATGGATTGTGCTGACTGACTCTGGGAAGTGGATGGGAGCTGTCAATGTGGGGCTTGTTTTCCCGTTTATTGCTCGAAACAGTCGTTCCATTTATCCGCCTGTGCTGCTGGCAGTCAGGCAGGGATCCGTGTTCCCAGGGAAGGGCAGTCTGTAAATTCCACTTTTTCCCTTCAGAATGGGTTTACTGTTTTCCTGGAAGCCTTTCCCAGTTTTCTGGTAGGTATGAGGTTAATGGTGCAGTCCCAGATACTCAGGGAGCATTTAATGGCCCCATAAAACAGCTGGAAGGCTCATCCAGCTGCAGCTTAAAAGCCTTTCCAGAGGATTTCCTTTTGTTGCGGGAGCTGGGTTGGGAAGTAAGGGCCGGAGCATGTGACTCCTGGGGTTTTTTTTCAGGAATGGTGGTGTGCAACTGGGTGGTGATCCTCAGTGTGTGCATCACTGTGCTGTGTGTCTTCGATCCCACGGGACGCACCTTCGTCAAGCTCCGCGCCACCAAGCGCCGGCAGCGCAACCTAAGGACCTACAACCTCAGGTAACGTAGCATTCCATGGGATCCCAGAGTTCTGGGGTGCCTTGGATGCAAGGGACCTTAAAGATCATTGAATTCCAACCCCCTATCATATGCAGGGATGTCTTCTACTAGACAAGGTAGCTACAGCCTGGCCTTGGACACTTCCAGGGATGGGGCAGCCACAGCTTCTCTGGGAAATCTATTCCAGGTCCTCACCACCCTCGTAGGGAAGCATCTCTTCCCAATATCCCATCTATCCTTGCCCACTCTCTGTCTGTGCGCAGCCATTTCCCATTGTACTGTCCCTCCAGCCCCTTGTCCAAAGTCCCTCTCCAGCTCTCTTGGATCCACTTTAGGCACTTCAAGATATCTCCAGAGCCTTCTCTTGTCCAGGCTGAACATTCCCAGCCTGTCTTCACAGCAGACTGAATGTCCCTTCTATCCAAGGACACAAAGATTTAAGGAAAGAACCAATAGAGGGTTTCAGGGTTACTGATGCTGTGTCCTCAAGGCCACAGGCACCCAAAATCCTCCTAGATCCAGGGAATTCCAGGATGGTTTGGGTTGGAAGGGATCTTTAAGCCATGGGCAGGGACACTTCCACTCTACCAGGTTGTTCCAAGCTGTCCTGGAACACTTCCAGGGATGGGGCAACCACAGCTTCTCAGGGCAAGGTTTCTGGAAGGGTGTCCTGCTTTTCTGGGATCTTGCCCTTCTCCTTGCCTTGCTGCAGGGAGCATTCTGCTCCGCTGAGGGGGATTTTGGGAGGATGCAGTTCCCTGTCACGTGCTGTGTGTGGGCATCTGCATCCAAAGGAGGCAAAGCCATGTAGAACCCAGCTGGATTCTGCCTTAATTACTGGATTTGTGGATCCTCATGGACCGTGCTGACCACAACAACCTGTTTGTCCATATCCCATAGCGGTGTTTTCTGTGGAAACAGTGAGTCTGTGCTTAAATTTTCCTTATTTCGAGGCAGCATCTCCCCTTTCTTCCTTTATTTCCTCTCCGAAATCTAACCTTTTGCCCTGAGGTTTCTCCTATTTAGTCTTGGCCAAGGAACAATTCCCTTTCTGTTGGCAGTTGGATCTTTTAATTAAGAATTGATTCCATCTTCGAGCTCCCCAGATGGGGAGAGAAAAAGCTTTTTTTCACCAAGCAAAGCTTTTTCCAAAGGATTTTTTCCAGTAGAGGACAACACAAAGAGGCTTTGTTTCCTCTGATATGTGACTGTCATTGAGGAATGTGGCTTTGGAGGGCACGGGGATCCGAGGGATAAAAAATGAGGCTTTCAAGAAACACTGTAAATTTCCCATTTTTCTTTGTGTTTGTGTATTTTATGTATTCCAATGACTTAGAATGAGGTCCCTTTAGAGGGAAAACTAGGCTTTTCTAAGGACAGTGCATCAAACTCTGTAGGAAGGAGGCTGGGGTTGTTTCTTTGTGGCATGCCAGATATTCCTCCTGACCTTTCCAATATGTCACAGTAGCCTGGAATATTTGGAATTAGTGCCTAGCACGGTGATTGCTGCTTGGGATCAGGGCATTCCTAGGAAGATAAGAAGGGTGATACTGTGGATGTAGTACTGCATCCAAGGAAAAAATTCTTCCCTGTGAGAGTGGTGAGGCACTGGAATGGTTTTCCCAGAGCAGCTGTGGCTACTCCATCCCTAGAAATGTCCAAGGTTGGATGGGGCTTGGAGCAGTCTGGGATAGTGGGAGCTGTCCTTGCCCATGACAGGGGGTGGAACTGGATGAGCTTTGTGGTCCCTTTAATCCCAAACCATTCCAGAATTCTGTGATGATTTTTCCAAAGCAAATCTGAGCTCCACAGCTTACACAAGTAAATTCAAACCAACTTCAAAATTATCTCCTCTGTGGGGAATTTTGAGATCTCAGAAAGCTGAGTGAAGGCCTTTCTCCCTTGGCCGGGTTTTTCTCTCCAAGCCTGCAGCATTTATGGAGAGCTTGTTCCTGCTGTTCATGGATTTTCCCTCTGGAAAGGGAATGTTAACAGCTGTTAACAAGCAAATGCTGTGGGCTATGATGTGAAAAGCAAACATCAAATGTGACTGCTCACTGCTCAAACAGTTGATTCCAAAGGATATATTCCCAACTTCTCCCCATTGCTGAAAGAAATCCTTTCCAAGGAATAGATGAGGAAGTTCTCTGCCTGGCTGGATTATGTCCCATGGTGGTTTTCGTTTCCGAGTAGCATCATGGTATGTGTGGGCTGGGAAAAAGAAACAACCTAATAAAAGGCTTGGCTTGCTCTGCCAAGGCTTTTCCAAGGAGCTTTGGAGCTCCTACTGAATGTGTGGAAGTTTGGTATTAGGAAGAAAGAATGTGGGAAAAGATGAAAGGAAAACAGCTCAGAGTACACTTGATTGTTGAACCCCACCAGGGAAATTCTGGAGTTCTTTGGAATCTGGGGGAGCAAAGCCCTGCTGCCAGTCATATTCCCATTTCTCTTCTGAAAGGTTATGGAGAGCTGTTTTCAGATACTCAGGCAGGAGCTGATTAATCCCTGTGGGATCTGCTCCTTCCATTTCAAGCAAATATTCCTTTGCCAGCATCTTTTCCTTCCAGGTGCAACCTACTTTCTGGGCTTGGGTTTATCCTGATGGGATACACTGCCAGAAAATGGAGTGGTGTTTTATTTTGGATTGCTCTGACCTGGATTAAATCTGTGTTTCCCTAAAAAAAAAGAGGAGCTGTGGACTTCAGGGAGCTTGGTACTCTAGCACAGAATCAGTCCCTACTTCCATAGCACAGGGTGGAACACAATGATCCGAAAAATCCCTTCCAATCCAAAGCATTCCTTGATTCTATTATTGGAAAAAATTGAATGTCTGAAATGCTCAAGGTCTTTTGTGCCATTCCCACTCCTTCATCCTGAGGTAGATTTTTTCCTCCTGAGTGGTTGCACATTCTGGCACATGGAGCAGCTGCCAAATTGCAACAGGAGCTTCATTCCATGCATCCCACTCAGGCAGGATACCAGGTATCCAAACACAGTGCTTGATCCTGTGAATTCACACTTCTCAGGAGCATATCCAGGGAAGGGAACAGAGCTGGGAAAGGAGCTGGAGCACCAGGGGTGGATGAGGGGGCTCAGCCTGCAGGAAAGGAGGACTGGGGGAACCTTATCCCATTTTTCCAGGGACAGCACAGGCTGTGCCACTCCATGTTGGATCTTACGCCATGTTCTGCCTCTCCTCACGTTCCTGCTCTACCCTTTATTCCCAGACACCGCCTAGAAGAGGGACAAGCCAGCAGCTGGACACGCAGGCTCAAAGTGTTCCTTTGCTGCACACGGACAAAGGACTCACAGTCGGTGGGTACCAAAAATCTCCTGTTGGGAATCAAAATATCAGTGGGAGAAATCCTTATTTTTCCTCAGGTTAGGATCACATTTGGCAGCATTTCCTGTGCAGCTCCCATCTCCCTTTATCAGCCCCTTCCTGAGCACTTTCTCCTGTTGTTTCTATCAGTCTCACACCCTTAGGGAGGAAATGGGAAAACAGTTCTCTTAAGGAATTTGGAAATGGGAAAACAAAAACCTGGAAGAATCACCAAAATCCTTCTGGATCTCCTGACAATTGAAAACTATCCAATCCATAGATCCACATGAAGATCACTGGGAATTTTCATGTGCTGCTGTTGGGATTTTCCCTTGCAGTTCTCTAGCAGGGAAGGCTAAAGACCTTGAAATTCCTTCCCCAAAAGTTACCATTTCATCCTCCTTAGAGTCACTGGGAGCAGGTTTGTGCCTGAGGGTGGGATTCACCAGCATTCCTGAAGACCTGCTGGAGAGACAAGTCAAAATTTGGCACTGGAAAAACTTGCTTTTGATTTAACTAATTCGGTTAGAATTCTGAGGATTTGAGGACTCCTGAAGAAGCCAGCAGAACCAGGGAATTGTTCCCAAAGGGAAGGAGAAAGTCATAAAAATCAGGAGATCTGTGTACTTGCAGACACTGAGCTCTGAATTAGTTAAAACCTCTCAGGGAAAAAGCTGGGATTTATCAGGGACATTCCAACAAAACCAGCAGTGGCCAAAAAATCCGCCCAGATGTTTAACTCCAGTTAGAAGGGCACAGAAAATGACAGGGAAAACGCAGAGGGACTGACCACAGCTGCCGTGTCCTTACTAAATATAGCCCAGAGTTTGTGCTCCAAAAGGATGCAGTGCAAAAAGGAGTACTTTGGAAGGGATGTGAACATGGAGAGGAAGAGAAATGAGACTGGGGTTGAAAGCTCCAAAGAGAAAGTGGAAAAATAAAGGAGAGTCAGGTGAATATTTGTCCTTCCCAGGTGATGCATTGGATTAAAAGCATTTTTTAGGGAGTGCTGTGGAATTATCCACAGGTGCAGCTGTCAGAGTGTGGAAGGCTGCAGGAATTGTCACAGCCCTTGTGCAGAAATTCAGCACCATGTCCTGGAATGCTGCTCCTCTCAAGATCCCTTTCCCTGGCTGAAGTGCCACCATGTTCCCTGGGAACGTCCCGCTGGGAGGTGCAAGCCCAGGCCTGCCAGCTCACAGCTTATCTGCTGGGGAAATCCATCTGAAAACTGAATCCAAAGGAGATTTGTGCCCTGGCAGCTCCCACAGCAGCTTTTCCTTGGTGCTCCAAAGCAGAGGCACTTCCCTTCTCTATGAGAGCACATCCAGGTCACCTTGCCCAAGTGCTGGAGACTCCTTTCCTGAGGGCACAGCATGGATGCTGCATCCTGGGAGAGAGAGCCCTGACAAGGACCTGAATGCCCTGAACAACTCCCATTTTATTGAGGATTGCAAAGTATTCCAAATATTTCAAGTTCTTTTTAACAAACTGCCCATTCTGCAGTGACTGTTTCTCTTTTTTTTAAGCTTGGAATAAAAGTGGATTCCAAATGCCTCACATTCTTTGTGCTGTTGAATTTCCACTTTACATCCAGCTTTTGAGCAATTTCCAGCCTCTTTTCTCTGCAGGAAAAAGCCTGATGTTGTGTCCTGGCGTGGCAGCGTGTGGAATGAATGAGCACATAATGGGTCAGAAATTAATCCATTGCTGCCTATCCCAGACTCCATGGAAAAAAAAAATGTAGCAGCAGAGGATCATTGTCCTCTGGGCTGGAAAAGTGTTTAATGGGATGGACATTGCTTTGGGGAAAGGATCTGGGGTGAAGTCTGAAGGTTCAGAGCCTTCAGGGTTTGTAGCAGAGCACTTCAGGTGGACAAACAGGAATAATGTCAGGTGTTCCCACAGAAAGCTGTTCCTTTGGAGCGGAAAATACGCACTGATGTTCCATCAGGGTCTTTTTTTGTCAGAGCATCCAGGGCTGTAGCTGCCACTTTGGATTAATGGGTGTTTGTCCTATTTCATTTGGAGGCTCTTGCCATTTCTTGTGAGCTCACAGGAGCTGTGCTAGGATTGATGAGGTCAGGATTTCAAGGATACTGCATTTGGAATGCCGTTGGCTTTCCAAAAGCGCTGCTGGCACAGAGAGTTGGCATCTGGAGCCCCAGCTCTTAATGGGGATTTACTGGCTTTTATAGGGAAGTGAAAAATGACAGAAAGTCATCCCACATGCCAGGAGTTTGGCAGGGATAAAAGGATGTAGGTCATTCCTTCAGGGAAGAGAAGGGATTGACTGTCTTGATGGTCAAAGAAGGGAGAGGAGAAATCCTGTCTTGGGGTGCTCAGGGTTTCCACAACACTCCAGTCTTGTGGGTTTTGATGCTGGATAAAGGATACTTTGAAAACACAGAATAAAGGTTTAGATAAGGCTGTGATCATCCTTGTAGGAAAAATTTTGGATGGCAGGAGTCAAATATGGACCATTGGTCGTTACAGCTCCATGTTTTGTTGCTCCAGCCTCTGGATCATCCTTGTCCTTAGGCTGGAGTAATGACAGGTTAGCACTGACCCATGTTCCAGCCCCTCTCCAGCTTCCCAAAATTTTCTCCTGTAAGGTCTTGTGGGTTTTTTTCCTGTAGCACAGAGCAAAAAGTGGGAAAAGAGCCTCAAAATCTTTGTCCCTCTGCTCCAGAGCCTTTGCTTGACCCTCGCAGGTCACTTCCATTTCTGTCCCTCTGTCACCTTCATTCCTGGGAATTCTGCATTCAGTGATTCAGTTTTTACTTTTCATGCCTTTTTGCTTGGGTGTCATCCAAAATAAACCTGGAGAAGCCTGGCAATATGGGCAAAAGGATCCCAGGTCTGGGATAAATTTGGGCAAGTTAAATTTGGGCAGAAGGATCCCACGTCTGGAATAAGTACAGGCAAGTTAAACATGGGCTAAAGGGTCCCAGGTCTGCTGTAAATTTGGGGAAAAGTTCCCAGTTTTGGGTTAAGTTTGGGCAAGAGGATCTCAGGTCTGGGATAAATATAGGAAAAAGAATTCCAGGGCATAGTTAGAGTTGAAGAGATTCTTAGGACAAAATTAGTGTTTTTTCCTCATGGAATGGCCTTTATTCTGCTTTAGAGGAGAAAGGATAACTCTGAGGTTGCACTGGATTGGGATTTGCTTGGTTTTCACCTCATTTTCTCTGTTTTGTTTAATAGAGAGAGCCAAAACCCTTTCCCTCCCTTTGTCCTGCATGAGCTGTTTGGATGTCGAGGTGCCCACACATGGCACAAATCCAGCCCCCGAGTAGGACTGTGGAAAATAAATAAGAGACAATTATCATGTGATTATTCCAGATCTGGCGTTCCCTGCAGGAATCTCGTGGCTGTTTTGGAGGCAGAGCTCTAGAAACGAGTCCAGTTTTCACTTTGTGTCCTGTTTTGATGCTTCCCACACCCAAACTCCTCCTCCTCCTCCAACCCCTCTCTCCCTGGATTTTGCAGGATGCCTACTCTGAGATCGCCTACCTTTTTGCAGAATTTTTCCGAGACCTGGACATTGTCCCCTCTGACATCATTGCGGGGCTGGTTCTCCTGCGGCAGCGGCAGCGGGCCAAGCGCAGCGCCGTGCTGGATGAGGTGGGAAAACCTGGGAATCTCTTCCCAGCTGCTCTGGAATTCCCTGGGAAACAGCTGCATGCCTCTGCCCACCTCATCTATGGGCTGTTCTCACTCGCTGAGGTGGGAAAGAAAAATAATGGCGACTTCAGCAGCTTTTCCTGAGGTTTTCCCTGTGGTTTTTCCCTCTCAAAGGGCTCAGCTGGTGTGGAGTCATGTGTGGAATCTGGATTGATGTTCTCCAGGCAGGTGATACAAGGGGAGGTCTTGATCCCAAAAAGGCCTCCAAGGAGGTCATAGGTGCTTGGAAATTAATGAGAAGATTATTCCCACTGTACAATGATGTGGAGAAGACTCCAGAGATCTGCAGGGGAAAAATTCCTAAATTTCCAAGCCACTGTTGAGGTTTGCAGATCATCAAGCCAGTAGGAAATTTATTTACTTTATTGGAGTTTTTCCCTTGATTTGGGATTCAGGCTACAGAATGAAAAATTCCTAGTTTTCCAAGCTGCTGTTGAGGTTTGCAGATTGTCAGCCCAGTAGGAAATAGATTTATTTTAATGGGGTTTTTTGCCCCTTGAGTTAGGATTCAAATCAGGCAGGAATAAAACCATTGGAAGTATTTGAGGAGCCTGATTGGGATATTTGGGAGGGGAGTTTTGTCTTGCTGTCACACAGAGGAATTTTTCCGTGTATTTGTGACTTCCAGGCAAACAATGACATTTTAGCTTTCCTGTCTGGAATGCCAGTGACCAGGAACACCAAATACCTGGATCTGAAGAATGCGGTAAGTCCCTGGGATGTGGGATCCTCCAAAACCAGCTGTGATCCTTGTTTTCTTCTCTTCACCGGCTTCTCTTATACTTTTCTGCTCCTCTTTGAAATAATCCAAGAAATTTCATGAGAATGGAATAAAACTTGATCTCGGGAGGCTTAATGAGGTGACATTGCTACAAGAGAGTCAGCACTGTTATACCTGATTTATTCTGGATTTTGATTCATCCCTGATTTTGGTTTATCCCTAATTTATCTCTGATTTAGATTTGTCTGACTTATCCCTGATTTTGATTTATCCCTAATTTTGATTTATCCCTGATTTTGATTTTCCCACTCAATTTTCCCACCTCATTTTCCCACCAAATTTCCACCCCCTTATTATCCCCCTGCCATTTTCCCCCTCAGCTCTTCCTCCAGTTTACCTCTGATTTCTCCCTGATGTTTCTCTGATTATCCTTCTGTGTTTAGCTCCAACCCTCGATCCAGCTCCCCAGAATAACTGAGCTTTTATAGGATGCAACTGCTTTACATGATCCTAAATTGGCTTTGAGGCCCTCTCCAGGCATCCTCCGGCCTGCTGGAAAGGGCATATTTAGAGAGCTCATTTCCAAATCTGCAGGAAACAGCTTTCTTGGCAGCACGGTGGGATACCCAGAGAACTCCTCAGGAAATCAGGCAGAGAAATCTTTGGGAGGGGGTGGCTCTTGCCTGGAATCCCCACCTCGCTCTCGTCAATCACCGCAGCACAGCCTAACTATGGGAAAAGGGAATGGGGGAGGAAATTCCAAGAGATTCCAGACTCAGGGAGTTCTGTGTCTTCCAGCAAGAGATGCAGCGGTACCGGGAGGTGTGTTACTACATGCTCTTCGC
Organism: Dicaeum eximium; assembly: GCA_013396995.1. NCBI lineage: Eukaryota > Metazoa > Chordata > Aves > Passeriformes > Dicaeidae > Dicaeum > Dicaeum eximium. Next base: position 11,972 of record VWZP01000139.1, on the reverse strand, counting down.
CTTGGCTGCCTATGGATGGCCGATTTACCTTATGAGGAAGCCCACATGTGGACTCTGCCGCCTGGCCAGATCCTGCTCGTGAGTGCCTACCCTCATCCCTTTTTTCCTGCCTGTTTTTCCCACACTTAGAAATATCCTTTGTTCTTCCCCACATTTATTTCATTCCCTTGGTGCTTCCTCCCTGCTTGATTTATTTTCTGCCCTTCTCTCCTCATGCTTTTATTTTCCATCTCTCTGGGCTTCATATTCCAAAGGTGTTCTGAATCCCTTCCAGTTCCTCATACATAAACCGGCCTGTCCTCTGCTCCATCGTCTCAGGAGCGTGGAGCAGTCAGCGAAGAACTCACGTGGCACAACACCAAGTCCAAAAAGTGCTTCTTGGAGCTCAGAAGTCAGGGAGTTTATATTTGGTTATAAAAGATTATAACCTGATTAAAAGACCTCCAAGATTTGCCTGGGTTGGACTGTGCTCCCTCAGATTAATTGGATTTTTCCAGCTCAGGATTTTTGCCCCTGTGCAAGGGTTTGTTTCCAGCTGCCAGAAGTCTGTCACCGGATTCAATTTGGGGATGAGCTTTTGGCACTTCCTGGGCTATTGGGAGGAATATGATTCCTTGGAAATACTTATATTTGTGAGAAAGAAAGAAAGAAAGAAAGAAAATCAATTTGTGCTTCTCTTTTTATTTTGGGATGACTCTAAACCCCTTTTTTTTCTATAAAGAAACCTGGAGCTCGGTCAGTGTTGGCTTTTCCACGTTGAAGCACTGGAAAACTGCACTTCCAAGGATAGTATCCGTTGAGGAGCCATCCCATCCCACCATCCTTGGATTCCTTTGGGACTGGCTGCATTTTAGCTTTCTCTGGTGCTTGAAAGGAAAACTGCACCCGATCCCAGATTTTGAGGCTGTTTAGAGGTTTTATCCTTCACTTGGCACTCGCTGCCATTGTGATGAGGTTTGGAGGGTCTGCCTTCCCATTTTCTCTAGGAATGCCACTGTAAATCCAGCCTTTTTCCCTCAAAGCCATGCTTCCTCCCCACAGATGTTGCTGCCTGTGCCCGTCACGTCCGCGCTATGCTCCCGGTGTCACCATCGAGGAGGACAATTGCTGTGGTTGCAACGCCATTGCCATCCGGCGGCACTTCCTGGATGAGAACATGACCTCTGTGGACATCGTCTACACTTCCTGCCATGATGCTGTAAGGACAATCCCAGACCCGTTTCCCTAGGGGATTTATCTGCTGCTGTCTGTAGTGGGACAAAGAAGGGAAACGAAGCCCTTTCCTCTTCCATTTCCATCAAAAAATTCTGTTATTTGGACACAAATCCTGTCATGCGCTCTGCCTCCTTTTCCCCAAGGATAATCCAACAGGAATGTCTCTCCTGATCTCTTCCAGGTTTATGAAACCCCTTTCTACGTGGCTGTGGACCACGACAAGAAGAAGGTGGTCATCAGCATCCGGGGAACTCTGTCCCCAAAAGTAAGTGGGATATGCAGTGGCCTCCCCCGTGGACATTCCAGAGAATTGGAGCCCTTCCTGGTTTGGAATCCTGACCCAGATTCGACTCACCTGAAGCAAGGTGACTGCTTTTCTTCCAGGATGCCCTGACGGATCTGACAGGGGATGCGGAACGCCTGCCGGTTGAGGGGCACCATGGAACGTGGCTGGGACACAAGGTGGGGAAAACAAAGGGAAAACTATCCCAAACCAGCCCAAAACCAAATAAAACCCCATTAATTTTTCTAGTTATTTCACTTTTTAATTATAAACCCCCAGAAGGTCTTAATTACTTGAAAAAGGAGTTACAGAAAGGGCTTTGAGGAGTTAAAATAATTTGTGGGAACAGTTAAAATCACTCGGTGCGTAATTAAAAACTCCATACAATTAGAGAATTCCAAATTTGGAAAGACATCATGGAGACCCACAATGAAATTCCTGAAGCCACTCAAATGACTTTTTCTTCCAACAACCTTCATCGAATTTTCAATCAAAGCCTAAGAATGTGCTTAAAATTCTGCTGTGATGGGAATGTCGCCAAAGGATACTGGCAGGACTTAGATCCATGAAATTAGATGGATGCTCTGTGTCTGTGAGCAGCTCTGGGCTGGCTAAATCCATTTATTCCAGAGCTGACCTTTGCCTCTGTCTGGCAAAGTTTTTAAGATGATTAGAAATCTGGCAGCTTCCAAAGCTGCAGTGCCAGGTTGGGACAAGAAAATCCAGAGTGAAGGTTGGAAGGAACAGAACAGTTCCTGAAGTGCTGCTGGGGGGGATAAGGTGTTGCTCAAGGTGGATGTGGAAATCCTTGGAAGCCATGAGTTGGGAACTCCAGTTGGCCTCATGGTGTCCTGCTGGAATACCAAGCCTCTTCCCTCTGCTTTAAGAAATAGAACCATGGAATCCTGGGATGGTTTGGGTTGGAAGGGAAATTAAAGATCCTGTTCCAACCCCTGCCACAGGTTGGGACACCTTGGAGGATGGATCTTGGAGCAACTTGGATTCGTGGAAGATGTCCCTGCTTGTGGGACTGGGATGGGCTTTTAGGTCCCTTCCAATCCAAACCATTCCAGAATTCCATGATCCAGTAAAAATCCAGGAATAGATCCTTGAAGAAATTGGCTTTGCTTTTGATCTTTATATGAAAATATCCCTCCACTGGCGACTTCCATGAAACACTATCAGTTTATTCCCTTTGTTCCAGACAGAGCTTTTATTTGTCCTTTGTGTTATTTCTTTTTTGAGATTGCTGCCAGGAGAGAAATACTCACTTTCTCTGGAATTATTATCAATATTAATCTGCAGACAGTAATGTGCTGTTGATTCCCAAGGGAAAACTAAGGGAGATAGTGGAATTTTAAATGCATTTTTAATGTCCAGGAGTCAAGTTTAATATACAAACAAATCCAGTGTCTCACTTACACATTTAATTTGGAAACAAGGACTTGGCTATGTGGGAGCTTTCCCAGGATTTGTTTTGTTTGGGGTGTTTTCCTAATGATTCTGTCCCACCCATCCCCAGCAGTGTCCATCAGCCATCCTAAAATTCCAAGTTTTAATGTTTACATGAAATTTTTTATGACTCCACAGCTCCAATGTCACGATTAAAAAAAAAATTTATCGGGGCTCTGAGCTATTCTGGATCAAAAACTAGAGCTGGAACTAAAGTTTAGGGATTAGAATGCAAAAAAACCCCCAAAGATATTATAACTCAAAGAAGAATCCAACTTCACTATTTTTGCAATAAAAATCCACTGATTTTATTACAAAGTTAATTTTGAAAATAATCCTCAGTCAAAGAGGTGAATTCAGATTTAATTGTTGACTCCCAGGACAAAATTAGTGAAAATAGTTATGGAGCTTTGTTTCCTGGTGTTGAGCCAACCAGGAGGACAGCAAGGAGCTGCTGGAAAGTCCTGGAAGCTCAGCCACGATGCCAGGTTGGTAGAACATCCAGTAATGAGAACTTCCAACATTTTTCTCTCATAAACAGAAACCCTCTTTCAGAGGGTTTTGCCCCAAAATCTCAAATATCCCAGAGCAGTTTTGTGCCTTTGGGATGCAAAACAATGCAGAGTATTTCCATTCTCTTTCCCTAAATCCTTGATCTGTTAGGTTATTTATGTGTGAACTTCCAAAATTAAGCCCAAATAGGTTTATTAACTTGAAATTGGATTTGTTTCCCAGAGACTTTATGGATGCTACATCCCTGGAAGTGTCCAAGACCAGGTTAGATAGGGCTTGGAGCAACCTGGGCTAGTGGAACGTGTCCCTGTCCATGGAATGGGATGATCCTTAAGCTCCCTTTCAACCCAAACCAGAATTCCATGACGTTTAGAGAATTTTTCCAATGGAAAATTTAAATGGAAGTTTGCAGTTTCATTCCCTAATAATTAAAATCCTGGTCTCCATTAGGACATAATTACCAAAACCACATCCCAATGGCCAACTAAAATCCCAGCAGTGATGTCACCATGGATTCGGGTCGTGCTCTCTAAAACTAGAATCCCAAATTCGCGGTGGGAATTTAGATCAGTGGCCTGCTGCTCACTTCTCGTTAGGATTAGGAATGGAGACTCTTCCGGAACCTGGGGAGCTGCTGGGAGCTGGGATAGGGCATAACCATTGTGGTGCCTTTTGGTGGTGGCAGCACCCCATACATCTCATTTCCATGGAGTGGAGTCTCTGCTGATGTGCTTCCCCTCTCCAGTATCTAGATTGGGATCAAAGACATTTCAGATACTGAGGACCTGGAAAATTCCATATTTCTTTGCTTTCTTTTCCTCACTGGCTTCTCTTATGCCTTTTTGCCCCTCTTTGAAACCATCTGAGAAATTCCATAAAAATGGAATAAAACTTGATCTCTGGAGGCTTGATGAGGTGTCATTGATGCAAGGGAGTCAGCACTGTTATTCCTGACCTATCCCTGATTTAGATTTATCCCTGATTTAGATTTTCCTGCCAGATTTTCCTGCCAAATTTCTTCCCCCTCATTTACCCCCTCCCCACCATTTTCCCCCTCAGCTCTTCCTCCAGTTTACCTCTGATTTCTCCCTGATGTTTCCCTGATTTTCCTCTATGGTTATCCTGCTGTGTTTAACTCCAACCCCCGATCCAGCTCTCCAGGATAACTGAGGTTTTTTATATTATTATTTTATATTACCCAATATTATAGGTATATTTTTATTTGCTTTTGGAGCCAGGAATCAATGTATATCTCAGAGATGGAGAGTGAGCCTCTAATAACATTCCTAGTGCTGCCACTTTTCCCTTTGGTGTTTGTATTATCTCTATTAGAATAATTCACACTTCTATTCCCAGATTTAAATAGAAAACTCCTTCCCAGATTTACCTGGAATAGGATAACTTGGCTTTAAAACCACCAATTCTTAAAATATCCAAGTCTATTTCTCTGTTCTGCCCCAGTTCCTGGGGCCTGAAGTATCAAATCCCCAATCCTGTGTTTAAGTTATTTGGATCTGGGGTAGTCTTCCCTCTAGAAGCCTGGGAGTATGCCCTTGGAGTGTTTGTTCCTTAATTAAGAACTGCCTTTACGCCTTAAACACCAAAATTTTGGAAATGCAGAGGGGAATCAGTTTTCCCTCCATCTTGATCCATGCTGGGGACGTTCCAGAGATTCCTCATCTTCTGGCTGCTGGATGTTGAGATCCCATTTACATCCTGCTGTGTCTTCCCACTTCCCACAGGGAATGGTGCTGTCTGCTGAGTACATCAAGAAGAAATTGGAGCAGGAGATGGTGCTGTCCCAAGCTTTTGGACGGGATTTGGTGAGTACGAGTTGTCTCTGGACAGAGGACGAGATTTCCATAAAAAACTGGATTTTAAGGAAATCTCCATGTCCCTGAATCTGTTGTATTCATTTCTCAGCTCTTCCTTTAATTCCTGTCCCTCTGGATTTCCAGCTAGTTTTTCATTTCATGGAATGGTTTGGGTTAGAAGGGACCTTAAAGCTCATCCCATTCCACCCCCTGCCATGGGCAGAGAACATTCCACAAGATGAGGTCGCTCCAAGCCCCATGCAGACTTCCTGCAAGGTTTTTTATTTTGGAAGCACCAATAGCGCAGAGCTCCCGATTATTTTCCTTTTCCTGAGGCAGGAAGTCCCACATGGTGGCAATGAAGGACAGGGAGTATTAAAACTAAATCAGCAGGAACTAAAATCCCATTTTTATGGAGATTTTCTGCAGAATGCCATACTTACTGTCCCTGTGGGCACATTCTTGGTGGCAGGGAGATGTCACAGGACTCAGGGGAGATGTTGGGAAGCAGCTTACCTTGGTTTATTTGTTGGAAATAGTTGTTGAAGTGCTGCCTTGGGATATTTGGTGGATGGAGGGAGAGATAAACCAGCATCCAGCTTTTTGGGATGGAGCTTCATTTTTCTCTGCCTAGAAAAGGAAAATGGGAGTTGTTCCAGTTACTCAGGAGCAATTTTTCCTTGCTTTAGGTCCATAAGTGCCATCCCAGGTCCCACCAGCCCAGGACCTTGTTTCTGACAGTTGCCAAGGACAGATATTCCAGAGAAAAGTGTCCAGTGAGTTGTAGAGTTGTCCTGTGTGGGCTTGTATGTTATCAGGAGGGACAAAAGACTCCCATAAAATCCTAAATAATTCAAATAGCTGGTGTGCCTTTCCTTTTTCTTCCCACCTTCCTTCTTGCAGGGAAGTCTCAGTAAGCAAAATGTAGAATTCAAAAAGTGAATTAATTCCAGCTTCCAGTGAGGTCTTGGCACAGGTTTCAAAGAAAAGCTGCATTTGCCCCATCCCTGGGAGTGTTCCAGCATGAGTTGGATGGGGCTTGGAGCAACCTGGGCTAGTGGAAGGTATCCCTGCCCATGACAGGGGGTGGGAATGGAATGATCTCTCCCTTTCCAACCTACACCATTCCAGGATTCCATGATTCAGAACAAACAAGGAGCTGTTCAGCTGGAAACTGGAGTGTTCATATATAAAAACAGACTCCAAAACTGGGGAAGGGGAGAGATTTGGAGGATGAATTCAATTTAATTCTCAACCTGACCCTGATTCCTTGTTGTTTCCATGTTTTTTTTTAGGGAAGAGGAACAAAACACTATGGCCTGATTGTGGTTGGGCATTCCCTTGGAGCTGGCACAGCTGCTATCCTGTCCTTCCTGCTGCGTCCCCAGTATCCATCCCTGAAGTGCTTTGCCTATTCCCCCCCAGGTGGGCTGCTCAGGTAGGTGCTGGGATACACCTGGGGTACACTGGATCCTGCTTATGCGTCTCTAGGGAGAAGAGAAATGGATAGGCAGCCTGGAGAAGCTGAGTTTCCTCTGGGATATAGTTTGGAATTCAAGTTAGGATGACAGATGGCCACTTTCCCAAATATTCTGGTTTATAACTGAATTATCCATGGCTCTAATTTTAATGTGAAATTGGTGCAATTTCCTTACTATCTGCCCACTCCCACTGAATAGATGGAAATAAGGGAGATACTTGACCAAATGCAGGTGTCTGCAGCAGCTGTTCCAGTTATTTGGACTCTTTCTAAAGAAATTGGAATTGGGATGTGATTTCTGCCATTCTGCAGCCTAAAATTGGTCACAGGGATTGTTCTGGTTTCTCTCCCTTGGCCATGGGGCAAAACCAGTGAGAGATTAATCGCGAATACATCCCATTATAAGTGGTCATATCATTCCCAAACAAAACATCTCATTGGATTGCTGGGAAGTGAGAGAAGGTCTTCCTGGTCCTGACAGACACCATGGGGATCCTTGGTATCAGCTATGGATCATGAGAAGCTTCCTGTGATAGTTCCTGCATCATATTCCAGCAGCAGCCAAGGGTTTTAAACATCCTGCTGCTGGATCTGGATGCTGGTGTTCCTTGTTGTAGTATTCCCGGGTCTTCTGCAGCCACAGAGCTACAGAGGAGGATATTTCTGGAGAGCTGTACAACCTTCTGCTCCGAACTTCCACTCCTGGATCCCTTAGTAGCTCCTGACTTGTGTCACACCCAGGACCATCCCTAGGTCAGTGAGGCAGCCTCTGCCTGAGGCTGGGGATATCTCTGGGAAATTCAGAGTGGGAGTCTTGATTTCTTTCTTCGTGTCTTGGAAGTCAGGTTACTGCAGAAATTTGCCATTTGAATTCTCCCAAATATTAGGGTATTTCATCTTACATTGTAGCCTCAGGAACACGAAGTCTCCTTGGCTGTCCCGCCATTCCCAAACTATTGGAAAACTACTATGAGGCATTGAGTTCAAGCATTTTCTTTCCCAGCTATATCCAGGGTCATGTGCAGGGGAGTGACTGGGCCATGGGATGTAGAGATCAGGCTCTTCTTCCACAAGGCACAAATCCCCAGAGCCTGGAGCAGCTTGGATTGGGGTTTGTGCCCCTGGTTTCCCTGCCACCGAATTGGGAATGAAACACTGTTTGCTTCTTCTTGCTCCTGTTTCTCTTCCAGTGAGGATGCCATGGAGTATTCCAAGGAGTTTGTGACTGCAGTGGTGCTTGGCAAAGATCTGGTGCCCAGGCAAGTGGAGAAGTATCTGAAATCCTTGATGAATCTCTGCTGTTCTGTCTCAAATCATCTGTTTCCTGTCCAAAATACTTGGATCATCTCTATCTTCAGCTTCCTTGTTTTCCTGTCCTTTTATTGTCACATGTTTATATTCCTTATTCCCTGTGTCACTGTGTTCTTCCTGGACACCTCTTGGGGTTTTTATGGGCAAATCCCTCGTGCGTAAAAGAAAAGGGGGAATGTCCTACTTCTGGAATCCCTCCTTGTGGTTCCTGTAATATCAGATGTCCCACCTTCCTGATTTCCTGCCCTGTTATCTTTGCCCTGTCCTGGGTGTGCTGCCACCTCATTTGGACCAGTTTGTCCCAGAATCCCTGTTCTGTGTCACCTCATCTTCAAACCAGCTCATTCCTTCTGCTTTGGCATTCCTCACCTTCCTCATCTCCTAGGATACGTTCTGCTGAGCAGGGGTTTGGAGCGGGAGCCAGGCAATCTGGGATTTGCCTGGATGCCATGATCCTGTCCATTCTGTTATCTGCTCAGTGGTGTCATTCAGCTCCAGGATGCTTTTCCAACTCACCTGTTCTGTGCCATCTTCCGTTGTCACCTCCCTCCTTCCTTCTTCACTGATCTTATCCTGGTTATCGTCCCAGTAATTCCCTGGAGCCTCTCACTTGTGGCTCCTGTGCCATGCCACAGCGCACCTCTGAATCCATCTGCTCCATGTTGTATCCTTACAGTGTCCTTTTAAACACAATGCCTTGTTTTCCTGTGCTCCTTATCCTTCTTGTCCTGTTCTCTTGCCCAGGTGTTGTGAACACATTTCCCCCTCATCCATAATCCATAATTTTCTTCTTTTCCAGACTCACTTCTTCTTCTCCAGAATCACATCTTCATGTCTTCCAGAATCACATCTTCCTCTTTTCCATAACCATCCCTTCTTTTCTAGAGTCACATCTTCCTCTTTTCCATGATCACATCTTCCTCTCTTCCAGGATCGGGCTCTCTCAGCTGGAGGGATTTCGCCGGCAGCTTCTGGATGTTCTCCAGAGAAGCACCAAACCAAAGGTAAGACGGAAGCACCAACACCTGGAGACGTCTGTGAGCAGGGATGGGGAATTTTAGTGGCAGGGAAGGGTGGGCTTCCTCCAGGTCTCCTCAGGATCATTATTTAGGGAACCAGAGGAATGATGGAAAGAGCTGGAGAGCTCAGTGGGATCATTCTGGCTCACTTGCTGAAACTTCACCAACACAGATCCCAAATATCTGAGCAGGGAGTTTTTTGTCTGAGCCTCTTTTAAAGTCTGTATTCCAAGTGTGGCTTTTCCTGTCCAGTTAAAACTGGGAACAGGCTGGAAGTATAGCCGCTGCTCTGATTGTTGGAACATTGGGGTGATGCTGTTTCAGGATAAATGGTCTGCTCATGTCTTGGAGATAGGAAATGTGGGAAGTTTTCCCTCCCCAGTCTTTGCCATTGCACCAAGATGGAAAAAAACATAAAATATGAAGATTTTTAGGGATAATACATGATGGAATTTACCTGGAGAGGGTATATAATTGGGAAAGGAAAATCAACTTTCAGAAACATTTGGATTATCTCTGTATGCAGCTTCCCTGTTTTCCTGTCGTTGTATTATTCCTTATTTATTCCCAGTGTCATTGTGTTTTTCCTGGACACCTCTGTTGGTGTTTCACACACCTTTCTTAGGCAAATCCCTCCTGTGTGAAAGAAAACAGGGAATATCCTGCCTCTGGAATTCTTTAAACCTCTCAAGTCTTATGAGGCAATTCTGCCTTTTTTTGCTTTTCTCTCCTCAAATCCTCCCTCCTCTCTCTCTCTCTCTTTGTGGGGACAGTGGCGGATCATTGTGGGGGCTACCAAGTGCGTTCCCAAATCTGAGCTTCCTGAGGAGCCAGAGGAGAACTCAGTGACGAGCAACCGGCTCTGGACACATCCCAGTGACCTGACCATCGCCCTGAGTGCCAGCACCCCCCTGTACCCCCCCGGCCGCATCATCCATGTGGTGCACAACCACCCTGCTGAGCAGTGCTGGTGAGTCCTACAATTCCTGCTGGAATTCTTGCTGGAAAACTCTCCCTGATACAAGGAGAAGGGGGTTTTCTTCCCTGCTGTCTCATGGGGACAGTGGTTGTGTCTGTGCTGGTGGAGTTATGGAATGGTTTGGGTTGGAAAGGACTGTGGAGATCCTTGGGCAGGGATGTCTTCTACCAGACCAAGTTGCTTCAAGCCCAGTCCAGCCTGGATCTGAACATTTCCAGGGATGGGGCAGCCACAACTTCCCTTGGAAATCCATCCCAATTTTCCAGTCTCACCACCCTCACAGGGAAGAGTTTCTTCCAATGTCTAATCTAAACTAGCACATGGAATGCTGTAATGGTTTGGGTTGGAAGGGACTTAAGGGTCATCCAGTTCCAGCCCCTGCCATGGGCAGGGACACCTTCCACCATCCCAGGAAGCTCATCCAACCGGACCTGGGACACTCCCAGGGATGGGGCAGCCACAACTTTTCTGGACAACCTGTGCCAGGGCCTCTGCACCCTCACAGGGAAGAATTTTTTTCCCAGTATCCCGTCTTAACCCATCCTCTTTCAGCTTAAAGGTACTTCTCCTTTTCCCATTATTCCAGGCCCTTGTCCAAAGTCCTTTTCCTCTTTAGGTGATGATTAGCCCATGGATAATCCCAGTTGGATTAATGCAAGATTTTGGAGCAATATGTATTTTAACAGCTCCTCCCTGTTTTTCCTCTTTTTTCTCCCTCTGCAACCTGCTGTTTTTACATGCAAAAATGCTGCCCTGCTCTTCCATCCCATTTTTCCTGTTCTCTGGACCCCTTTTCCAGCTGCTGTGAGCAGGAGGATCCCACCTACTTTGCCATCTGGGGAGACAACAAGGCCTTCAACGAGGTGATCATCTCCCCTGCCATGCTGCATGAACACCTCCCCTACGTGGTCATGGAAGGGCTCAACAAGGTAAGGCAGGGAATTGTCATCCCAAAAAACACTGGGACAGGCAGGCTTAGCCTGGGAATGCTGCTGATTAAATACACCAGGCCATTTATTTCGGAGAAGAGCAGGAAATGGGATGCTCCTGGTCAGTCTTTCACAGGGTACTGGAGTGGAGTATGGAGGACTGGGAATGGAATTCCCACAGTCACAGATGCTACTGTTTCCAAATTTAATGTCAGAATAATGTGAGATGGGGTGGCGATGGTTCATTCCAGGAGCTGCCATTAAATTGGAGCCCAGGTGACATCCAGAGATGTGTCTGGATTTATCTATCTAATCCTTTATCTCCCTGTGCTTCCAAAAGGCTCTGGGAAGAAAGAGGCCAATCCAGCTGTTTAAAAGCCTCCAGTCAATCCCTGCTGTTCCTCTGCTTTCCTTGGGCAGGTCTTGGAGAACTACAACAAGGGGAAAACAGCTCTGCTTTCTGCAGCCAAAGTGATGGTGAGTCCTACAGAAGTGGATCTCACCCCGGAGCTGATATTCCAGAGCCAACCCTTGCCCAGCTGCCCCTCCGTGCAGATCGGAACTGGAGCCATCCCAGCGGACAGGAGGAACAGCAGTACCAAGTAAAGAAAGATTTTTCATGGAATAGTGTCCTGGTTTATGGTAAATTTGTGAGAAAACCTCCAAAAGGAGGCCCCTTCAGAAAGCAAACCCACACAGCCCCTCCCCCCCAACCAGTTCAGGAAAAATTTCCTCAGAGGGAAGTGGAAAAAACCTGTTTATTTAACAGGCAAAGCACTCCCCAGCACAAAAACAAAATGAACATTACCCGATAACAAAACTCTTCTCTGAAGAGATAACAAATTCAGAAAGTCTCTCCTGTGGGTGGTCGNCTTCTGCCCGCCTTTGCTCTCTGACCCAGTCTTGAAGGCACAGAATATCATATCCAGCATAAGCAGAACTGACGATTTGGGGATATGTCACGATCCGCAAGGTGG
>VWZP01000137.1:204901-244322 GCA_013396995.1 Dicaeum eximium | reverse complement strand
GCTTCGCCGTGTGCCGGTGCGGGGCGCGGAGCGGGGCTGCCTCGGTCTGTGTGCGCCTCTGTGCGAGGGATGCTGAGCGCGGACCCTGCGCGATTCCCCGTGTGCCGCCGGGCAGAGCAGCTCCCCCGGCCTCCTGCGGAGAGGAGAAAGCGCGAGTTCCCCCCCGGAGGAACGCAACTCCGCTCCGCTGTGTTTACACTCACCATCTGCTCAGGGATTTGTACGTATTTTTTCCTTTCCCCAAGGGCGGCGGAGCCCTCTGATTTCGCTTCCTCGTTCTCTTTTTCAGAGATGTGTTTTGTAATTATTTCCCGGTTGCTCCGTGGCCGTCCCGGAGTTTGCAGGTCCTAGGGAGGGAATAGGAAACGTTTAAGACGTTTCAGAAGCAGCTCCATACCAAGGACAGGTCTCGGCTGCACAGATCTAGGAGCAGGAATGATTTCCCTGGAATATCGGGTGAGGGCAGAGGTCAAAGACATGGCGTTTAGGTGTAATGAATTGTTCTTTATTCAATTCAGAAGGATAAGGTAAAGCAGAGAAATAGACGTGTTCTCTGTGACAAATACTTGAGGAATATGAGTGAGTTTCCATACCCTGGGGTTTTTTGCCAATTTACACAGGATCTCTCCTGTATCACCCACCAAAGTGAACTACCTTTCCTCATTAAGAAAAATTGAGTAAAATGAGTGATGACTCAAAAGTGATAGGCTGCAGATATGTACCCTATCCTCTCATACCAAAAAATAACATGCGTAAAACTCCTGGCACTGAAGAAACACATAGACTTCGCAGACTTCAGTCTGAAGAAGTAAAGTGTGTTCATTCTGTAACATCAGTGCTTATGCTGCAACTGCAACCCAAAGAACTTTCAACTGTTAGGCTACAGAAAAATGCAGATCCAGAATGGAGTCAAAAAGAGTTTTGAAAAATTTTGAGTAAAACAGATTTTGACAAAATACAGCTACAACTTAGCAGTAACAATGAGGTTCCACTGAAATTCGGAATAAGAATTCTGTGAGAATGCAGAAGTCAGTGTCAAACTTGGTATGAAAGCATAAAAAAACTGAATGCTCATGTCTTTACAAAACTAAACTTTCAAACAAGTAAGTTCACAAAACCTAATTTTATTTAAATACAACTATCAATCTGTTCAACATGTTCACAAGATTGTTCAATGAAGTGTGATAACCAAATGTGAAGACGTTTCTGTTTCTTCTTGGGCCAGATAATAAACCTAAACCAGTTAAAATATTTTACAGTCACAGAAAAAAGTTTGGCATATGCAGCACATAGCAGCACCACAAACAGATGCTACGTGAAGAGAAACATTTTTAGAAACCGGTCATCTGCATTTGAAAGGCAAAAGATCTCATGCAACACAGCCCCAAGAGTGCTCATTATTGAAAGTACCTACCTTCACAATTTGGGAATTTCAAATGAGAGTATGCAGTAACCAGATGACTTTACTGAGAAGTGGTTCACAACCTGCAAAGTATTTAAGCAACTGCATGGGCCGGAGTCATCTCAATGAAGATGAGGGTATTTGTCACAAGTAAAATTATGGGCCTACTTAGCCACTTTGTTAAACTGAGTCAGCCTTGCCTGTAGAGGCAGATGATCTGTGTTCTGCTGAATCAGCCATTTCCTAAGAGTTTTGCATGATTTTTTTATCTCTTATCTCCCTACCCTCCTTTATCCTCGTATTCAGCAGAAGATTCACAGAGCCTCCTAATGGTTAACTCTGGCTCTCCAGTTTCTATCAGTTCTCTTTCCTGCTATTGCCCTGAAAGGGCAAAAAAACCCCTGTGATTAACCAGAATTTCCAGACACACTCACAAGTGATGCTTCCAGTGAAGCTGTCAAGGCTTTGATTAGTCCAGTGACACAGACAGAAAAACAACAGATACAGCAGCTAGAGGTTGTATGGAACAATGTCACCTTTTCCAAGTTCTAGGGATTAGGAGGGACAAAAAAAGGCCTGAACACAGTTGTAAGCTTAACCATTGAGCAATACCTGTGCTGAAGTAGGTTTGCTACCTGAGATCCCAGCAGATAGCCGTGGGAGTTACTGGAGAAGGAACACTTGTGGTCACCACACCCCAGATCTCCCCAGGCTCCTGTAACCTAATTCTCTTTTCCCTCCAGTTTCCTACTGGTGTGGCCCTGGTGACTTCAGCAGAAAGCCTCTCTTTGAGGCTGTGACAGGATGTTCCACCAAAATCTTCATTAGGTTTTGATAGCACAACAAAGCCTTAAAAAGAAATTTCAAAGGTGCAGATTGACCAGGACCAAGACATTCTCATTCACTGAGATACATGTCATTAAAGTCATTACAACTGATATGTCTGACCCCCTTGCATCATCCGTCTGCTCTTTGTATTCTCTGGTGGCATTCATTCCTTGTTGCCTGACCAAGGATTTTATGTTATCCCCATGCTTGATGCTGTCTCCTTCCAAAAAGGGAGGGATAAGAGGGATTCATGTTTTCCACACTTTTATCCCTTTGTGGTTTTGCTTCCATATGTATGGATCCAGCATGGGCCAGCACAGGGGAAGCTGAGACATGTGAGATCGAACTGGTTTCAAAAGCTATGTCCATCAGGGTCGAGCATGTAGCCCCCTGTGTGACCTTCTTCAAGGTCTCAGCCCTTCACCAAACAAGCATCTCTTTATTCTTGAGAGAAGTCTTGGGGCACAGAGAAGCACTAGTCTGTCTTATTCAATCAACCAGACAGGCAGTGGTTGTCTGCCTAAGTGGTCCTAACTCCATGAATTTTGGGTCTGGCCAGAGCTATAAACAGTCCTTGAGGTAAAACAGATTAATTTCTGTTTTGTAGGAGCATTTTATGACCCTGAAAGGAACCAGTTTTGGAGGACTGGTATGCTGGAGGAGATAAGTATGCCAAGCAGTGACTTGTGACCACAGGCTGGGAGAACAACCTCACCTGGGCACTGGGGTACACTGAGACATCTTAGGAGGTCCAGGGGATGTATGGAGTTCACTAAATGTTTTTCTCTTAAGGCACTTTGAGCCAGGTTGGCATTAGGGGTGTTGTCATAGCATAGGAGCACTCTGGTCAGGTCCTGGTTTACCTTACCAGCAGAGAGGACAAAGGAGGCCTCCCATACCAAAATGTTTCCACTCTCCTTTCAAGAGACATCTGTTCAGTGAAGCATTGTCCCACTAATCAATATGTATTGGTTTTGTATTGCATATGATCATATCCACTTACACCTTTGGAGCAAGATTTAATCAAGTGACCTTCCCTTTGCTGTGTAGCTGCATCTATGTGTAATGTGGTGAAAAAATACTGAAACCAGTCAGTTTATTAAAAGCTATGAACTTTATCATGCTAGCACTGAAACCTCAAAGGAGGTTGAAGTCCACTTTAGGTAACCATAAAATCATTATAATCTGAAGCAGTTTTTGAATTAAGGTTCATCCATTTTGTTCCCTGCTTTTAAACAGGCTGTAAATTGATTTATACCCTGTCTCTTGGGTCCCTCAACACCAATGGCAAAAATGATACCACTTACTAGAACTATAACCACTTTCACTACTAAAGCCAGAAAGAACAATTACAACTAGAAATACAGAATTTCTACTCATTCAAAAAGATAACTGCTCCTTACACTTCAAAATTCAGTTTAGTAAATTGAACAAAGAACAGTTATTGGACCCCCCATAGTGAGATAACTGACACAGTTTTATCTTGGATGAAAAACCTCCAGTTTGGCACTAAAACAGGATCAATCCCTATACCTGTACTTTTCTCTTTGTTTAGTCTGTTAGAACAGCTCATCTATTTTGGCTTTACTATTTGCTCTCAAACAGTTAATGCAGATATTATCGTTGCTCATTGCTGGAAATTGCAATGCCAATGAATGTACAATTACCACAGAAGAGCAGCCAAAAGATTTCTCTTTAACAAACCAGCTTTGTGAATGTATTTTTAAAGTTAATCTGATTTCAAACACTGTCAATATGCAAGTTTCTTGCGTTACTGTTATCGGTATAATCAAAAGCGTAAAAATCTTATCTGCTCTGATATTCATATAAATTAGATTAGTGGTAATGTTTGTTTACATGTCCATAGAGAAATATGCCATAGCTGAAGAATGAAGTTTTGTTTATTTCGTTCAGTGTTTCACTGGCAAAACTGTTTTAGTAAAGAAAAAAAATACTTGAACTCAGAGGCATATTTCCCCAATAAAATCTGTGCACGCTGGCTGAGGATCTAATCCTGAAGAAGGTGAGCAAGCTTGTGGTTCTCCATGGTAATCTCCAAAGCTCCACATGGGTACACAAACCTGAAGGAGTCGAGCATTGTATTTTCACAAACAGCAGCTAATAAAAGCCTCCAATGGCTGCCTTGTGTGTTTATGTGCCTTTTTATTTGAGCAACAGAATTCTGCGTGAATGCAGTTTTACTTTTCATTCTGAACTCTTCCACTTGGAGGATCCCCATGACAAAATATTTTGGTTCTGCAGGCTGCCAGCGTTTGTTTGTATATTGTCTGTTTATCTTTGTCATCTTAAATTGTGGAAATATTCTGGTTAGTCTAGGGATTTTTTTACACAGTATTTTTTATAACATTGACATGTTTGCAAAATTGAAGTTGACGAGCATTCTTTCCAGACTTATATATCCATTGTACAGAATAGAAAAAGGAAGGAAATGTGCTGAAAAGGAAAATGGTATTTCTATTTGTAATAGATTGAGTGCTAGCATTGAAAACATAGTCTGAGGGTGGTATTCTCTACCAGAAAATAGAGGATTAAAAAAGAAAAGTATGTGCTGCATTTTATGGTATGTGTGACTAATACATCATCACAGCAGGAGCTTTCTTCAATACCAGTGAACCTGGGGGGGCTGAGCAAATTCTGCATTTAAGTTTCATTAATTCTGTTTGCCTTGGGCCAAAATAGCACCTCAAGTTGTTCAGTTGGCATGAAATTATTAAAGTTTTCCTCTTGTGTTTCGTGAGCAGCAACCTCTGTTTGCAGACAAAAGACCACAGACAAGACTAAAAAAAGAAGAGGTAGACATCATCTGAGATTATGCAGAGGAATGTAGAAAATCCAGCTTTAGACATTAATACACCAAAACATGTAAGGTGCACATGTCTGTTATGTAGAATAACACCTAAAAGACCAGTTACTGGAAAGGCTTCCAGCACGGATGGGCTTCAGGGCACTCAGCCTATTGTTGCAGCTGTTACAGACACTCCAGACCACAGGATTTTCTCAGTACCATTCACCCATGCAGAGCAAAGGCAGCTTTCCAGCTCTACCTTCCCAAATTCTCCTTTTCACTTCTACTGCTGTACTTTTAACTTCTCCCCTGAAGTGCCCATGTTCTTCATGTGCCTATCAACTTATACAGACTTCACAGAAAACATTTGTTCATCTATGCCTTTACCTTGGTAAATAAAGAAAAAATAAAACTGTCCCCTAGTAAGAAGATCTAGATAGCATTCAAATATTGGTCAAAGAATAAGAATTAATGCCAAAATCAGAAGAATAAGTCATGAATTCTGTATTATTCAACTGACTTGTATGATTGATAACCAGCATCTTGGCAACACCCAGAAAAACGTGTAAGCTCCTTCAGTTACTGATGTTCTTCCACACAGCCTTTCAGTTTGGTGATCAGGAATAGGAATCTACCTAAAAAACAGACTAGAAGTAAATATGCAATAACTTCCGGGTTCTACCATGCAGCTGTCACGTCGGCAAGAATTTGGAAAGCTGAACTTGGATGGTCACCATTGCTTTTCCAGGGAGAAAAAAGGGTTTGGTCTTGGCATAAAACACCAGCTCCATATTTCCCCAAGCACAGGAAAAAGACAGTTTTTACATCTACAGTAGTCACACAAACCAACCTGTGGCAGACCTCAAATGGCAATACAACAGTAAACATATGCCCAAGTTAAAATTAAGGCATTTTTGACTTAACTAAAAATTCTATTTTTTTTCCAGCAGGCAGTCCATCTATGAACTATTGCACTACGGTGTGTCTGAATAATCAGTGTGCACATTCTTGTGCCCTGTCTGATGCTGCAGTTAGAGAATGGACTTATGGGACTACAAGAACTGAGAATATTGCACTGGCAGGCCCTTGCTGAACTGGGGTTAGAGAAAAACGGAAAAATAAACAAAAAAAAAAAAACCAAAACCAACCAACCAAAAACACTTTCTCAGCCTGACCTCATTTCACAGCACCACCCTTGTGTGGTATTTGCTGCCACGCATGATGCAGTCTCAGGCAGGTCTCTGTAAATGTGAGATTGCATTTTTGCAGAGCAGCATTTTTGCATGGAAATTTCCAAATTGGTGCCAAAGTCTAAAAGAGGTTAGTGCCTTGCATTTTGCTTCAGGTTTGCACTGCAGCAGGGATGGGGTTGCTTCATCAGCCACTGCACTGGCTGGTGTGATCACAAGGCTCAAGGAGGGAAGGCATTGAGCCACCAGGCCTCACAATGTGCAATCAAACTGAGACACAAAGACATGCTAAGATGCCTCCATTTCCACATTCATGTCTATCATGCCTAGCTTCATACTTAGTATTTATGAAAGCAAGGGCATTTTCTGTATTCAGACATCTCATTTTAAAGTCTGTTTCCAAGTCTCTATCAAAGGCAGACAAATGCATGTTGTGATTTTGATTTAAATGCAAGGTCTGCTGCTAGGGGCTAGAAATCTAGTCTGCTTAATGAATTTATTAGGCTTTGTCTTGCATCCTAAAGAATATTTATTACTCTATTGCATACTCTATTATTACACAGTATTATTTTTATGAACATCACAAGCACCCATGATGTATAGCTCTACCATAATCAGAATGAGAAAAAAAAATCAGCACACGTCCCCAAATATAGAAATGCTGAGTGTTGCCTCATGCACTGAATATTTGAACAGGCTCATATTTTGGCTCAGGTCCCTAAAGCACATATCCCTTCCTAGGAAACATGCATCTGGAAAAGAGCATCTATGTCAACAGGACAAGTCTGGTGCTCAGCAAAAGGCACCAGCTCCCTACTGCACTTCTCCCTTGGAAGTTTCTATTCAGCTGCTCATCAGTTTAAATGACCTGAAGGACGACAGCAGAAAGGTCTGTTAACATCACCCTGGGTAATTTCTTAATTTATGCTAGTTATAGTCACATAAATGCAATAACTGCCATTAAACAGGCACATTTTCGGTGGTGTGGATTTCAAAAGCTTTAGCAAAGGCAGAAGCATAGAGGAGGGGTGTAGAAAGGTACCAGAAACTGGTGGAGTTCAGTACTGCCCAAACATTACCAAATAGATACCCTTCACAAGCAAATAATTACGAAAAACTGCTTAAAACACAAAACTTATTTCACTAATATATAGGGACAATAATTCACACATGACAGTATTTTCTGACTTTCGTGTCCCTGTTTACTCTTCCCTGAGTATACTTTTATATTTATTGTGACAATCTTCAAACCATATACAGACAATAACTAGGATCCTTCTGAGATAAATGTAGAGAATAGTTAAGAAATAAACACAGGTATTTCTTACTAGCTCTATTTGGTGTTCAGTTTTTCAGATTACTTTAGCACATCAGTACCTAGACCAAAGACATCTTAGTGTCATTGGAGCTGACATGAAATGAAAATGGAAAACGAAAACCTGAGTGTTGCAGCAAGTAAAATGTGCCAGTATATTAAATACATGTTCATTAAGACACACACACAGAAGTGCAGTGTGTTTTTCCCTCCCAAGGGCAACACTAAGTTATGCCTCAACAAGCAGCATGGATTTATGTTCCTAAATGCTTCTCTCTTCAATAAACATTTGTATACCTGCCATGAAACCTGAGGAATCATATGTCCTTTAGTTAATTCCAAGATACTGAATTAATCTTAGAAAAAAAAAAAAAAGGTATTTGATAATTCTATTCATTAAATGCTTAAAGAAAACACTATAGAAGGACAAAATTTTTTTTCTGTAATGCAGGTATAGGACATTTTTACACAAACCTGTGGTTTCTGTGCTTTGACCAGATCCTGTGTTTGAAGTTCTATATAGAAGATTCTTTCAGGCAGAAATTGTGACTGGGTCTGTGGTTTAACCCAGCAGGATTCTGGTCTTCATTGCAAATATTGAGGAATAACTAAGTCAGAGATTCTGGAGACCATATAGGAGCTAGGGACCTAAATCCTATTAAAATACCAGCAATTGGATACTAACTCCCACAGACTTCCACAAATATTCCATCTGAGATGAATGTTCTTTTACAGACTACACTTCCTTTTGAGTCTGTATTTCCTCTTGCAAAAGTGGGACCACTCAAAATACCAAATTATGCCCACAGATTTTATTTAGAAATTATGATCATCATCTGATTATGTAAGACCACAACACATGAACCCTTGTAGAAAAGGCACTGATTTAGCCAAAGAGAAAGCTTTCTATGGAAGCTGATAAGCAAATGTGCATGTATTTTGCTAATACATAAGAGGAGAACACAAACTTGTACATGCTGAACTTGATGACAAATGTCCTAGTAATTTCAGTAGAAGCAGCACTGGAATCATATCACTAGGTGAATTATCTACAACCACAGTATTAAACACATCCCCTATGTAAGGTGAGCACATTTTTAAAATCCCAAGAATTTCTCCATGTCTCTTCAAAAATAAAATGGAATTTAGGCCTTAGCTAATAGGATCAGAGTAGGGCTTGGAGCTGTATATTTTAAAGCATCTGTAGCATTAATAGCCAGAACATAAAATCCAGATGGGAGGACGATTACACTCTAATAGCTTTTATAAAAAGCTAATTACACATATTTGGGGCCTGATCCAAAAACTGTTAAAGGAAAAAAAAAGCAGTTTTCTGCAGAAAGCACCTAGAGTTAACTGAACTGCCATTCCTTAAAATTGCTCCCACAGTAGTAAATGTGGCAATAAAGATGAAGTATTAAAATTTGGTCTTCTGTAATGATGGTATTTTAATTTTAAAAAAGGCATAAAATATATAAAAATGTCTTTTAGAACTCGACCTGTTCTAAAACCACAAACAAAGAGCCCATCTCTGTGATTAGAGGCAGAATTTCATCCTACTCCAACTTTCCAAAGCAATCTTTTCCACAAGGACACCCTTTCAGAAGCACTAAGCAGAACAAACAATTTATTACTCACGAACTGAGAAACGCATCTTTAAATATTACTTAAACTTGCCTTCAAAACCACGTGCAGAAATTTCTGAATTATCACTGAGAGGACAAGCTGTGTTCAAACAAAACTCGCTGTTAGGCTCAACTATCAACACCACCCTGCTTTAGCTCTTAAATAGTGTGAAAAGAAGCGGGTGGGAGGAGAAAGGCAGCAGAAGTGCTAATGCAATTGTTTGATATGTGTGTGTGTGAGAGGCAGTGAGGAGGAGGCAGGAGTTCTGCTAGGCAGGCTGCTAGCAACCCCAATCATGGGCTTTGTACTTCTCCCACACCTCCTTCAGTGGAAAATAATTACAGCTGCACGTCAAAATCATGCTGTTGATTTTTTTTTTTTTGATCTAATTTTGCTATTCCTTGTGTCTCCACACAACTGGAGATTTTCCACCGGGTCTTTTCCCTTCGCATTTCTGTACGCTGTAGCCAGCAAAGAGAGCTGTCTGCCCCTGCACCATTCCACATGGCAACGTGCCACAGAGAGTGACTGACTTCCCTTCAAAACATCTTCTGTTTAATTAGTGTGAAAAAGCCCGGCAACCCAATTATCTAAAAGGACCCTGCAGGTTCTCTTCGCAGCAAGGGAAATAATGGCACTGGATGTGCTCTAGTGTGGAAATACCGAGGTGGTTTCATCAGAAGAGTGCTCAGGATTTAACAGTAGACTCCTAGAACAGCCAGTTTGGCGCTGGAGTCTTGAATTCCATAACTATCCTACTAAGAGGATGCTGCCTTAGAGTTTCAGCCCTTAAATCCTGGGTTCAATCATTTTCTCCCAGCCTGCTGCCTGCACCTTCCCCGTGCCCTGCACAGAAAATAGGTGGCAAAATCTGAAGCAGGTATATCAACACAGCACTATGAACAGAAATGTCAGGTTTTTCAGCAGCTTTCTTGGCTCTAACATCCTGTGTCTACCAAAATCAATTGGAAAATTACCTTTCACTTCAGTGTTGGGTTCACTGCAGTTTAATTTTGACTTGGACTTGATCCAGGCTCACTTATTTCAATTCCACTCATATTAATTTAGCTAAACATGTGAGTTGGGCTGAGGGCTGAAGCTGTTCTTGCAGAATAGTTCTTTTTATTCTAATGTAATGCCTTAAAATACTAGTTTTACATTTCATATTAACTAAAAAATTGGCTTACAATTTAGATGCATGCTATATGAAATATTTCACTCCTACAAACCAGAAGCAAAAAAATCCAAACATTTCCTCTGTAGTAGAAAACCCATTACATCAGTAGAATTTTATATATGCATGTTTCTCCAAGTTCAGAGTTTTTCACAGAATTATTTGGATCNAGGCACTGATTTAGCCAAAGAGAAAGCTTTCTATGGAAGCTGATAAGCAAATGTGCATGTATTTTGCTAATACATAAGAGGAGAACACAAACTTGTACATGCTGAACTTGATGACAAATGTCCTAGTAATTTCAGTAGAAGCAGCACTGGAATCATATCACTAGGTGAATTATCTACAACCACAGTATTAAACACATCCCCTATGTAAGGTGAGCACATTTTTAAAATTCCAAGAATTTCTCCATGCCTCTTCAAAAATAAAATGGAATTTAGGCCTTAGCTAATAGGATCAGAGTAGGGCTTGGAGCTGTATATTTTAAAGCATCTGTAGCATTAATAGCCAGAACATAAAATCCAGATGGGAGGACGATTACACTCTAATAGCTTTTATAAAAAGCTAATTACACATATTTGGGGCCTGATCCAAAAACTGTTAAAGGAAAAAAAAAGCAGTTTTCTGCAGAAAGCACCTAGAGTTAACTGAACTGCCATTCCTTAAAATTGCTCCCACAGTAGTAAATGTGGCAATAAAGATGAAGTATTAAAATTTGGTCTTCTGTAATGATGGTATTTTAATTTTAAAAAAGGCATAAAATATATAAAAATGTCTTTTAGAACTCGACCTGTTCTAAAACCACAAACAAAGAGCCCATCTCTGTGATTAGAGGCAGAATTTCATCCTACTCCAACTTTCCAAAGCAATCTTTTCCACAAGGACACCCTTTCAGAAGCACTAAGCAGAACAAACAATTTATTACTCACGAACTGAGAAACGCATCTTTAAATATTACTTAAACTTGCCTTCAAAACCACGTGCAGAAATTTCTGAATTATCACTGAGAGGACAAGCTGTGTTCAAACAAAACTCGCTGTTAGGCTCAACTATCAACACCACCCTGCTTTAGCTCTTAAATAGTGTGAAAAGAAGCGGGTGGGAGGAGAAAGGCAGCAGAAGTGCTAATGCAATTGTTTGATATGTGTGTGTGTGTGAGAGGCAGTGAGGAGGAGGCAGGAGTTCTGCTAGGCAGGCTGCTAGCAACCCCAATCATGGGCTTTGTACTTCTCCCACACCTCCTTCAGTGGAAAATAATTACAGCTGCACGTCAAAATCATGCTGTTGATTTTTTTTTTTTTTGATCTAATGTTGCTATTCCTTGTGTCTCCACACAACTGGAGATTTTCCACCGGGTCTTTTCCCTTCGCATTTCTGTACGCTGTAGCCAGCAAAGAGAGCTGTCTGCCCCTGCACCATTCCACATGGCAACGTGCCACAGAGAGTGACTGACTTCCCTTCAAAACATCTTCTGTTTAATTAGTGTGAAAAAGCCCGGCAACCCAATTATCTAAAAGGACCCTGCAGGTTCTCTTCGCAGCAAGGGAAATAATGGCACTGGATGTGCTCTAGTGTGGAAATACCGAGGTGGTTTCATCAGAAGAGTGCTCAGGATTTAACAGTAGACTCCTAGAACAGCCAGTTTGGCGCTGGAGTCTTGAATTCCATAACTATCCAACTAAGAGGATGCTGCCTTAGAGTTTCAGCCCTTAAATCCTGGGTTCAATCATTTTCTCCCAGCCTGCTGCCTGCACCTTCCCCGTGCCCTGCACAGAAAATAGGTGGCAAAATCTGAAGCAGGTATATCAACACAGCACTATGAACAGAAATGTCAGGTTTTTCAGCAGCTTTCTTGGCTCCAACATCCTGTGTCTACCAAAATCAATTGGAAAATTACCTTTGACTTCAGTGTTGGGTTCACTGCAGTTTAATTTTGACTTGGACTTGATCCAGGCTCACTTATTTCAATTCCACTCCTATTAATTTAGCTAAGCATGTGAGTTGGGCTGAGGGCTGAAGCTGTTCTTGCAGAAGAGTTCTTTTTATTCTAATGTAATGCCTTAAAATACTAGTTTTACATTTCATATTAACTAAAAAATTGGCTTACAATTTAGATGCATGCTATATGAAATATTTCACTCCTACAAACCAGAAGCAAAAAAATCCAAACATTTCCTCTGTAGTAGAAAACCCATTACATCAGTAGAATTTTATATATGCATGTTTCTCCAAGTTCAGAGTTTTTCACAGAATTATTTGGATCAATCTTACCATGTAGGGATATGCTCTTACCTACTGCAGCAGACATATCTAGAAACTCAGATTCTAGTAGGTCTTTAGCCAGCAGGTAAAGAAAAGATTATGTTCAGCACTGATGGTAAAACACATTTGTATCCATAATTGCAGTATTTATAGAAGGAAGTCTCCTGNTTTTTCACAGAATTATTTGGATCAGTCTTACCATATTGTGGGGATATGCTCTTACCTACTGCAACGTACACTTCTAGAAACTCAGATTCTAGTAGGTCTTTAGCCAGCAGGTAAAGAAAAGATTATGTTCAGCACTGATGGTAAAACACATTTGTATCCATAATTGCAGTATTTATAGAAGGAAGTCTCCTGGTACTGTAGAGTCTGACTTTCTTCGTTGAAAAAGAAAAAAAAAAAACCCAAAACAAAATAAAAACAGGCAGAAAGCCTCCTGGACCCCATGGCGGCCATGCCAAGGGTGACATTTGCCAGGAAAAAGGAGGGCACCTTTTAGCTTCATTCAGGGATTGCTGCTATCCCTTGGTACTGGGCTGGCTGCTACCATGCTTTGTGAACATGGTTTTGACATTGCTATGCAGTTTACAGCTTACATAGGGATGTTCTCCAAAGAGCTAGAAAGCTCTGGAAGGTGTAGCAAACACCAAAACATCTACTAGCACAGTGAAGCCAGAAAACCCATTCAGATCCCAGTGAACCCAGCTGTCTGAGTCAGCTAAGAAGACTAACCAGAAAGCTATTCTCTATTTTTCCCTGTGCACACTTCAGGAATAACTCCACAGTTATTGACCCAAACTTTTCCATCTCCAGGGAATTGCAGTAACCTATGGAGCCAACATCCAGTTGTCTCTTTCAAAGTAAACTCGTCCAGACAAAGAAACCCCAGGAGAGCTGAGCTCTGCAGAGTACCTATTAACCTGTTTGTCAGGATAGCCCCTCGAGGAGTAGAACAGAGGGATTCGTGTTTTTGTCAAACAGGCAGGACAGGAACATGGAGTTGGGTCTCTCACATGCTGCTGCTCTAATCACAGGCCACTGGAAACAAGGCAATGCTGTTCTGTGTCTCTCCACCCAGTTCTCCCTAGGCAGGAATTATTTAGGTCAGAAGTGAGCTCAGAAAGACACCTGGTACAAACCCTGCTTGAAGCAGGGCCATTCAAAGATTTCTCTAATTAATGCCACATTTTGGAATAAAGCCCCAGAAAAGGGTCACACTTTGGACCCCCAAGGAAGAAGAGGGTGGCACATACATGAAGTCTAATTCTTTCTTTTATTAGTCACTTCCTAGCTGTTACAAGCAATATGGGTTTTCCTGGTTTAAGAGGATCCCTTTCTCTAACTTTCTTAATATTTTTTCAGAGAAGGCTGGATGCCCAGCTGAGGCCTGAATGCTGAAGACACAGGGAGTGCCCAGACACAGGTGTAAATCCTGAAATGGTGGTGCTGAGAACTCTGCGAGCCCTGCAGCACTCTGGAGCATCTTTACCATGACACACATTGTCTGTGGACTCCCTAAGATGTCAAATCAGCCCCTTTCAAAGGGGTATAGGCAGATAAAATCATGAGGAAAAGGAGAGAACAATGGTTTCAGCATGAGAGCTCTAACATTTCTTTTCATCTCCGGCAAACTACTGCAAATAGTACAGGCATCCTACTCAGTTTCTCACAAGGGATTTTGAGAAGCACACTGCTTGCTCATTACCCATGTTAGCTATAGGAAAATAAAACAAAAATACCTCAAATCTAAACTGATCTTTACAATGGTAAGTATAGACAAACTTCAGCCAAGAGCTACTCTTCTAGAAACAGGCTCAAACAAAATCCCATTAGCATGTGAATTATTACTTGAATAAAGAAGAGGCAGGGAAGAATATGAGTAAAGTTGATTGTAGAAGAAAAAATAGAGCACAGGTACAGTAAAAGAAAGTATGACTCAGTGCCAGTCACCCTAACATATGACAGAGCTTGTGATGTGGTAGAGAGCTGTGGGGGATAGGCTGTGAACTAACCAGCCTCTTCACAAGCTGGCAAAAATGCTTAGGAAAGTAAGAAAAATTAACAAATAAAACTATTTGAACATTAGAATGGTAGGTACACAGAAAATGAACTACAACAGGTTAGGACCAAGAAACAGGAAATTTCTAACTTTGACAAACCTTTTTTTTCTAGTCACAGATCCCAAGCAACACCAAAAGGGTCGGTGACCAAGGGGTAGTGATTCATTGCTCAGTTATAACTACAGCTAGACACAGCTGAAACTCAAAGCTGAATCAAGCCATGCTTCATGGCATAACATTAAATGAGTCAGTTGATCATCTTGTTTCACAACTATTTCACACGGATGCCTGAAAACCTGAGATTACTTAATCCATAAAACCTCAAAGATAAAAAATATTCAAGAGAATTTGATGTCTTTGATCAGTACAAATGAATTGGTAGAGAAAGTTGTTCTGCTAGATAAAAGCAAGGCTGTTTTCCCAAGAGGTATGGCAGGGGGTGTTGACATCTTGGTGGATCTGGGGTTATTGCAATGGTCAGAGTCCATCCATGCCCTTACAAACAGCCACAGGAGTCTGTATCAAGCCTGGTGCCAGAAATAAAGGCTCTTTGATCTCTTCAGGGAGCAGAGCGTGTGAACCAGGGCAGAACCAGCCATTCCAGTTTGTCCAGCTGCTGGGAGGGTGAGCACCATCCCTTTGGCTGGATCCCCTGGGAGAGGCCAGGCTGAGCGCACAGGGGGAGAGGAGAGAAGGCTCTGCTCAGCCTTCAGAGGGGCTGCAGGGCTGCTTTGCCCTGATGGGCTCCCAGGTCTTGCTTTCTCCTGTAAGCACCCATCTGACACGGGGTGTCTGAGCACAGTTTCTCACTGTCCAGCTTCTTCCTTCACCCTGAGGCTCAGGTTGAAGGCAGCACCTGAGGCAAGCACTCAAAACACAATTTCACCGTGGTCCTCCACAGTATTTCAAGTGTATTTGCATCCAAACAAAAGGCAAAACGCAGCATCTGTGGGCAGGAGCTGTTAAGCAATGCTCTGACACCAGTCAGCTGGTGAGTTAATAGCACCCAAATAATTTCTTATCAACAGGGAGAAGAGGTGTACGTGCAACACGAAGCTCAGCATTCTGTTCACACAATGACAGCAGTGTGTTGGCAAACATTTTACATTATTTTTCAGTTGTTCTCTGGCCCCTTTGCAGCTGAGGGATAAAGGACACAAGACCCTCTGAGTACTAAAGCTGGATGGCTGAAGAGCATTCCTGCCTCATGTGACAGCCATGGGGAAGCCACCCCACACTCAGACAGGTGAGGAACAAGACAAGGAGGCCCTTCAGAAATTCCTGGGAACAGGCCAGAGAAAAAGCTCTCACTCTGGCAGGTTTTTTTGTTACCAAACCTTAAGCAGTTCAAGCTTACCTTTCAAATGAGGTGAAACTTGTGCATGACCTTGCATCTTCTCATTCCTTGTTAAATTGTATGCAACACACACCCACAAATCCCATTTATGGAAAAAAGTTCTTTCTGACCATGTGTTTCTTAGGAGAAAAAAAAAAAAGCTAACAAATGCTGTATCAGCATATCAAACTAATGCAAACCTATATTTATAGGTAACATCTAATAATAGCATTGCATACCTGAGATGTTTCCCTCTTTCTGCTAACCATAATATAGAGAAAAGTGAAATTACGTCTTATGATACAAAAAAAAAAATCTTAGCATATATATTTAGTTATTTTTTGTTGCCATGCATTCAATCAAGTCTATCAGAGTTGACAAGGCCAATTTTGCACCTCCCTATTGTTTTGTCATATAAGACCAGGATATCATTCCACTGGGAAGAATAACTGCTATTAATAAAAGAGGTGGTTTCTATGACATATTTGAAGATATTGCTGAAAAAGACCTTTAGTATGGATCGCTTCACCTCACCAAGTAGGATAACTGCCTGAGCTCAGTGTGCCTAATATGAAAATGCAATATCTACATTTCCCCTAGTTCAGAGGAAGACATACCCCCTGCCAGGCAATATATACATGCACACACTCTCTGTCTCAAGTTCATACTGCAAGGTAACAAATGGCAGCTCACAGACACTTCAATTTATTCATGGGGGGGAAAAAAAAAAGGAAAAACAATGCTAAGATCAGGATTGACATGTCTGCAATATCAGCATAATTCTTTGATTGGTTGAGAAAAATAACCTTGAAAGTCCAGTAATAGTGAAAGCCCAGTGGTAACTCCATATCCATAAAGATATGGAGCACTCATGGTTAAAATTATCTCTGGCATATGGTAAATGTCTCAAGGCTAAATAGGCCTTAGGGGCAGAGGGAAAAGGAAGCTCAGTCACATTCCCTGAGTCTCATTTTCCAGCACCGCACATAACGTGTTCCCAAACAAAAGGCACAGTTTTGTAGTGATCTCGATTTTTCTTAATTTCATGAGAAAAATCATTTCACATTAGGCTGTGAAGCACGCGGTCCGGTCGTTTGTCAGCGCTTATCTGATAACGTGTGACAATTTACACTGATTGTCGCCAGAGCTGAACGCTTGCAGTGCCATCACAATCAGTCAGGGAGGTTTTATTTGACATGCAAATTAAGAAGCGTGAGGAAATTAAGAAGAAAGATATTGCAGATATTTTTATTTTTTTTAAGAAGAGCGCTCAGAATGGTGGTTCATCTTTTCCTTTTTTTAAGTCATCAGCATGATTACATTATACATAGGCTTCCTCAGTCTATACAAGAATAACTTAAACAACTGAGATTATTCTCGGTGCCTTCAATACTGTGCCAGTTGGACTGACTCAGCTGGGGCTTAGAAGGAGCAAGAGAGAGGACATCCTTCCTTCACTTTTCCCTGGCATTTGAGGTTCTCAGGGACAAACCTGCCCTTGGCTTCTGCTGCAGGTCCCGGGAGGTGATGGCTATTTCAGAGTCTGCACGATTTCTACCCTTATCAACCCCCCTTCAGCCCAGCCCACTGAAACATCCTTCATGCCTGCCTGGAACAAGCAGGAATAACTGCACAAAAAACAAGGCCCTGGTATCCCCTCCCATTCCTAAACAAAGTAGGAGCTGCTTTGTATTCTGACTTACAAACACAGAAGCTGTGCTAAATGCTTTGGGTTTTGTTTCCATCTTCTTTGCCCATTTTATTGTGCTCTACTGTTGGCCTCCACACTTTAGACAATTGCTTCAGTAGCAAAGTTCAAGTACCAGCCGTACTTTCCTTACAACTTAACATCACTCCTTTCCCTGTGAACTTCATTGCTCAGCTAACTGGAAATAATCTTAAATAGTGGCTGCTTCTATCTACTGTTTTGTCCACATTAAAAAAAAAAAAAAACAAACTTGCAGATGCCAGCTCATGATGAGCAAGGCTGTACCTTATGCCAGGATTTTCTTTTTAATCTGCATGTCTGTTAAACAGTAAAATGTTGTGCACATTAGTGTTAAAAAAGGGGGGGGTGGGGGAAGGTGTTTCAATAATTCCTCAAGTCACTTTGCTGAAAGCTCAAGCCTTAATTTTCTTCCAGATTTCTATCCATCCATATGTATTTATTGTGAATATCTGTGGTATTTAGAAAGCTAATGTAAGGTTAGTAATAATTAAAATTAATTGTGGAACCCAATCACAATGTAATAGAATTAAACAACAATAGTAATAGCTGCATTAAAATACACTGTCAATAGCCATGTGCACTTAAGGGCTCATAAACAGATATTTCTTGTAGCTGTGTATGGATTTACCACACAAGCAAATCACAGGACATGTGAATTCATGGTAAACTATTATTAAAATGCAGCAATTAATGCTACTAGATAATGGCACAGTACAAAGGGCAATGAAGACAGTGCTCATGTAGGAAATGAAAGGAAAATATCATAACTATCTATACTGTTTCAGAGCTGTGTCAGATTAATTCAGAAGGGAGATTTAAATTGCTATGCCTTATTTATGATTTAGATATAAAACTCACAAAATAAATGAATGCTTATCCTTGGGATTTATTCTACTTAATATTCTCCTTTTCATAAAGCCCACAGTTTGTCTTCCTTCACAAACTATCCATTGTAAATCAGATGACACTTGACAGAGCATTTTTGTACTTCATCGTTTTAGCAAAGCAGAGCAGCAATTGCCAATAGAGAAAACCAGACCAAGTGTATCCACAGAAAATGCAGTCAACTCCTTCTATTGTTATCTCAAGGATAGAAGAAGATGGGCCTGCATCTCACTTAACCCACTTATACTCCACTTTATACTTATAAAAATGAGCTGATGGGTGGAGATGGCTGCAAGGTGATTTGTGGTTACAAGCACAAAAAAGGGTCCAGAGGTCTGGGCTGGCAGTGATTTTCATGGACTGGGGATACTCATCCCTCTGTTTATAGCTGGGCAAAGATACTTCCTTGCGTTTAAAAATTCTTCTGTGACAGGCAGTTTTGCATAGATTGAATTAAAGTAGCAGTAAAGAGTAAAAATTCCTCTGGTTTTAGTCTTTCCAGGTAGGAAATGGCATAAAAGAGAATCAGCCAAGGTTTGGAGCACCATGTTACTAACTCAGGTGGTCCCACACGCTCATGGTTTGGGAATATCCCTCCATACAGACTGAACAAGTTGAAGTAACAGTACAAAAACACTTGCAAAGTGTTACCAGGATCTGGAAGATAAGAAATTGAGTCTAATTTGTTTTTCCCTCAGCTCAATTTTGTTTATTGAAAATCGCTGAGCAGTTTCTTTTTCATCTACCAAAAGAAGCTGTAAGAGGTCTGGAAGTCCCTGTGCCCACCAACAACAGATAATTCTGGATGTGCTTCCTCCACCTCTGCTACGAGAGCACTGCAAGGTAGTTTTGTAGGGAAAACCAAAGTGAACAACTGCACTGTCAGATGCAGAGAGCTGGATCAAGTACTGACCCACTAGAGCAAGCTCAGGGTAAGCCATCCTGAGCTGCCTGGCTCTGGACTTACCCCAAACAGCCTGGGAACATCACAATGAGCATAGAAAACCTCCCATTTTGAGCAGAAGTCTCCACTGAAGCCATGTCAGTCATTCATGGACTTCTCAGAGCAAGCTGACTCCCAGCACTCTCCAAGGAGGTTAAAAAAAAAAAAAAACAAAAAAAAAAACCCTGCATCTTTAGCACATCAGACTTGCCCAGGGCTCTCCCAGAGACCAAGCTTGGAGACTGTACAACAGCTGTGCCTCAAGCATGACCCCTGGCACAGCCAGAGGCTGTCCCTCAGATCTCCAGCACCTTGAAAGAGATGCAGACAGACCCTGGCAGACAGACTGTCAGCACAAGGTGCTGGGAGGCTGCAGGGGAGGAGGTTGGACACACAAGATGCAAGTCTACAGCATTTCTTGCTTCTTCCTGTAATCACTGTACCCACACATGGGTAATTCTGATAACACCCATTAGCAATGTTTACAAAAGCCTAAGTTTGTTTGCTTTACAGAAATCGTGTTTGTATTAGAGACCAAAGCTGGGAGGATTTGTTTTGGATGGTGCTTTATGTCTGCAACTGGGATGAATGGGACAAGGAAGAACTGGCTTTGTAAGAAATGCTTGGGTCCAGTGGCCAAGCTGCATCATCAGTGGGAACCTATGTAGTGCTTGAGATAGTTCTCTGCTGCAGGGTACCATATCAAAAAGGAAGAAGTGCTCCAGGCACCTGCTACATCCCTTCTGCCAAAGTACACTCAGCTTCTTCCCAAGTCTGTTCCAGCCTAGCATACAGGACTAAGCACTTTTTTCCAGCTCTCACTGAATATGCATTTACATGGCTTGGATTTATTTCACCTAATAAATTGAGAAATTAGTCTACCAGTCAATAAAGAACCATGTCAGCTCCAACTATAGATGCTATCAGCTAAATATGTGATAAACAAAAAATTTTCTTAATACAGCTCATTCAGTATCAGATGGTATTCAGTACAGAAAAGAAGCACAAAAATAATCACCCAGAGCCTAGCTGCATTGCTGGATAGAAATGTGCAGAGAAATTGCACATTTTGTCTACACAAAAGAAAAGTAAATCATGTTCACATCCTGTAGCTCAAGATCTACTCCCCAAGACATCCCTCTCCACAAAGCTGTCACAGCACTGGCACAGACAGAAGGATGTGGGCAATTTCAACACTGAATCTCCTCTGCCTGCTCTCAGAGAGGTCAGCAGCACATGAAATAGTGTAGTGACAATGTGACACACGGCAGTGCTGACATAACACAAAGGAGATTTTGCATCTTGTTCCACAGGGACAAACACCAAGGATCTTTAAAATGCCCATCACCCCATCTTAGCCATCAGATACTCACTGATAAAAAGAATTTCATAACAAGAAAAAAAAAAATTCCCAGATAGGGCCCAGGAATAAGAAAATATTTCCACTGGGCAACACAGTTCAATCATCCTTTCTGAACTGCAGCATAATTCAGAGTTTGTTACAAAGCCTTTAGTTCCCAAGCTCAGGAAAGCCTCCTGTATTAGCCAAAGCCACCTCATATGATATTATTTCCTGTTGAATCTTGAGTACAGATAATTGTTTTTATGAGTTTTGACTCATCAGAGTAGATAACTACGCCTTTCCAACAACTATTTTCATTAGAACAGGAAATAGCATGCAATCCTTCTGCAAGAGTGCTATCTGATGATTACCTTCACTGATCAAAGAGCAAAATGTTACTATTGATAGGTCTAAATTCACTACCTAAGAGGCGTTATTATAAATTACTTATATGAGCTCACTTACTTACTAGACTAGATTAAAATCTCATCTAGAAATGTCTACATTAAAATTAGCTCTTGCTTGAACAGTAAAACATATATCCAGATCTAAAGATGTCAAATGAAGGAAAATCAATCTTTTTTTTTCCTGGGCATTTTTGTTCTGATGACTAATTGCTCTTAAAAGTAAATATAAAAATTCATAATTATCTTCCTTGATTACTCAGAATACTTTGACCTTTATGCTATTCATTTTTCATGTTGCATTTAATAAGTAGCAGGCAGGGGGCTAGGGAGGGAAAGCAATCTGTTTTCTGCAGAAGAAAGGAGATGGAAATGAGAAAACCCCAGAAAAACACAGATCTATCACCAAATGGAAAAATTTTCACAATGTAAAAACCTAGAGAGCTCTACTGAGCTCATTAATTGTACCAATTACGTCTAGTTGATAACAAGATCCTATTTTTAATGCTTAAGTCTTTCCATGTTGACTTATCAAGTCAAAAGACAATATCTAAGCAGAGTCTAAAGAAAAGCTTTAACCTATTCATTGGTAGTTTCATAGATTGCAGAGAGGGTCTCCCAAGAATCAGTTACATTCACTCCAAGTCAAAATTTTACATTAAGATGGGCAAAAGACTCTTGCTCTTACTACACAGAACACACAAAAGATTCACAGGCATAATTCAAGTCCAGCATTTCCTAACACTTGATTTTCCTCTTTTCCTGTGGCTACAGGAAGAATATCTTCTCACATATTATGCTAACATACAGATATTTGATACTCAGTTTTATCAACTGAAACAAAGAGTTTGATTTTTAGAGCCAACATCACCAAAATGCCCGGCCACCTGGTAGGAAAAATCCCATGTTTGCTGCTTTGCTTCTACCTACATTGTCTTCCAGCCTCCAGAATCGCAACTTGGCAGCAGTGGAGTGTCTGTCCCCAGCTTACATTCCCTGTGCTCTGAGGCAGCTGAGAGAAGTTTGCTGACACCAGTAACCCCTTGGATTCCTGTGGCAAGCCTTCCATTTCCATAAACACTGAAGCAATCAGTCCCTCAGTCTCTCTCTCATGATATATTGGTTTATTTTTTTGTTTCTGACTGTGGATCCACAGACTTCGAATGAAGATAATAAAACAACTGGTCTTTTTTTAAACCCTATCTTTTCTTTCCAATGAAGTTATCATCTCATGAAATTCACCTTAAAATAGTGAGACCAAATAATGATACTTACTTAAATATGTACATATTTAATTGTCAGTCATCAATCTGTTAGACTGAAGAAACTGCTGTGGGAAGTAGAGTCTAGCACAACAGGTGCAAGTGGGTAAAATCATACACAGAAAGTTGCCCAGAATTTTTAGATGAGTTAGTATTTTCTACAGCACTTATAAGCTAAAATTTAAACCACTAGGAAAAAAAAAATCCAGCTTCCCTGCCTGGTAGGGTTTAGTGAAACCTTGGCTTTGAGCAACAACTGCACAGCAATAGAGTAATTCTGAGATCTGAGGACTCCTTGGCAGAATATGGGAAGACATGCACTGTGACACTTAATTTGGTGACTTCTTGGACCTCATCTGTCCTTGGAAAGAAAAAAGGTGGCACCTTCCAGTAAACACTAAAACAGAGGAACTCTCTCCATCTGTTCTGTAAGTTCTGTTTTTGCTTTGGCAGCAAGTTATATTTTGCAATATCTCTGCAGAAATAATCTTGGAAGAGAGCCACAACTTCCCAAAAAGGCACAATAAGATAATAGTGACCCCTTCATTACTAGAAATGGAATCTGCTAAATAAAAATTTACATCACTATCACATAACAGACATATCTCAACAGAAAACACCCCCTTTTTACCCTAGGTGTGATCTATATACTTCATTCACCTAATTTGAGGAATAAGAAGTTTCATTGCCCAAAACAATCTACCTTTAAAACAAAGCTTAATAAGTGGTAGCATTGCACACCTGAAATACAGAGCAGTAAGGAGGAAGTTTCAGAGGGAGCTGGCAAGCATCCTCTCATTGTCAGTCTTCCCCACAAGCATGTTCAGAAAGCCATGCACATCCTTCATTTCAGACTTCATCACCCGCTGCATACACCCTGGGGAAGGAGAACAAATGAAGCATGGAAGGGAAAAGAAATCCATCAAAGCCCTGAATGCTGGGAGAGCTCTTCTGCTGGAAGGAGTGACAAGTTAGGTAAGGAGACCCTGGGGCAAAGACCCTCCCTTGAATGTTGAGTCTGTTGGTGCAGACAAATAAGTACGAGAATCTACACATATGTGCACTCTACACAGCAAACATATTCTGTATAGGTACACAACTGAATCAAAGAACAGCAATCTTCTCATTCCTCTGCATTGTAGGGTATGAGAACAGTTAGAACACACTAGTTCCTCACTACTTTGCCTTGGGAATATTTCTTTGAACAACAAGTAGCTGCATAGACACAAAGCACTTGTTTTTCTAGATCCAGACTTTGAAATCCACTATAGCTATAATAATAGTATTAACTTCATGGGAAAGCTTCTAATTGCTTCTGCAGAGAAAGGAGCTTATACATCTCTTAGTGCACAGTTGTTCTCTAAGCTGACTTTCCAATACCTAGATTTATCTCTCTTATTGCAAAAGCAGTTTGTAGAGCTAGGATGTTGAGGGACAACATTTCTCACTGGGTCTTTTCTAGTTTGCTTTTGTATTCTTGTTTCAGTCCTCCTAGATAGGAATGCATTTTAACTTTATATTTTCCTAATTAGATGTTATGATAACTGGAATATTATGCATCAAGTTGAGAATCTAGCATGAAATTTCACATCTCCCCAGTCTACCAATTTAACAACTAGACAGAAAATAAACTCAAGCTTGCATGGAAACTATGCAAATGCTCCAAAATGAAAACTATTTCATACAGACAAATAAATGCAAAATTGTCTTTCAGAAAGGCTGACTATTTGCTGTAGTCATTTTGCTGCAGTTCCAACCCAGTCCAGGAAAAACAGGGAAACTCAGCATCTCTCCCTTATTCCCTTTCTGCTCAGCTGAAGAAGCTATTTTCTCTTCATCACTCTAGACTTACCTTTGCTGCTTTAGCCTTTGAAAGAACCACTTTGAGAGCAGGGAAACAAAGCACTTGGCTGCTTGGAGTTGTAGTTTCTGGCTGCCTTGGACCTTGCTTGCAGAGAGCATGAACAGAAGGTATGGACAGAAGTACCTGCTCTGACCACACAGCTCATTCAAGGCACCTCTCCTGCACAGGTTATGAGGCAATGAAGAAAAGGGTGATCTCTTTCAGCTGGCATGTATTATTAATTAAAAATTCAGGATGGAGCCAGGTGTTGCTGGTAAGGACAGTAATTAGAGCCCTTAAAGAAACGATACTAAAACTCAATTTCCATTAAAAACAACAGAAAACATATTTAAAAAATAATCTCATTGTAAGTTAAAATCAAACTTAAAATTATCTCCTGACTTTTTCCAGGCATTTCAAGCTGAGAAAAGGTGACATATTTCTTCCAAGACTGATTCTTCTGTTTCATGCCACCTGAGATTTGTTACAGGACTTAACAAGCACAGGACAATAAATGCCAGAGCCTTTCTACTTAGCCAGACCTTTTCTCCACAGATTAAACAGAAAAAATAGTACAACTGCACCTGCAGACAAAGAGAAAGAAAACAATAACAAGCCTTTTCTTGGCCTCCTTTGGTCAGGCCACAGCAGCCCTCAAATGGTGAAATAGAAACCCTTCTATGCCCAAAAGCAAACCCCAGAGGCTTCTTCTCACCTGAAGCAAGACCCTGTTTAAATCTCCCAGCTGAGCTGATTCACAGGGGCTTTTCTTTAATTACCAAGTAGAGTTGCCTACTCAGCTGTGACCATTTTTAGCATATTTCAGGTGTGGTTTTTTTTTTTCCCCCTGAAGCTGAATTTAACACAATTTGCTGTAAAATAGAAAATAAGTTTTTTTAGAAAACATGGAAGTTTTCAGACCTTTTAAAATGGATATAACATATTCATTTCATTCACAAAAGATGGTTAACTAAACTGAAAGTGGAAATCTTTATTCTGCATAAAAGAATTGTTCAATATTGGACAACACTTTTATTCTTCATTTTTGTAAGGACTTTTGAACAAGTGCCTTTTTAAAAAAGGTGGATTCTAAGATCAAAATAGGAATAAGTAAAAGGGAAAGGAATTAGCTATTACAGCAAGTTGGGAGGGGGTTAGGGCTAGAATCTCATTACACTAATACCTGAGTGCATTGAAAAAATTAATTCATTTTCATTGCACTTTTCATGAGTTGAGGGGATGATAGCATCTCTGTTATACAGAAAGGAACTGAAACACAGACACCTTCCTCATGGGGATCTGGTTTAATCGATGATGTTTCAGAGCACACAGTATTACACAGCATTTGGTATGATTACAGTCCAGCATTTCCACACAATTTCTCTAAAAAACAGTAAGTACAACATGATCAGCCAGCTCTTTGAAACAGTATTTTCTTACCATTCTCATTCTAGAGTATGAATTGTGAATTAACAGTTAATAGTAGAGGGTTAAAAAAACTTTTGCAACAACAATAGTAATAATTTAAGAGTCCCCTCATAGTTTCTGTAACACCTGAGATGATTAGCACTTTAGAGGATAAATAATTATGAGAACAGACAGAAACTTTTGCAGATAGCATTGGCTGTATGGGAATTAATGTTGACTGGTCTGTTTTCACCACCAGCTACCCTTCATTTCCTGAGGCCTGTATCTGATGTTAATGATACAACAGGAGCTAATTAGTGGATAGTCAGGAGTGTACTAGAGAAATCCTACTTTTTTGCCTACTTCTGAAAGTAAAACTCATGGCCATTCCCTGCTAATTGCATTGCATGGATTACTTAAGTGCCAGTGTAAGGTGCATGAGAAAGATAACGCTAAATTGGGAGATAAGCAGAAAGGATCTGACCTTCTTAGTCAAGGTCATTGATAGTGTAATTATTCTGATAAGCCAGGCATAATGATCTCCTGTACTATCAAGACACCCAAGCTCTTCAGTTCAGCAAAGACACATTGCATTTTCCAGTATAGCCCATACTTCTGCTCTTTCAACCTGTGTCATAGGTTAAAGCTACTCATTCTAAACTGCTTGACCACAGGACTGTGTGCCAGGATAAAACTGCCAATGGAGAAAAGAAAGGTGTTGGAAAGGTTTGTTGCATGCAAGGCTGCCCTGAGTAACTCTCCTAATTAGACAGGCAAAAGCAGGAGGATCCAAGTTTCTTGGTTCTAGACAGGAACTTTTTGCTGTGTAAGGTTGGGGTTTTGAGTGGTACAGCAGAGCAGCCTCAGCCCTTGCTGCAAAAGAGCCCAAAGTGTACAAGGTCTGGGGAGCACCACCAAACTCCCCAGGGCCTGCAGCATCCCAGAGGATGCACTAGCAGCAGGACCAAACTCCAGGTGCTGTGCTATTTCTTGGGAGAGGGCCAAAGCTGAGGGGGAGATATCTCACAGACCACACCAGAAATTGTGGCTAAATCAATGGCTTTTCCTTCTGTGGATTCTCACATTACTGGCCCACCAGCACTACTGCAAACTTCAAGCAAAAAATAAAAAAGGGAGAAATCATCTACTCTTTCCCACTGACCTGTGTTTGTAGAATCAGATTAAATGAGCCCATGTGGGCTGTACAGCAGGGGGCAAAGTTTGGAGGGAATTACTCTCACTTTCCCTACAAACAGTGTGTTGAAAGAAAGCTCAGCCCTCATAATAATCACAGAATTTGAAAAACCCTTAATCATGACTCAAAAGGCAATCACTTATGCATGCACAATTGACAGGACAAAAGGCAGGTTTCATTGAACTTCAGTCTGGCTGCACTTATTTCTTTTTCATTCCTTAGGCTCTATAAATAAATTCCTACATATTCAGGAAGAGCAGTGTTACATCATGCAGGTTCCTATGAAATGAAAGCAAGGATTTTCTGCATGTAGAAAACACACCTGGCCTGTGATTTAGACATTCCAGCAGTGCAACACAAAATTGCTTGTATTTAACTCATGAACAACCACTGTGGAGTGTTGTATGTGACTGGCAGGAAATTCTGTACCCACCCCACTGGGACAGCCATTCCCAGAGATCAAGAGCAGCTGGGGAAAGGGCTGGCAGCTCTTGGGAAGACAGCACTAGGAAGGCTTCAGAAAGAGTCAGCCCTCCGAGGGTGTGCAGAGCCTCCTGCCACAGCTGGCAGCAGACCTGTGCCTGTCTGGAGAAACAGAAAGGCTGAAAAGAAATAATCCTTTAGTATTAAAACTAAATGAAGTTGATTCCAGTGAATCACATCAGTGTTTCAAGTTCCTGAAGTTCTACCACAGCTCAGTTGTCTTTTGCAGTCCTTTTTGTGCTGCAGCAGTGGCAGATTATGTATTTATTTGGTAAGAGCAATGTCTTTGTAGCCTCAGAGGGAAATAGAGTGTTTCCCATTGCAGATATCCAAATTTTATGGTGGTCTGTGCCTTGCAGTGTGTATTTGCTGCTCAGTAATATATCATCTGCTCAGTAGCTTCTGGGCTGGGGTACATGTTTGTACTGCCACACAATCTTCTGATGAGCATGTCATCTCTGCTTTTGTTTGTTTGTTCACAGGTAATATAACTGTAAGTAAAGCAACAGAGATTTAAATAATTAATCATTAAAATGAATAAAATCATCACATTGTACTGATGTGATTTTTCCCTCTGTGCCTTTACATGTACTTCATTATCCTACTGGCAAAGTTTATAGCATAACACAAACACAGAAGTTCAAAAGATGTATAAAATATGCTAATTGATGGACAGACACATACAATGGAGAATAACAGAGAACATACCTTCCTATTCCACCATAGCTCCTAAATGATAATTTTCTTCTGTTACAGATGTTCACACAGAATGGTTTTTTTTGGTTCTTTGTGCAACCACTAAGGCTGGTTTCAGAGTTGAGACTGAACAGCTCAGAGATAACACTGGAGTGGTATTTCTAATCTTATTTCCTGATCTGGTTCATCCTGAGTCCAAGGCAAGAAAACTCCAACAAGCACTGCAAAGCAATGCTGTTTGGGAAAATAATCTCATTGACCATTTAATTGTCACTTAACTACAGTCCCAAGGGATGAGGTGGAATGGTTTTTTCCTCGGGGACATAGCCACTTTAATCCTTGGCTACAATCTATCAGCCTTTCTTTTCAAGACTAGGATATTTGTTCTTTGACTCTGCAATAACATATTCTTTCATCTGACTCCACACAAGTACACCCTTTCCTCTTGATTTCAGGTCAGGGAAGGTGCTAGCTACACTCTGCACAATAGAAGTCACTGAATTGCTATGTAAGCTGTTAGGAAAATTAATTTATTCAAGTCTCTGCAAACCTCCTTCTTCCTTAATCCTCATTTCAGGGTTGGCAAATCTTCTTTTCCTTGGTGACTCTACCTCTCCTCTGCAATATGTATCTTTAATTACATTTTGCTATACATAATCCAAGCCATCCAGGGTCAAATATGTGACAACACAGAAAATGTTTCGAAGTTGGATGGCAGTGAGGCTGAAGGAAGGCTGTCAGGAATACAAAGAAACACAGTTTGTTGTTTCCTGCATTTTGAAAGGTTCAAGGATCGTAGGTAAAAACAAAATTAAAAATCTGAAATGTTGCAGGTTTCACTAATTTCCCATTGTTACATTATCTTGATAAAGAAAAAAAGCAGCAGAAAGCTCTTTAAGCTTAAAATTTCTTAACTTCTTTAAATTGTATTCACTGTCTCTCAAGGTTTATACAACTCACTTTTCTCGTGCTTTGATTCTCAGACAAAAAGCTTTCCCTGAAAAAGAAATGCCTTTTCCTATGTGTTTGTACAGCGAACTTCACAAGGTTCACAGCAGCTGTGGAAAAAGAATCAGTTAAAAACTATTGCTTTAACAGGAGAAACACTCCACAGCCTTTCATGCAGTAGTCACCCAGAGGACTAATTTGAATACATGAGAAAACAAAAGGCTTCTGAGGGCTGCAGCAGCAATCAAAGGAATTGCCTGGCTTGGACGGGGAATCAAAAGCAAGGACGCGCAGCACACGGTGGAGCACTGCCCACGCAGGCCAAGGATGGTGCTTGAAAGTTGCTTTTACAGCTGCCAGGATGATGGCAGGCTGCTGTCCCAGGTGAGATCATGTTTCTTGAGTATCCCTCAGGAGCAAGCAGACACTGGATTTGCCTTGTCCTTCGGCTCATGCGCTGTCTTCCTCCAACCAAGGCCAGGGTGCCTTGATTTTTTGAGAGTGTATCTTCCTCTGCCTTGCCATAATTATGTAATTACTGTACAGAGTCATAAACATTGTCCCCTCTGGGGGCATTGCAAGTTGGGCAGACAGAAAAGTCAAGATATTCCTAATAACTGATTGTTTTCAGAACTGTTACCCAAAATGCTTTTAAAAGCAAAACCACGTTACAAGTGTGGTAGCAGTGCCAGACATTTTTAGATCTCCCTTGGGTCTTATATGCCATTAAAACATTTGATTGGAGTTGCCTTAAATATGGTCCTCCTGTTATACTGTCTGTTGCTGTATTTCTGCCCTTGTTAATTAAGCAAGAAATTTCCTTTTTTTGCCCCTGCCTTTAGTAAATTAGACTGCTTGCTTTAATCTGCTCCATATGGTCATTAGTTGAGTTATATTTCATATGCAGGATAAGAAGATGGGATTTATTGTAGCCATCCCACAATTCCAGATGTGGTTGCATGGTTAGGGACTGAAAAAACCAATTCCCTGCCCTGCCCCCACTCCATTCCCATGTCAGCTCTTGCTTCTTAGTAGTCATGTAACATGCCAATGCCATCTGAGAGGGGGCACAGAAGAATACACACCATAAATGTGAAATTGATAAAAATCCAGTTTTCTCTGATGGAAAAAAAAAAAGCCTGTAAGATTATTCTCAGCTATGGGGAAGCAAATGCAGTGCAAGTGAACAATAGGCATGGATGGAAGGATTACAGATTCCTCAGTTCCAAACAAATTATCTTCATTAAACAAATCTTTCTCCTCTCTTCATCTCTTCTTTTTTCCTGCAATTATTTTATTCAACAATGAATACTGTGCTGAGTCTGCTACACAGTAATGAAAAAGAACAGCTGTGTGTCTGTTTCCACAGCAGTCAAAGAAAAAGTCAAATAAACTTTTTTGTTTCCCCTTTTCTTTTGCAATCGTGCATTTCTGATATGAGTGGTGGGTTTTAGACATTTAGCCCAGTGGATGTCAAGAATGCTACAGTGATTAAATATTCTCTTGTCACATCTGTTCAGAAGCAATACATAACTCTTAAAATATCTAGGCTGTTATAGCTTATTAGCCACCTATCTACACTGGAAGATTTGGTATCTTAGGTCAGATTAAGACCCATGCTGAGATATAAAGTCAAGGAGCAATGTGGGAGTAGTTAATAGGTCTGAGAGGAAACCTTGTATTTGCAAATAAATCTCCCTTAAAAAAAAAAAAAAAAGAAAAAAAAAGAGAGAGAATGAAACAGGAAACAAATTGACGGTGAGAGGATTAAGCAAATAATGATCCTGCTGTAAGCAAGCAGCAGCCATGTTACAGTTTATGGTACTCTTCAGAAAAATTAAAAGAGCAGGATAAATTCCTGGTAAGAGACAACAGAGCTCTGTGTCAAAATCTTTCATATGGACAATTTCTCCAAAACTGTTTGGTGTTCTATGGAGTATATTTTCTCTAAATTTTTCTCTACACAAATTTTCTCTATATGGTTGAGGTCTGCTGACAAGACTATGCAAAACAAAATTATTATCTGATTCTGATGGACATAATGTGTTGAAGAGCAGAACTAATTATAAAATTTAATTTGCCAGAAATGGGAGCTAGAATTATATTCCCCATGACAACTAATGTGCTAACGAGCTGTGTATTCCAGGTTACCCTGCTGATCATGGTACTCTGTAAATGATGAACACAAGTATTACAGAAACATCAAATTCACAGTATTGTCAAGGTTTGGGAGAGGGGTATTCTTTATTTTGTGCATGTTTCACTGCAGCATCCTTGAACTGGTGGAGGCAAATGTGCAGTTGTTGCAGTGAAGAAAAGTCCAGGTGTATTTGGGTGTCTTTGGCCTGTGTTTCCAGCCATCAGCATGGAAACATTTATAAGAGACAGAGTATGGTTGGGAGATTGTTGCCATGTTCCCTATGTCTTCTTCCAGTTGTACAGATTTACAGAGAAAAGCTGGGTGACTCCTTTTTCTCTACAATCCACATACCCACAGATCAGATAAATCTGTGTTTGCCAGAACGTTCCTGGAAACAGGCTCCTGGAATGAGATGCCAGCTACAAATCCACGTAGCATCCTTCCCTCAGTTTAGTCATCCAATCTCTGCATATTTATCATTAATCTCAAGCTCCAAGTTACATTTTTATCTCATTTGTCAAAGCCTCTTTTAGGTTACAACCCAACGTGTGTGCAGGTGGATACCTGTGCCTGTCTGCATCATGGAAGGATAGCATGGCCTGGAGCCAAGGACTGCAAGCTGTAGCTTCTTATTTAGTTGTATAGCACATTTTGGATTTTCAGTGTCTTGTCACAGGCAGGTATTAATTAAGAGAGAAAAATACAGCAGAAAGTAGAGTAAGTGCTTTGAAATGGGTACATTCAGGAGTTAAAGGAAACAGAATTTACCTTCTTGGATTTTTGCCAGTAATCTGACTGAGAGTAACCCTCTGAATAAATACAACACTAAGACATTTTTGCCAGTAATACATATTTAAGTAGCAAAAGCTGATCCAGAGCACAAATCCAGCTGATAGAGCTCTATGACTGTGGCTTTTTCTTCTATTTCTATTGTGGGTTTTTTTTCTTAGTTTCTCTTTTATGATCCATTCTTCCCCAGCTACTAATTTTAGAGATTGGGAGGTTTTAACATGATGAGAGCTCCTGGGAAATAAGCAGTTGAATTGCTTATGCCATTTCTTTTGGGAATATTTTTGTGTATTTCTTCTAATCCTAGTGTTTTGGTCATGTAAATAGAGATTACATGGAAGAATACAAAAGATGGTAAGCTACAGAATCTCCTCCCTCTTGTGAGCACACATGGCAGCACCTTGGCTGGAAATCTTTCAGATGTAGGGGATCACGGGAGGGTAAAGGAGATTTCTTTTGAGTGATGTAGGCTGGGCTCTTTTTCCAGATTTCAGTTTGATCACTGAGGTTAACAGCAAAGAATTAGCAGCACTGAAGGGACCAGTCTGCTGGGAAGCTTTGGCAGCTGCAGCTCTGCACCATGTGTGCTGTGCAGCACCTGTCACTGGTACTCAGTTAAAGCATATTGGAAGGCAAAAATTCAAACATGCCCTTACAAGAGAAGTGTGTGAAATTACAGGGTGCAGGAAGACAGAACCTTGTACCTGTTTGATGGTGTGGTGGCAGAGCTTCAGGAAGAGCACAGTGGTGACTCCATCAGCAGCAAAGCTCACACAGCCTTCCTGTCATGTTGGAACTAAAGACAGTTTTGCAATTTAA
Source organism: Dicaeum eximium (assembly GCA_013396995.1). NCBI lineage: Eukaryota > Metazoa > Chordata > Aves > Passeriformes > Dicaeidae > Dicaeum > Dicaeum eximium. The sequence continues at coordinate 211,432 of VWZP01000137.1, read as the reverse complement.
CTGGAATGAGAAGCAGGGGTTTTGTAGAAGGAGCTCATGCTCATGCAGCAGCATGGAATATACCACCAAACATGGTGTGCCAAAAGTAGTGACAGGATACTGACGGGAATTTCTTCTTTCCTCCTTCCAGCATAAATGCACCCATTCTGAAATCTCATCCTTGCAGTGCTTGATTTATAACACAAGCCCATTTTCAGCAGAAATAATGGATTGAGTTCATATTTTGTCAATAGTAGAAGCAACTTAGTCCTGAAGCTAAAGTGCTCTGGACCTCTCCAAAAGGAGACAGGTGGAAGAGTGAGGGAGAACTGCAGAGGAACGTGTCTCATCTTTTCTCCATACTTTCAGAGCCACCAAAGAAAGGGAAAGAGCCACCCCACCACAAGTGGGTGTCTAAAAACATACACACCTGAGCCATTGCTTCACAGAGAGCTGCAAGGAAGGGGAAGCCCTGAAATGGGAGGGAAAACAAGAGTAGAGCAGAAAATAACCAGCAGAGAACAAGACAAGGTGGAGAAAGGCAGTGAGCTGTTGCCAGCTAACAAAGCTAAGGGGGACAATAAATGCCTGTTTAATGGAGCAGGCATAAAAGAAGAACCAGGGGAAAGTAGGACCATTGAAAAATTATGGGGATCAGCAAATTAACAAGAATTTTATAATGGTGGGGTTAATGAACTGTTGTCTTACATCAGTCACCCAGAAGAGGAAAATGATGAAGAGGTGTGAGACTATTCATTAATGAGGACCTAGATAATAGGGAAGAAACAAGTTGACAAGTAATGGAATAATATTGTGGAAACTTAAGGAAGACATTTTAGTTAAGTGATGGGAATAATAAAAGTGTTTTGACATCTCTGTAATTGTTCAAATTTGAGCTACAAAATTTTCAGTAAAGCTAAAAAAATTGCTGCCATGAGAGGGCCCAGTCCAAGGGCTGATGCAGTGTCCATGAACACTCAGACCTTGTTTCCTTGCCTGTGGTGGGCTTGGATTCAGACCTGAAGAGGTCAGGTGGGGTGCTCAGTCCTGCAAAGTGGAGACACTCTGGACTTGGCCAAAACAATCACTTCAATGGGCAGTAAAATTTAAAGTATAGAACTTGCTCTCTAATCTGCCACGTGATTCTGACGTTGCTCATAGTTAAGCATGTGCTTAGCTCAGCCTGGACTGTATCATTCTGCAGTTTTTAGGACTGACCTCCTCTGAATTTGGTGTTTCCACCTTCCCAAGCTCTGTAGTTAGAGCTTGGTGGTACCCAGTGCACAGGAGCTGCTGTGTTCTGCAACATACATTTCCCAAAAGGGAAGGAATGAACTAGATCCATAAATATGTTGTTACAACAGAAGAATTACAATGAATCCTATTTGTTTTGAAGAGGATTTATCCTCCCCTGTGTCCACAGCAAAAGCCATTAGCTTCTGATCAAGGTAAAACACAGTAAAAGAAGCAGAAAGTGACTGGTAATAATTTCTTTTAGTAATACTCTGCAAAACAGCTGCAGTTCTTGACACACATCATCAGTGAATTCCAAAACTGCAGTTTCTGTGGGCAGAGGTTTATACTGTGTAAAAAAGAAAATATGTTGATGCTGGTTTCAGGGATTTTCACACAAAGGGATTTCTGCATTGAAATTAGAAATGCACAAATGAAAGTGGGGATGACAAGACTGCTTTCATAGCTTGATACTTACGTGAGGAACTGATAGACAGATTTGTGATTGCTAATTAAAAAGGGAACAATTCCTTAGCTAGGAAGACGTTTCTATTCAAGTTCATGTATTTCCATATTAAAAGAGGATTAAAAAATTATTAACTTTTTATGTTCCAGTCAGCAATCATATTTCCTAGCATCTTAATATTTAAATGTAAAATATTTTTATGCACTGCCTGGAAAATTATTTGTAGAAATGCTTTTTCTTCTATAAACTTTATTAAAAATAAGGCAGCAAAACATTCTGCTGTTGGCAAGAGGCAAATCAAATCATCACCCTCACAGTCCTTCTAATCCAGTTATGTGTTTATAGAGAGGAAAGTGTGTGTAGGTACCATGTGTCCCCAGCAGGATAAGGCTCCTAGAACTGGAGGGTGGTTTGTCTTTGGATTTTGGCTTCTCCTAAAGTGTGGATTTTTCCATAATGCGGAAGGGTGCTTATGAAAACAGATTTCATCCTCCTAGAAGTCTCTCTAGTTTAATCTTAGCTTTATGTGAAATGTGAACTTCCTGGGATCAAACAGGTGGATAAAAATTAAATAGTTCTTTTTTGTTTCAGCCTTTTAAAAAATAATCTAATAATTTCATTCTGTATGTGTTAAAAATGTTACAAAGCACAAATTCATTTCTTATCAGACTAAGAGAAGTGTGCTCATTTAAATCTGTAATATTTCAAATGAATGACTGCTCTTCAAAAATCTGTTCATCTAGGGAGTTATTCCTTCCTTCTCAACATGCCTTTTATTTTTCAAACAGTCTCCTGATGAAATAATTGTATTGTTTTTCTGTTGAAATACTAACTCATTTCAACTGACCTGTCTTCTTTTTTAGTCAGAAGTGCTGTCAAACACAATCTCAGAAATTACTTTTCTTAGTAAGAGGGGAAAAGAAAGAGCTTTCACTGACATATGCTACCTGATCTGAAAGCAAAGTGTCACTAGACATTTTTAAAATAAAATTTAAAGAGGATTCATGTGTTAGACTATTCTCAGCACTGTTGTGGTTTAACCCAGATGGCAACTGAGCACCAGACAGGGTCCCATCACATCCAGTGGTGACAAAAGTCATCACTCCAAACATCCCCCCTTCCTCCTTCTTCCCCCAGCTTTGGATACTGGAATGACACCCTATGGGATGGAACATCCCTTGGGTCACTTGGGGTCAGCTGTGCTGGCTTTGTCCCCTCCCAGCTCCTTGTGCACCCAAGCCCTCACTGGTGGGGTGGTGCAAGGAGCAGAAAAGGCCTGGACACCGTGCAAGCACCACTCAAACAGTGACCAAAACATCCCTGAGTGTGGTACATTGAATACATCCACTAGAGCTTCCATTTATGTTTTGCAAAGTCCCTACCTCCAGGCACTGCTTCTGTCCTGATTCTAAAATACTTGAGTCCTCCTTCTTTGCAACACATTTAGGATATTCAAACATCAAATTTTCTGTACAGAAGACAAAATTTAAAGCAATATTCCTAATACATAAATTAGTACAATGTGCTATACCTCTAGTTTTCTATCTTCATCATGATAATAATTCTTACAAAGATAATTTTGGCAATCTTGGTTGGACATCCTACAATTTCAGAAGGAGTCCTAAATGCAATGGAGTAGAGAATACAAAGGCATGACCTCTGAGGAGAGACACTAATAAGACAGTGTGTGTAAAATGTTCACTAGAGACTGTATTGATCATGAAAGATCATCTTAATCATAGGTGAAAGAAAGCCAATACTAGTTAAATACAAAGAATGGTTGGGATTATGTGTGTGCTTACATATATATATTGCATAAATATATAAATCAAGAGGTCTGGAAATTTTGCATTAGTATGGCAATAATTGCAGAGCAGTGAGATCAAGCATTTCCAGAAGTACTGACCATAAGAACTGCAGAACTGTGATACTGTGCTGCTTCCATGTGTTTTTTGTGCCTCTGGGGAAAGAGAAAAAGCAGGGCTGGGATAATAATGCAACAAAAATAAACGAAACCATCAGCAAAATGAAGATATAGGCCAGGATGAGGACACATGCTCGTGTTTACAAGTCTTGTGCAAGAGTGATAGGGATGAATCTATAATACCAGGTCTGTCCTGCTGCTGTCTTGCTACAAGTCTAAGCCAGACCTGGCAAAAGGATGAACATATTATTTGGCAGAGGCTTAAAATGACTCAAAATCTGCCTTGGCTTCAAGATGAGTTACAATGAAACATGGGGATTTTGAAATCCCTGGGAAAGAAACATTCTGGGAAGACAATTATTTTACTTGGAAGTTTGTTTGGTTGGTTTTTTGTTGTTTTGGTTTTTTTTTTGAAATCAGAGGCATTTAATTCTGAAAATATTAAAAGATCCAATAATAAAGAACTGAAAACTGAAAGAAGTCATTGCAGCTATAAGCAATTCATTTTGCAATGTCGAAATGGCACCAAGCTTTGCCCTTCCTAGTATGGGTGTTGGAGAGCAGGAGGGTAGCAGAGGTTAGAGAAAGGGAGAGAGAACCTCTGCTGTAGATGGGGAACATATCAAGGAATAAAAGCATTAGAGGGCTTCTGACTATGGCACCAGATGGGTGCTGCTTTCTGGGAAGGGTTGCAGTATCAGAAATATCAGCAGACGAGCTCTGTTTTGTCCTGTTCCCTGAGTGTCTGCCCCCGCTGTGGGTTTGGTGTGGGTGGTGGGCTGCTTTCCCTCACGTGCCCTCATTAACCACATCTTCAGCTCCTGACTCCATCTCTCACTTAGTACACTTGCTATCACCAATAATATATTCCCTTTGATTCCTTCCTCGCTTTCTTCCCTCCGCAGCCCTCCAGAAGACATCAGGAAATTTGCATTTCCCTCTGAACAGCGCGAGGCTGAGGAGCAGTGAGGATAACTCCTGACACAGGCATCACAGCCAAGCCATATTTGACATTTCTGCAGGCGTGCCCTACACAGCTCCCGTGGCAAAGCGCTGCTCCCCAGCCAGCCACGTTCCTCTTGTCATAAGAGCCATTTCAGCTCACGTTTTTAAAGCCTTCTCTGCACACCTCCAGCAAAATGGGAGACAGCAGTTCTCCTACCCTCCACCCTTTTCCCGCCCCCCAGCAGAGAAATTCACAAGGAAATCGATTTTTTGCAAAACAAGAACAATTTTTTGTTCAGACAAAAAGTGCTGGCAATGTCAACATCTCTCCATCACACATGTTATCATATACTATATGTCAAGTGTAGTTTCAGCCACACCTGCATTATTCTACATGGCATGCTTGTTAGGTGGAAAGCTACTCTTGGGTCTCTTTTGTGTCCCTTATTTTTTCAAGGGAAAACAGATGGGTTTGTTTCAACAATTAGTTTTAAAGTGCTGCATGAGTGATTGTTTTATCCTGATACATTATTTGCTTTAGAAGATTTTCCAGACTTCACTGCCTGTATCCAAAAGTCTCTTTGGTCTGCTGACATACAGCTAAAGCAAACAAAACATTTAGTCACTCTAGAAGAATTGCAGGTGTGCCTAAAATTAGGCTTGTGCTTCCTATTTTTTGTGCCTCAACTGTTGACAGGGCACAGAGCACCTCTGAAGATTAAAGCCACAAATTCATTGTTCAGTCTCTAACAGCTGTTTCTTTTTAGATTGTTCAGTAAAATAACAGACTTAGCCACTCTGTGTTTCTGTGGTGTTTGCTGATGAATTTTTAAAAGAAAAAGATTACTGGAATAATTTCATTGTAGTTCTCAAACTCACATCAATATAATGGATTTCTCTTTAGCAGAAAGGAGCAGTGAGTCACAACTGGTCTGACAATGGGGAAAACACATCTGCTTTATAACAGGGGGATTAAATCTGAGGTGTGACTGTCTTGGCCATTAAAAAGGATTTTACTGTAGGTACCACTCAGATGAAAAACACAACCTTATAAGAGCACTAAAGACAAAACCTGTGGTTAAATACAACTTAGATTTACATGCAGCTATCCAGTGTTCCAAAGGTAAAAATCTAGTTCAAACACTGTAGATGAATGCATTTGAGTTCAGTGCAGGAGTAAAATGGAGTTATATCAACACACACAGATCCCTAAAGAACGACAAGAAGAGAACTTCTTTCTGATCACTAACAATTAGCAGCTGGCTGACATCCCACAGCAGGAAGACCGACATCCTTTTCAACATTTCCTTCTAATGAGCGCGACTGTGGAAATAGCATTATTATTTATGTAGGCCCCAACCCAAGCCAGCACTTAATCTTATCAGCAGGAATTTTAACCCCACCATACGGCTGAGGCAAAGAGGTTAGCAGGATTAAAGGGTGATTAGTTGTTTGCAGCCGTGGCTCAAGAAAGTGTTGGTGTGTACAAAGAGCGCTTCACCATTCAGGCCCTGGAGACAACCAGCCCAAGCTTTTTTGTTGGCTTCCCCCTGGGAAGGGTGAAGGAGCAAGGAAAGCACTGATGAAGGGGAATTCTCTGGCTCTTGGGAGCAGCTGGAGTAGAAACAGGCTAAACCAGCGCTGCCCAAAGCAGCAATACACAGCAGCTACAGTAATGGCACAATTAATTACTTTCTTTTCTTCGCCCTTTGCTTGCCCTGCCAAGTCCAGCTTAGCCATACTGACAACTTTCAGTGCCTTAAGAAGTTGTAGTTCATGCTACAGAGACTTAACATGTTTCTAATTGCTTGGAAGCCTTGCAGCAATGCAAAGAAATCACCAAGAATAAAAATTCAGGCCTTTTCGCCTTGGAGAGGGAGAGTATATATTGATACTAAAAAGAAACCTGGTGGGAAAAAAATGAGAAATGCAAGTAAAGCACCCACTACATAAATTCTCAAGTGTTTTTGGGAGTTCCACCCCC
>VWZP01000137.1:0-204878 GCA_013396995.1 Dicaeum eximium | reverse complement strand
CCCCCCCCCTTTTTTTTTTCTTTGAAAGCTTAGTTTTCCCTTCTGGGTGTCACTATCTCCCAAAGCATAGCATCTACCTGTAGCTTCAGAAAGTCTCCCTGCTTTAATAGCTATGCTTTCAGTGTTACAGGTTTCTTCTTTACTTCCTTGAAATTGGAATCCTTTATATTCAGTGTTGTTTAATTGGCTGCATGCCACCTTTCCTGAAACAATATTAAAAAGGATGTATCATTAACTTATGTTTGAAAACTTTTATCCTGGTATCCTCTGTTTCTATGTGCATTTTATAACAGTAATATTACACTTTTGCAGAACTTTTAAAGACCTTAATTTTAACCTTGGATAATTCTTAGCCTTTTGCTTTAAAGTTGGTTTTTTTCATTTTTGTGCAAGAAAGAAAAAAAATAATGCAAATAGGGGGAAAGTCTTAAACAAAGCATGTGTCTTGCTACTTTAGCCTTTGATACAGCTTGGCTGTACTACTTGGAGGTTTTCATCTGCTTTATGAACATTCCTGATTATTTTAGAACAGTGCTTTATTGCAGCCTCCCAGCTAAGCAGCTTTTCTAGGCTGTGTGAAAGCTCTGAGGCCACTTAGAAAAGTTAGCCAGGTTGTTCCAAAATGCCTTCAGTGGTGATTCAACTTAATTTGTCCCATTATCTTGGAATAGGCCAAGTTCCCTTAGTCCATCAGGACATGCTGCCTCTGGGAAGAGGTGACAGAGAGTGGTGGAACCAACTTCAGTTTAGCTACAGCATCACAGAAAGACAAGTTAAATTACCTTCATGAAACCATCAATATTCCCATTCACTGATCCACCCTGACATAGATTTCTACTGCCATCTTAGTTCCTTTTCTCATCAGGGAATCTATTTCATATGTTGTCATATGTATTGTGGCATAGAATATTTGAAAGAGTTTGTGTTGGGTTTTATTTCTCTCAAGCAAAAGAATAATAGTAAATAACCTGTACAGTTATGTCTAGGTCAAAGCAATATCTCCTGATATAATTACAAGCCCATAAAAGCCTGAGGCAGCCATGTAGGTCCATAACAGAGCATTCATCCCCACAATAACTAATTTAGAGCTTCTTGTTGATTCTGCCTGCCCCTCCTGCCTGCCCCTTACAATAGATAGAAACATCTGTCTTTTTATTTTCCCTATTAGATGCCTATGAAATCCATAGACCTGCTCTGGGCTGGTGCCTTCTGCATTACTGGGACACAGGTAGAAGGTCAGATTTATGGGATTCTAGGTACTCAGTGTGTATTACTTATGGCTGATGTGACCTTAAGGCAAGCCAGGTTTCAAGCTACACATACTGAAATATTACTTCTTGCAGAACCAATATTACTGAGACCTTAAAGAAATGGTGTGTCAGGCAGGTTAAATCTCCTCACTGATAAGAAAAATCAAATCAGCCAGGTTTGGTAGATGAAGCGTTCACCCTTCCCCCTACCCACCACCCAGAGATCCAATTCGTAATCCTCAACTCTAAAATACAACATTATCTTATCTTCTTGCCCAAGACTTGAAGGGCATGTGCTCTTCTGTGCTCTGCAAAGGCTAAATTGCCATTTTTAAGTCACCACCTTGAGAACAGCTGAAGGTGCACAGAAGCCTTGGCACACCTTCCCATATCCTTGCAGCATTTAACAAATGCTCCTGACACAGAAAGAGCTGGAGTCACATGCTGTGATTGCTTAAAAGGTATAATAAGGTGTGCCAGTCATCTGGCATTTCTCAGAACAACTCAGAGCAGCCCAAAGCTATTATTTATTGCTTTCACACCCTATAATCCCTCCACCCTCCCTTTGCAGAGAGATTATAATTGCTTTTAAAAAGACCTTGTTGAAAACTCCTGTGTTAGAGGCAAGTTCAGCTCAGGTAAAAATGTGATTTAGTCTTCTAAAAGCTGAGTTTGGACTGGAATCAAACCCACAACACTATAAACTGTTGCCTACCAACTGCACTAATCAAGACACACTTTACCTGTTCTGTTCACAATACAGACCAAAGTCACCTGCACTTTTCATGCCAGCATTATCAGCCCAGCTTTGATATTTATTGCTGGTGATGTAAAAAAATATGAACACCCCAAAGCATTTTTTTCTGTCTCAAACTCAATTTGCAACATGGGCTGTAAAGCTGACAAAAAACTAATCTTTTCTTCTCTACAGCAAATTGAGGTCCCGCTGATTTCTGGCATTTTCTTTCCTCTGTTTCAGAGAAGAATTGGGGTCTCCCATACAGATTATTTGTGTAGAGGTTTTAATTTCTGTCAGAGCCCCTTCACGTGGGTAGATTTCCCTTGAGTCCCAGCTGGGGGTCCTTAGAGGAAGGCTCACCTCAAGCTGGATTTTCTTCCTCGCAGGGTCTTCAAAGGGACACAGGAAAGGGACCCTGTGTTTGAAAAATTTACATGTACAGTCTCTCAAGTGCCTGCCTTAGGTGATTTTGAAAGCCATGAATTATGCTCAAGAGGTAGCAGAGCCTTCTGAAAGGAGATGTCTGGTGTCACCATAGGTGGCCATTGTGGTCCATGGAGCAAGACCTTAATCCAAACTAGAGTTCCTAAGTTCCCTAAGTATCAGTCTGCAAAATACATCACAGGACTAAGAGTATTTTAAGCCTCAGTCTGAAAAAGTTACTGAATAAAATATATGCAGTATTACCATTCCTTTTTTTTTCCCCCACGTATTTCAGATGCCCCGTTTTTCTTTTCTTGCTAAGTGCATGCTTTACTCTAATAGATGCTATAGAAAAAACTCAGTTCTCAGATTCCTAAAAAAATAAATTTTATATTGATCAAAGCACTGCAAATATTCTAAGAAGGGTTGATTTTAAATTATGCAGCACAGAATCAACTTGGAAATTTCAAAGTGCATCATGAGATGCTTTGAAAATGCTTCAATCAACCCTCACATAGCTCAAAAATCTCTCTGTTCTTATTTTGCATAAACAACCAAGCCCTGTCCTTACTGATGCTGTGAGCACTACCAACAAGGTGCTAATGAGGATTTTTGTGTGTGTGTGTGAGAGAGTAGGGACATGTCTGTTAACAAAGAATTTGACTAATCTGACAAGGTCACTTCTATATAAGCAGCCAAACATCTGTCAGCCTGTAATGACTTCTTCTGATCAATAGTGACATGGCCAGATTTGAAACTGGCAACCTGGAGGCAAAAGGCTTTGTACCCTGTTACTAATCTCCTGAGCTCTCTAGTCCCCTCTGAGGTGCTGCTTTCTAATGAATACATTCGACATTCAAAATGACAAATAGCTTCAATTAAAAAGAGATCTCGGGGAAAACATTCCCATTGTGGAATGGAAGACCCCACAGTACTACTCATTTATTCCTTTTGGCCACTGGAGTTAATATGTCAGTTCTATAAATTAAAAGTTTCTGTGTGAATCATGAAGAAAGATGCCTGGGAGCTGCCCTGCCTTGAGGCACGAGCCATTCCTGCTGTGCTCCCCAGGAGGTGGGAAGCATGGGCTGGGATCAAGGGAGATGCACCCCTGAGAATGTCACTGGTGTCTACAGAATCGAAGCCCTGCCTCTCTTAGGACTTCGTAGTTGTTCCAGGTTTTGCTTTTAAAATCCAGCAAGGATTGCAGACACTGTAGCAGGGAAGAAACTGGGTGAGCTCAGTTACCAAGAGAGGAAGAGCTCGCTGTTCCCCTCATTATTGTGAAGCTGGGGGGAGAAGGTAGAAATGCCAGCTTCTGCAAAACTGAACTTTAACAAGAACAATTATTTTTCATGCCATTACCTGCAACACAAGAACTTTCTTTCAGCCTGGGTTGCTGGCAACAGATGGAAGGCTAACACAGGGGTGTAAGTGCACAATCGCCTGCTTTGTGCACCCCACAGGCCTCCTGACCACTTTGGCGGTGAACTTTTCAGAGTTAAGCCTTTAATTCAGATATTCAGAGTCTGATCCTGGCATTCCTTCTGAAGCCTGAGGTCAAGTGAAAGCTGTGCAGTTCATAATGTTCCTCACAGACATGCACACTGGGCAGTCCTGAGTCCACCTGAGCTGCAGAGCAGCAAGTTCAGGAGGTGAAGCAGAGAGACAAGGTAAAAAACCTTGCCTTAATTTTAAGCAAAACATTTTAGAAGCATATAACTGTGGTAGGGCAATAAGAAATGCAGTGAAGTTTATTGGCTCACATAACTCGATTAAGCTTAAGCTTTGCTGCTTAAGCATTCTTGTGGGAGCTGAATGAGGACAGAGGCAGAGACGACACAGCAGCCCTGAAGCTTTTTGGCCTGAGCTCTTCACTGCTGAGTCTTACAGAGGATTTGCATGCACCCTGCAGCCCTCAAATCCCCTGAGCTAGTCAGTCTGCCATCAGCTATCCCAGCATGACTTGTAGCAGTTCCACCAGTTCACATCCCGCTCTTGTCTCCCAGCTGGATGCCTCAGGAGTGGCTCCACGTGGCCCATGCTGCCCTGAGTTCTGTTGTGCAAAGAGGTCCTCATCCTGCTCTCTTCTGCAGCTGCCCCTCTGGGATCCCTCTGTCAGGTCAATATTTGAATCTCTGATGGTTTTTATCCTGTTTCCTCTACATTAAATTCCACTAGAGGCAAACTGGGCATCAAGTGTGACCATGTGAGCTCCTCTAAAATATCTCACAACTGCTTCTACTGGCATGAAGGAACAAAGCAGAAGGCAGCAGGAAATTAGATCAGGAGTTTTAAAGTGGTTAGAAGCTGCTCCAGAGGATTATATTGTCTGTAAAAAAGGACTCAGAGGCAGGAAATCACACTACTGCTGTGGAGCCTCTTCTATGCATGACACTGCTGCGAAATATGAACTTCCCCTTACTCTCCCCAAAGTGTTCAAAGAATTTTTTCTGACTTGAGTGAAAAGTCATCTAGGTGGTTGGGTCCAGGAATTCCAATCTGTCTTCTTTCAGGTTCAGGAGTTACAAAATTGAAAAGCCTTCAGATACTATTATCTTCAATTCAGACCAGTGAAGGTTTTTGCTAATGAGCTCCAAGAAGAAAAAAATTATTGTCTCATAAGAAAATACTAAAATGACAAAGATGATTCTTCTTGTCAACTGAATAGCTAAAAAAAAATCCCAACACAGCTGAACTTTTGCAGTTCTGGATCATGTCTATGCTCATTTCTGTAAGACTCCAGAGTGTAAAAGTACGTGGCAGTTCAAATGAGAACCTGATGAACTGAAATCCTCTAGACCTGATTACAGAAAAAGTTCAGGAAAATTATTATCTACAGGCCTTGTTCATTAGCAGTGATTCCACTGTCATAGAAATTGTACAAGGGGGCCAGCACATATGCAAGTTGAATGCCTGTGATGGCACAAAATTAGATGTTATCACTGCACATCCTAAACACTTAGACAGTACAATACAATTTTCACAAATATGAAATTACCTACCTTCACTTTCACAATAAAAGCCATTGCTGCCATATCATCAAATTGCAAAAGTGGTTAGTACAAAAAAAAAGCAGTGAACTAATAATAAAAGAACACTCACCTAAGCCCTATCTTAAATGTATCTTGCTTTTTGGCTTGAAACTGAAGCAAAGCCAAAGCCACAATAAAGTTTTCCATTAATGATCTAAGATGCAACATGGCTAGGGAATAGCTGGTTTGGCTTTTGGCTAAATTCTGGCACATTTCTGGACACACAATTAGCCTGATGTGCCTTATACCTACACAAATGTTCTGTTTGTACACACATGGTGATTCTACCCTCTGCCATTGTTTGGATCCAGGACACACAGCCTGCTAAACATCACACTGCATTTACAGGAACTCATTTAAATGAGAATTTCACAGGTCCATTCAGCCATCCAGTGTATCACTCCATTCAAAGTCTAGTACACAAACCATAACAGCAGGCAGATAGAAAACTTGGCCTTAATATTTTTTGGCTTTGATACTGAAGATCTGGAGCTTGAAATCCATCTTAGAAGATAGCTGTGATAGCACTGATCTGTGCTTAAAGTATCTATTACAATAAGCAGAGGAATGAATGAAAGGGAAAATTGTCTATCAGCACGCTCAGAGAGGTGAAGTTTTCAAGAATAGCAATCACAGAAGTTGTAAAACAGCTCCATTTTGCAAGTGTAGCTCTGAGAACATTTCCCCATCAGCTCCAGTAAATTGCAACATGGCTGGGTGTATCTGTCAGCATATTAATGTCACTGTTAAACACCTGAGAGAAACGGGGTGTCTGCAGAATGGGAGAGTGAGAGAAATGAACACCAGCAGTCAAAAAGCAATTCAGTGGTAAATGCCTGTGTTTTCACTGGGAAGCAGGCACACAGAGCAATCTGAACTGCAGCTCAGGGCTGCTGGGAGCACTCAGAGGGCTTTAACCTGAAGAAGCACCAAATGCCACTACAGTTACTTACATAACAGTCCAAACTGCTTTGTAACAAGTCATTTAAAGGCTTAAGGTAGTTTAAGGATTTTCTTGATAGTTACACTGATGTTGCCATGGCACTTGCTTTACAGTTTGCTAATATTTTTTATACAACTTTTATAAAGAAGATTTTAAACCCTAAACACTAACCTAAATGCAAAAAAACAACCCCACAAACCAAAATCAATCAACCAGATAAAGCCCTATGCGATTTATGTTAGAAATATCAAGACAAACTTGTGTGTCAGCTTCAGTATTGTAGTTTTCTACTTCATATAACTGGTATGATTTGAAGCACTAAGAGGAAAAACTCACCTTGCTAGCTGGCTTGCCTTTCTCCCTGAGTACATTTTTAGTGAGGATCCAAAGGGCTGACACTTTGAAATGGTATTATATTCTCATAGGTGCTGCAGAAATGTTATTATTAGTAGTATTAGTATTATCAAAAGAAGCATGAGGGACTCTCCTGACCCCTACATCCCATCAACACTAACCAAACACTATCTGTAGGATCTTCATCAAGTCAAAATCTGTAACTCAGCTGAACCTTAGCACCCAGGGATGAGAAATATTGGTAACAACTGCTGATTCATTTGATTGTTATCATGCTTGGGGGTGGCACTGCCTCCTTTTATGCCTGTCAGCACTTAACAGACAACAGCAGTTAATTGTAATTGGTAACCACCACTAAACCTGTGCCAAACCCCAATTAGACTTCAGATTCCTGGCTGAAATATTAGCAGCAGGCATAAAGTGCACACATTTCACTACTCCTTATTTCCCAAAGTGGCAAGGATTTCTGCTTTTCTGGGCAGGATCAGCTGGAGGATCCTTGGTGCTCATGAGATGTAAGGACCTGGATGTTATCCGTGCTTTCTCTCTTTCTTTGTGTGCTCTAAGGCTGCTCCTCAGCACCAGCCATGGCAGCTCAGAGAGGTGGCAACTTTCTAAGTGCTCTCCTTTATCACTGGCTCAGCTTTCTTGGCTCCTCCAAGCTACAGCAGAAGCCTCAACCCAGTTTCCCAAGGATAAATGTCATCATCATGAGTTATCACAACTGGCATCGGGTGTTTTCAACACCCCACAGAAAACCCAACTCAGGGATCTGCAGGGCAGGATTTAAAGTCAATCTGCCCTGTGCAATGATTTAAGTGTTGAAATGTCTCGGGATGTCAGCTCAGACTGCTGAAAAGCAGGGTTAGCCACCACGGGAAGAGCAGGATAATACTCCAACTCTCATGCATCATGCTGAAGGGCAGCAGCCTGTAGGAGGCATGGACAACACCCACTGTCAGCAACCTGTGCTTGAAACACCCTGGAGTTAGAGGAGTACCTCTGCCATCACATAATTAATTATTCTCTTCCTTATTTGCTTACAAAATATATTGGGAAAGACAAAGTGATGCAGCTGAAGTGGGAAATACTGCTACTGAGGTAAGTGGGCACACCAGCTGTTTCAAACAAAGAGCTGGACCAAAAGGAAATGAAAAGTGGCAAGAGCAAAAATTTTACAAACTGTTTGGACTTCCAAATGCACAACAAGCCACCATAGGGGAGTCAGTAAATGCTGCCTATCCAAATCTGCGTTGTAGCTCAGGCACCAGTACCCCCACAGATTCACAGCTTGTTCAGAGGTGACAGGTTTTACTCAGGGTTTCAAAATCTCAGTAGGAAAGCAGTGGTTGTAAGTGGATTCCTGTCCAAAATAACACCTGGGTAACAACTGCACTGAAAGTCCATGCAGGTGGGAGCTGGATCACTGGAGATATCCCTGAATGGTCTTGCAGCTAGCAGCCAGGGTGAGGAGTGCTTCAGTCACTGAGAGATGCCAAATGACTACTTTTCCTGAAAAACAGAGCTATGATATATGCAGCCAGCAGGGAATGTGGAGGTGCCCCTTGCTTTATTTAATCATAGAGCAGCCTCTTATTTCGTGCTGCTTCTGGCCAGGTGTGTGGGCCATCACCTGGAGCAGCTCCTGTTGGAATGTCTCACACCCTCGCCCAGCTCCTTGTGGCCACTGCCTGGGCAACCATCCAGTGCTGATTGCCCAGTATCACACCACTCCCCCTCTCTTTAGCCTCATTGAGAGTGCAAAAGAGAGAACTCCCATCCCCACCTCCTCATTACAGCCCACAGTGTGGTGCCCTTAAATAACACCTTTTTTGTGTAGGTCTAAGTGGCCAATATACAGTGGCTGCCACTGGCTGCTCTGAGCGCTTGCACAGTGCAGTGGGCGTGCATGCATGCCATTTATCATGTCAAACTCATTTTCTTCTACACAGCATTGTTCCTGCCTTTCTTCTTCCACAGAGTTATTATTCTGCATGAATTTCCTTTGTAATTAAGTGGCTTGGTTGCCATTCCCAGCTCTGGAAAAATGACAAAGGGAAAAACACGAGAAGCCGCAGCCTCAAATTGGTTTGCATTCAGCAGGGTTGCCTGCCATTTGCAGAGACCAGCAGATGTCAGCCTAAATTGAAAAATGAAAAAGAAATAACTGTATCATCATGTCAGCATCTCCCATGCCAGATGGGAGCCTTACAGAACATGGCAGGAGCAGTTAGCCAGCAGTGGTTAAAATTCAGCGTTGGAACAAGTATGGTTACGCTGCATGCACCAATAGTGTATTTTGATTATAGAACCTAATTGTATCATAGATCAATGATGGTTTAATTTATGAGGATTGATTTTGTTAATTCAAGCAGTTCAAGAGGCACTGTTACAGCTTCAGCTCATTTAACTGTATCTGACTTCAGCTTTGCACATGCTATCAGAAGATAAATGACTGTATATAAACTAATACCCTCACCTCCCTAGTTGTATATTTATTTCAGCATCTGTCACTAACTCTGAGTTACATTTAAATGTAAAGTGTTAGCTGGGTGGGATGCAGCACTGGGCTTTAAGTACTAAGTTCCAGTAACAAAAGTGGCATATGATTATTTACACATGCACACTTACTGATCCTTCTGATGGTTTATTGTTGCTGTATCCCTGAATTTCATAACAGATAATTGTTGCACTCATACTAAATAGCAATAGGAAAATTGTGAATGTTGTGTCAGAAGAAAAGAAGCATGGGAAAGCCCAGTGGAGACATGGGTTATATAGATCACAACTCACCAGATGTGAAACATGAACCTGACATCCAGTAAAAGTAAACATACCGTTGAGCTTCCAGCAGTCTCACAGGACCCCTTCTGAAAATCCAGATCATAAAACAAGGGTTCACATGAAAACCTTAACATTTACTCAAAACTGACATTTCCCACCAATCCACTCCACATGTTTTTCTATCCCTGATTTTTTTTGGCCAAAAAACCTGGGAGAAAGAAAAACAGACAAATAAAATCCCAATGAAAAACCCCCAAATTAATGGTTTTTATGCAAGTGAAATGCATTTTCTAACCCCTGAGAATTCTCACCTGAATGTGAAAGCAATTTCCTGAAATTAGTCAAATCACAGGCAGGAACTGGTTTGTCAGCTTTAAATCAATGTTTGACAAGGAAAAGCATTCATACATGCACCTTAACTTCATACTGACGTTTGCATCTTCCTCTGGTTTTGGCTTAATCTGATAAAATCAGACAATACTTATTCCATGTGCTGCCCATGACGAGCCAAATCCACAGAGGATGCACCTTGTTGCAACCTCTGCACTTTACAATGAGTCTGAGAAGATTTTTGTCACCACAACCAGGCAATCAATAAACATATGTTTTCACTTGTTTCTTTTAATCCTTAATCCCATGCTTATCCTGTATCACTTGCACTGGAGTGCAGGGAAGGAATAGAATCATAGAATCATAGCATATCTCAAATATGGAGGGAACCCATGTATTGATCTTATAAAAACCAAGAAAAGGAGGTGTGTATTTCTACAGAGACCCAATGAATCAGGAAGGCTTGTCACCCTGTGACAAGCATGAGCTGTGCAGAGATACTCCAAAAGCAAATAAATTATCTTTCTGTCAACAAAGTGCCATATCACAGGAGACTGCAAAATGGAAAGCTTTTATAATATCTATTCTCGTTCTACAGCATTGGTCAAAAAAAAAAAAAAGATAAATGGAATCATAGCTATCATTATTAATTTTGTGTGGTAATGCTAAGGGAAAATTCCTCTTCCCTTTGCTGCACTGTAATATCAGCCCTTCAAGCCAGCTTTGCTTCACCAGTTTAGAATTCAGTGGAATAGTGCTGACTCAGACCATCTGATGCTTTCTTGAGGTTTTGGGAAAACCACCAGAAAAGGATTCATGATATAGTTGACAATCAATAACATCAATAAAAATACAAATAACAAAATTAGATCAGAGCACAAAGAGAAAATTGCACACAGGAAAAGATTAGGCCACCAAATTGCAGGTGGTAACAACAGTGACAACCAACAAAAGGATAAAAACCAAAATTAAAAAATGGTCCAAAACACATTTCTTATTCATCCCTGTGCCCTGTCTATTCCTTCCATATCTTTAACAATTGAAGTCAACACACCCATAGCCAAGTAATTGTTGCTCCAGAGGTCTCTCAGCACTAACACACTAACAGCAGGTGCTTTCCCCAGGCCTGTCAGTCACTGGCTCCTTCCCAGGCCAAACATTCCCAATTCTCCTGTGCAGGGACTTTCCTGTCCCTTTGGAGCAGGGAGCAGGACATGCTCCAACTAGGTCTTCACACTTCCTTTGCTGGTTTCAGGGTTTCTCAGACAGATTTGCATTCTACAGAAGAAGTGGAGAGAGATCAGACAACTCTGAGCTCCAAAAGGGATGTCATCTCCTCCTTTCAAAACACCAAGAAAAAGTGTTCTTGCTTCCTGATGAAGAATCAGTCTCCCACACATCTCCCTAGCAGAGGGATGTTCTTTCCTTGGGAATGGCAAAGTGGAGGGGACAAAGCAGAGCAGGTGGGCTTATCCTCTTACCAAGTTTTCCCATTTGAGTCAAGACATATTTTCAGAACAACTGTCATGGGCCCGAAGGTGTTTCATCTCTTTTCAAGCTTTACCTCTAAAAAATCTCATCCTTTTTCCACTCTGAATCCCTCAAGACTTACTTTGTCTCTCCTGCTCCTATTTATTGTAATACAAGCTATAATAACATATATTAGTGGGGAAGAAACCAAGCAGTAGCAATTTGTAATAGATTTCTGGAGAATAGCATAAACTCAAATTGATCCAGCTCAGAAGAATCAGCAGGGTATGAAAACATGCTCTGCTCATCATAAAAACCTTTCTGTTCTTCCCCATATGGCATTTGGCATTAAACCATCAAACCCTATATAAATGCTTAATTTTGGTCAAGGGGTGTGCTGATTGGGTACACTGGTGCTGCCCACCTGAAGTGCAGTTTAAGTCACACAGAAAAAAAAATCAGCAGTAGGACAAAGATACTTTCTCATTGTCTCTCCTGCTCTTAGTTTTATCTTGCTCACCAGATGGATTCATTCTGCCTTCCTTGAGAAGACCTGGATCTATTCTGAAGCATACCTTGAGTGGAGCTTTAGTCCTCTGGAAATCACAGAGACATCAGATAACATGGACTGTTACCTAATGAATCACTGCCTACAATCATTTTACCCTTGTATCTTCTTCTGTTCTTAATCCTGCTGTTTTTCCATATATTTCCCCTCTGTTTCAGTATCTCTCTTGTCAAATACCACTGTTCCTTTATTTCTTGCTGCTTTCCAGTTTTGGATGCTCTTCAGCAGCATGGCAGCCTTCAGGTCACAGTACATGTCTCTTTTCCCTGTGAGGTGTTTCCCCTAATGCTGACTTCTCTCACTCCAGGAATATAATCCCTGTCATTGTTATCTGTACATCTGCACAATACAATAATTATCAAATTAATTGCTGTCAGTATTCATTCCATATGGTCAGATAAAAGGATCATGAGCACACATGAGCAATAAAGACATTTAATTTGGAGGATTCTAGATGAGGAGGAATATCTGGTAATTCATATAATACTGACAACATACAAGTAAATGAGAGCAAGCTTCCAAAGCAAAATGTCATTATCTTCTGAAAGATTATAGCAGTTCAACAGTCCAGATAGTTTTGGGGAGAAATTAGGTTCTCAGCTCCTGGGAGAATATGGGGAAGCTTTGTGACTTCAAACTGTGCCATTTTGATCTACCAGCTGAAAGGGATGTTAGTCTCATAATGAAACAGGGCATGAAACAGAGGAGATTTTTAAAATGGGTTGCAACAGTTTATGTGAAAGCATTTTTGTACCTACAGACTTCAGCAAATTCTCTTTGAATTCTGAAGTGTTTAGCTTCAAGAGTTTTGAGGACTCCAGAACACATAATTTCAAGCTAACTGTTTAAAATGCTGTGACAAACAGTCCCTCTCCAAGAAGAAAGTATTGGACATCAAAGTCATCCCAGGAGGAGGGTAAAACAGAATCAATCAATATATTTTAAATTACTTTTTGTCATCAAAATTCCTAAAGTCAAGTATGATGCCAAATAAGGAGCTAGAACCTCTGCAGTTACGAGAAAGTGCAGTTTTTGCTGAAGTTAATTTTTTATGCTGAGAGACACAGCACTCACTCATTTATTCTCAGCTGTGGGTGTTTGCAGCATTTTTTTGTTCCATGTGAAACCCTGCTCTCAAGTCAGGTGTCCCCAAGCCAGGCAGGAAAGCCTGAAATTTTTAATTGCAAGACCTGTGTCACAGAAAGAGACACACCTGCCTGAGAAACAGGGAAGGGAAATTTATTGAGGTGCAGGAAATTTATTGAGGTGCAGCCTTGAAAGAAAGCTACCTCTAAAGGAGGGTTTAATTTTTTAAGGGCCACCTGAATCAGCTTTCTGGGAGCAACTGAAGTAGTATGTGCCCACACCAGACCCTAAAGAGCTGCACTGGAAGCAGCATATTTTTAAAGTTTATAAGACAAGGCAGATCAGAGATCACACAACACACCTCCTTAAAACCAAACACAGAGCTGTACTGAGGTGGCAGAGAAAGATGCTGTTCCCAAGGCTATTTCTTTAACACCCCTGGATTGTGGAAGTAATCAGATTTGAATGCAAATTCCCAAAGCAAGTACCTGATAGATAAAACAGTGAATCATCAGCATAACAATGATAGTGGTAAATATATTACATGCTGCCTGCTCCAAAGAAATGTAAAAACTCAAAACAGCATGGATGTAAAAATCAAGCCCTTGTGAGTCTCCAGTGTGTCTGGAGTCAACTGGCAGGAAATAAAAGCAGGTTAAAAGTGTGGAACTGTATGGGATTCGCTACAGAAAGATTGAAATGTTCCAGAAGTACTGACCACTTGAGAGGTGAATTGCTGTGATCAATCCTGTCAGGTTTGAGAGGCAGGCCCAGCATCATCAGCGCTTGCAGCGCGCTGTTCTCAGCACACACAGGCACATGGCTGCTGCTGTAACTCTGCAGAGGAGAGCCACCATGCTGAGGGAAGATCAAAAGTCAAAATCTTCTCAAAAGAAGATCAAAAGTCAAAAATTTCTCATTAAAGATGTTAGCTGGAAAGGGATGTTCATTGCCGGCACTTTGGAAAATAATTATGTAAAGAAAAGTAGTGAACCAGAGGGTGATGAAAGACTACTCCAAGAAAGTCCTTTTCCCACCAGACATCATTATTTTAGTCAGTAGTTGTGAAGAAAGATCTATCCAATTTACCAAGACGCTTTCCTAAGTGGTTATAGACTTCAATTCATCCTGACATCAGTGACCCACCCCAACACTCTCAGTGGCTTTGACATGATACCAGTGCTGAATGGTTTGGTGATACTCTCCAGAGATGGCAAACAGACTTTGCTGTTCTTAAAATGTGCTCTGGTTGCAGGCTGTGGGGCTCACAAGCACACCTTAGAATGGCCTGAGGGCCAAAAGGTACAGACACAGCAGGACACTGGCATAAAACCTCACCTTGAGCAGGAGCCTGGCCCTTAACCTGTTAATGCTGTCAGGCGCTTCTTCTTCTTTGTTACTTCAACTTCTATGCCTCTTGTGAGTGTTAATTTACTTCTGTCCAACACTGCTCTTTTCTACATCCTTGCAATGGAGTACCTGCTGTGCTTGTGTTTCTCCATGTAGCTCTATTCCACCAGGTAGGAGGAGTGACACACATGCAGTTTGGTCTTTATTCATTGCTACAACCACCTAAGCCTGAGATGTAAAAACTAATACTGCCACTAGCATTGCTCTCTGTATGCAGGAGGAATTGCCTCCATTCTGCATGTTCAATACTGTTAGCAGAACTAAAGGGCTGCAAAACCAATGCCACATTTTTACCTTCCCTCAATTCATACTGAAAAACGATTCAACATTTTTTGCTGTAGTATTTATCTTGGGATTTTTAAATGCAAAATGTAATCTCATTATTTTCTTAAGCATTTTGTAATTACTTGGCTTAAATTTGACTGACTGGTTCTCATTCAGATAAAAATTCAATCTTTTTCCACAGTAAGTTATTGCAAGACTATTCAGAATTGCAGGCAGCTGACATCCAGGTAATGTGACATGAGACAGACACTTCACTCAATGAGTTTATTTTTATCAGTGCTCACAAGCCAAGGGGAGCTCTGTACATACACCTCAAAGCACAAGCTGGGGTTAGGCTGGTTACATACCCATACCCAGTTCTGATCTAATTCTTGGAGATGGACAGTAAGAGCTGAGATGGCCCAAGGTGCCCCAGATGCCCACTGTTGCCGTGTTCTTCCCAGTAAGAAAGCCAGCACACTGCTCAGACCCACTCAGCCTCAGTTTTGCTGCTCCTGTCAATGGCTTTCCTGACAGCTTTCAGAAGCTGCATGATTCTTCATTCTATATATCCCTTCTGCTTTTAGGTGGACATCAAGACCTTCCTCATGTTTAAATACTTCAATGAAATCCCTTTTTACTGGTCTATGTCTTGCCATATGTTCTCTGTCTTCAGTAAACAGGAAGTTTTTCTGATCAGCACAGGAGAGAATTTTTCATCTCCCTCTCAGCAATGCTAAAAAATGTTACAAGTCCTATCCTATGCACTGAGCAAAAAATTCATATACCAACCAACCCTTAACTACCTGTCTCCACAAAGTTTTTAACTATTCTCTGGTTTTAACTCTCCTCTTTGCCTTTGCATCTTTGAACCTGCTTCTAATCCTGTTCCAAAAGATAGATCAAGGTCTGCCTGCTGGGCAGCATTGCTGGGTGACCAACAGTGTACCTTCACCTGAGAGGATCTCCAGGAATTTTTATAGGAGATGGATTGTTTTTCACTGCTGATACAGGGCCTTTGGCATACACAGGTTTTCACAGTCATTGGGAAAAGTACCTGAGGTAGTACAATCTGCAGGCAAACTGGCTGCCAAATGAGTGCAGAGATTGAAAATACACCCATAAAAATTGAAAAGCTTTGCATGGAGTTTAAAATGGGACACTAGACAGCTTTTCACCCATGTGCACTTTTTTCTCTAACTAAAGTGTGTATCACCTGGTTGAAAAGTAATTTCTCCTCACCAGCTTTTCCTGTTCTTGCCTAGGAAAAAAAAAAAGTATATACACACAAACAGCAACAATGAAATATTGTGTTTGTGTAGAAATAGGTTGAAAGGATGCTCTATCCCTTCTTCCAAACAAGCTTTCTGGAGTTTTGTGCTGTCCTACAACAAAACTAAAATGGCAGTAATTGGGGTACCCATAGGAGTTAGCAAACTGAAAATAACAGAGGAAAGAAAAATATGTCCTTATTTTATGGCTCAGAATAAATGTGGTGCAAGGATATTGCATCATAACCAATTTCCAAAATCTGGTCATTCACACAAACAGCAGGGAAGCAGAAAAAATGCAGGGTTGGAGGCAGGGAGGGCAGAGAAAAGGCAGGGCTGTGGTTCAGTCCCAGCAAATGCACACGGGTGCTGTGACAGCTGGGAGAACAATCCCCTTCATCTGGGCACTTTAACTGTTGACAAATGCTCTCCTATCTCTTACTTTTGAATTATTTTCCTCTTCATTCTTACTTAGGAAGGCAAATGCATTGTAATTTGTGCATTTTGTTTAACACTTACAAACATGTCCTGTGTTATTTTCCTGATCTGTACCTCTCTCCCACAGTTATTTAAGCATCTGGCCTTCCTTTGATGACCATATATACTAGTTAAGTTAAAGTCCAAACCTATAGAAACAAGGCCAGCCCACAGACAAACTCAAGGGTGGTCCTAGATCTGTATCCTCTGCTCTAGAAGCTAGGAGTTCCTCAAAGATGTCATCATATTTCTGTTTAGTTCACACAAATGATTTCACATATAAAGGAATGACTTATAGCAATTTTTGCCCAAGCTGGGCTGTATTTAATGCACATTTGGCCTCTCCTCCCAGGCAACTGGTGACAGGAGAGAGGACATGGCCTCCAGCTATGCCATGGAAGGTTCAGGTTGAACATCAGGAGGAATTCTTCATGGAACATCAGAATAGACTGCCCAGGGAGATGGTGGAACCTGGTGGTGTTCAGGAAATGACTGGACATGGCACTCAGTGCCATGGTCTGGTTGATAAGGTGGTGACCAAAGATTGGACACAGTGACCTCAGAGGTCTTCTCCAACCTAAATGATTCTGTCATTTATTGCTGATGGCATTCCAGTTTCCTTTGCTACATTTTAACTCTTAGTCAATCTCTCTCCTTTTTTTTTGTAAGCATAGTCCCTGTTTTTCCAGAATTAAATCTTTTATAGTAGTGTATAGCTATTAAGGAGCTGTAATAATGCCAGGTGTTGGGGCCAAGGTAACAGCGATCAACTTAGACCCTAAAAATTAGTGATGAAAACTATACTTGAAGTCTACTGTGTTCATCTAGAATGTGTCTAAATGCTGAGCCTGAAAATTGTCTCTTGTTTGAGTAAGCTGGTAATGGCCCTTCCTTTGAAAGGAAATAATAGTACACAATTTTCTGACATGTATTTTTTCCTTTCAGTAAGTACCAATGAGTAGCCTAGCAATGGATGGTTGAACCTTTTTTTTTCCTCTCCAAGGCAATTTGCAGAGAATTCAGAGACATCAGATAGAGCTGAGGATAATTCTTTATCTAAACAAGTCTGTCATTTTAGGATTTTGTTTTAGTTGCCACTGGTCTTGACTTTGCCATTCACCACACAAAATCTGTGTGGATGTGAGATATACTGATTTCCAGTGGCTCAAAAAGCATTTAGAAAGCTTATAGTATTTACAAAGGACTTCTGGGCACTTCAGATCACTTTTATGGCATCCCCCAACTCCTGCAGATTTGAATAGCAAGCTTTCTGGAAGTACTTGCTCACTGTTTGTAAACAGCCACGGTCTGTTTTGTTTGCAACTTGCTTTTTCTTGCTTCCTCAGTGTTTTCAGAAACACTTTGGTTTGTTTACATGTAACATGTGAGTGAAGAAGACTGTCGCAGCCACCACAGATTTCTGAGGGTGGGGAAGCAGAGCTGTCATTTTAGGATTTTGTTTTAGTTGCCACCGGTCTTGACTTTGCCATTCAGCACACAAAATCTGTGTGGATGTGAAGGAAGTTCACAGGAAGTCCCAGACAAGCCAGTGTGCTGGTTGTAACATATCTCTAGCAGCTTCAGCGAGGAAGCAGCTTGCTGATAAAGCTTCCTCACCATGCACTCTTGACTGGAGCCCCAGCTGAGCAGACTGTTTTATTTTATCTCACCCTTGAGAGCTCTCGGGTCCATCATACAAAGGGGGAGAATGGCAGCCTTGCAGAGGGAAAATTACTAAAATGGAACTGCAGTATATTTTTAAAACAAAGTCCTGATTAATATTTGTACTTATAAAACTGCTGAAAATACGATTACACCAGGATGTTTTAGTAAGTTCAAAAACTTCTTTCACAACAATTAAAGAAGGTTTGAATCTTCTCCTGTTGATAACACTCTAGCATGGGAACAGAAGTATTTGGCGCAGGCTTTCCAGCAGTCAGCTAAGGATAGGAAGAAGTATGGATTAATAAAATTAAAAGTGAAACAATCTAGATGTTGTTAATTCAGTGTGATACATCTGATGGCCTGAAGGGGTTAATTAAAGGCATGGAGCTGCTTGGCAATTGTTTCTACACCAAGGTTGCAGCTACCAGTGACAGATGCACAAAGCCATGATGTACACTTTCATTCTTTGGAAATGTCCAAACTGTTTGTGTGTTGTCTTATTTTGTTTTGCACCGTCCTGCTCACCTGCCCAATTGAGCTGCAAATAGATTCAGTTTTGCAATTGCCTCAATGCACTTATTATCTCACTGTCAAAGGTACTTAATCACCAGGTACCCACTGATTTTGTTGGGATTTAGCTGCAGTGTTGCTTCTAATAGCTGCTTTCAGCCACTGCCTGAATTCAGAAATAATGGTTTCTTTCCTGCTTGCTGCCAATGTTGATGTTATTATTGCAGGGAAAAAAAAAATAATTGAACAAGAAGATCCCAGGGACATTCAGCAATACCCACATGACAGACCCAGGCAGGCCTGGGTTAGCAGGGGAGCTTGGCACGAGCTGTGCTGGCCATGCAGCTGGAAATGGTGTGTGAGGAAAACCAGCTGCTGGTCTCAGCGGGAATTCCAAGTGTATGAGGGGTGGGTTCAGCCATATCTTGCTTGGTATAGGTGAGGAAATGATAATACAAACTCTGGGGTAAATTGGATGGGCTTGTCAAAGCCAGACCAGACAAAATGTTGCCATGGTTATTGAGTCACCCAAATAACCATGAAGTACAAAGGCTCAGGATGGATTTGTGGTCCCTCACAAGGGCTGTGGGCAGAGATGAGCGTTCAGATTTGCTGCCTGCTGTCATTAGGGAATGCAAATCAGAGCACAAAGATGAAAGCAGAGGGGTGACAGAGTGCCTAAGGAACCACCTATCCGGGTTAATGCCTAAAAAGTTCTCCTGGGATTTCAGGCTGATTGTTTCCTATTCTGCATTATTGATCCTCACTTATTTTTCAGTGGTTTGCACTGCGAGTCCAGCCAGCTCAGGTACAGTCACAAGCCCATAAATAAGCTTCAGTGATCGATACAAAACTATCTTCACAGTGAACAAACTGCATTTTAGGTTTTAAAAATAGACCAAGTCAACTATAATTAGTTTGAAGACATCTGAAGAAAGATTTGAATGGATTGTTAAACAGTATAAAAAGGGGAGCATACATTTATTATAATTTTAAAGTATTATGTTTTTCCCCCATATTTTAAATAGTAAAATTAAAATTAGTTTCAGTGCTATTTCTATTAGGGAAGCTCGTCTTCTAAGTGTTACTCACACATATGTGGTGTTAATCAGAATTCTTACTTTACCCCAATGAATCTGTTGTTTTGTGGGAGGAGAAAAAAAAGGGAGGAGAAAAGAGGAACGAAAACCAGTACAATGATGCAGAAATTATCTGATTGCTGGGGGGAAAATAGTGCCTTTGAAGATGAGGACCCAGCTTGAAGGATTTAGAGGGAAGGGCTGCAAAGGCAAAGAAAGTCACATTAAAACAGATGTAGTCTCTGGTGGGTCATTTTAATTTCATCTTCAGAGTAATTTTCATGCCATTTAGCCATAACCACAGCAGGAATAAAGAGGACTAAACACATTAAAATGACAAAGTCATACAAGGAGGGATTGTAGCTTGTGTTCATTATATTTGATAACATTCAGTGATACAGTAGCCTGAGTTAGTGCCATATCACAGATTTTGAGTGTTTACAGAAAAAAATGTGGCATGCAACAGGAGAAAGGTCTGTAGCACACTCACCCAGGGTCCATGGTACATTAGGAAGCCATTAATTACAGAGAAGGAAGATTTGTGGACTCAGAAAAACCTCAAAAAAAAAAAAAGCGGGCTTGGATTGAAAACTTCCATTAATTAACTGCTGTCCTTAACCACAAGCCAAGGTAAGATGCCCCCTGAAGTTGGAGAGATGCTGTTGAGTGCTGCACATTTTTGTAGTTCAGGTAGCCAGCAGCCAGAGGCACATGCCCATGGACATGCTTCAGCACCACTGCCTCTGGTGAGGAATGCTCATTTCCCTTTGGAACAACAAAACATATATTTATGCATCTGAGGGAAGATATTGTGGATTCTCTTATTCACATACAGCATGGCAGGAATTCAGCCATTTCATGGACATTCATCTTAAGATCTTGTAAGGTAAATTAAGAAAGGCTAAGAAGAGAGTGGAAGATTGCCACGTGTTTTCAAGGAAAGTTCCCGGCAGTGGAAAACAAAATAATTCAGGGAGCTCCCAAACATTCTGTGCTTCAGTAGATTGGCATAGATCATAGTTAGATATTTCCAGCTTTTACAAAGACAGAAAAACCTGGTCAAATACCATTAACAAAGGCAATAACCAGAAACAAACCTGGCCAGTTGCACCAGGGGATAGGATATCACAAAACTGCAGGAGCCTGGAATTTTGCAAAGAATAAGAAGAAAAACCTGAGGGTTTTTTTTTGCAGGCAGTCAGGCATCAATTAAAAATACTTCTTTATTGGATTGGTGCTTGAAAAATCACATGCAGACTGAAGGTAATTTCGTCTTGCCTCAGTGGTTAGTGAATATAATGCAGAAACAAACGACATCATAGATCTATAGAACTCAAACTTAGAAAATACTTTGATTATATAATTTCATCTTGTGTACTTTATAGGTCAGATGCTAAAATCTGTGTTGAAGCCAATATAACAATGTTTGCTTAAAACCTATCACCCAAGGAAAATCCAGCTGTAGTTTAAATATTTCAAGCAGCAGAGAGAATCCACCAAATCCATTATGGTGTTTATCCTATGACTAATTCAACTGCTAAAAATACCTTGTTTCTAACATGAATTTATTCCTCTTGGGCTTTTTTTTTGCTGCCAGCTTCAAAAACCCTAGTTTATCATCATAGTAGTTACATAAAAAAAAATCACGAATCAATTAAATACTGCCATATAAAAGTATGCAGTGAATAATGCTAGGCAAAATGAAAAAGAAATATATTTTTTTCCAAACAGAATATATACACACAATTATCAATTGACACAATGAGCTCAGGAGTAATCCAGCATCTGAGTCATCAAAATCTATCCATCACTTTTGATTTGCAGTCAGGGAGTCAAGGAATGATCAAATTGAGCTTTCTGTTGAGAAGTGATTCTCAGCCATCTTGTGTAGGTGTGTCTGTGCAAGGTAACAGCAGAACAGCATTAGATTTGTGCTTCCCAATCATATTAATATGAGGAAGATGCTTTGTTTTCCCCCATCTCCAACCTGTGGACTCCTTGGGGTTCTGCACATGGCTACAACCAAAGAACACCTTGGAGGATCACAGCGGAAAAGCCATTCCATTGGGAAGCTTAGTGCCCTTAAAGAAGCCAAGTATTTGAATGCCAAGCTCAATTCCCCTGCAGGTTGCTTCATTTGACTAACAGCTCACATTTAGGACTGGCCTAGGTACGATACAACAAGTAACCACTAAATGTGGTCACTGGGGGGTACTTGGCTGGTATAGAGCCAGCTGCCAGTCTGAGCCAGACTTCCTGACCGTAATTTAACTCCAATAAAGCATTTCCAGTAATTACCCTGTCGGTGTACTCATTGCTGTTAATATTTTCAGCCTGAAAAGTGAGTTTGTCTATTCCATCAATGACCAGGTAGCCAGAGGCACGTGGACTAAATGATTCAATGGTATATTCAAAAACATAGACCCCCAGGTATGGAACATGGAATTTCCCAGTTGCCGGTGCAAATGAGGCGCCGTAGTTGACATCCAGGTTGTTAAATCTGATGGGTCCTGGAGTGGTCATTCCATATGTATGAGAAGCAAAAAAAGCCACCATAGGTGCATATCTGTATGATCCTTTTGAAAAATCTGGAAAGGAATAAAGAAAAATTTCAAGTGATGTTACATTGTAGAAAGGCAACCTGGACCAGCCAGAAGTCCAAAAGCAGATTTTCTGATGTCACATCATCCTGTGGATGACAGACCTTGAGCAAGTGAAACATAGTATTCCTGCATAAACACATCTTTTTATATTTTATATAAAGTAATTTTCTTCACAATTAGTGCTAGGTGTATCCACCAGAGAAAAATTTAACAACAGCAAGGGAACTTTGTGTTTTTCTATGCTACATTGTCATTAAGGGAGCTTTCTTTCCACCCTACACCCCCTCCTAGTTTTCCCACTCCAGGATCTCTTTCACTGGTTTAGCATTCATGATGTTAAATGAGGAGATAAAAGTATATGGGTTTCTCTTCAAGCTGAGCCTGTACATTATCATTCCCTGGTTCTGTACAAATGATTTCATTCACTATTCATATGCTGTCATGAGTGAAAATCAGCAAAATGACTGCTGAAAGATGAATAAAATTCACATTTCATGTGGCCTGGGTGCAAATTATTTATTGTATTTATTATGCTGAATAAGCATAATTTTCACTTATTTTTTGGATTTTTTTTTACTTTTGAGATCTTTCAAGGGCAGCATCCTTTGTTGATGAAAGCCAGAGGCAGGCCTAAAATGATTCCTTGAGGGCACAGTCCCACACATCCTGGTAGCTGCTGGTATTAATAGAACGTTTATGGCTGCATTGAAGCCAGTATTTCCCAGTGATGTGATTTTACCTTCCCCTTCAAAATCCATGACACTGTGTTCGAACACATCTACTGCACACCCTCCCACTCTGCACATTTCATCAGGGAGCTTCCCAGCTATTATGGCAGGTCCCAAACCAATTTAATCCCATCATCTGGTCACATTAAAAACAGACATCACGAGTCACCCGTGGGGATTGATGTGTTCAGCACCAAAACACAGGACTCTGCTGCTGGAGCTGTCGCTCATTAAAGCGAAACGTGAGACCTCTGACCAGCAAATGCTCTGTAATTAGGCTCTGGGGCAGAGGCCTGGGCTGATCCTGCGTTGCACAGATAGATTTTGTACTTGCCAGCACTTGGGGAGTTGTTCTCCAGCTTCAGGCTGCAGTTGGCCCCTCCAAAGGGGTGGCGGCAGGCGCAGACAAAGCTCAGTCTGTCATTGACACACGTTCCGCCGTTCTGGCACGGGGAGCTGGCACATGCTGCAGACTGCCCTGCCAGGGAGAGGAGCAAAACCAACAGCCTCAGGTGTCTGAAACCACAGTGACCCTCCCTACCAACAACCTCAGGTGTCTGAAACCACAGTGACCCTCCCTACCAACAACCTCAGGTGTCTGAAACCACAGTGACCCTCCCTACCAACAACCTCAGGTGTCTGAAACCACAGTGACCCTCCCTACCAACAACCTCAGGTGTCTGAAACCACAGTGACCCTCCCTACCAACAACCTCAGGTGTCTGAAACCACAGTGACCCTCCCTACCAACAACCTCAGGTGTCTGAAACCACAGTGACCCTCCCTACCAACAACCTCAGGTGTCTGAAACCACAGTGACCCTCCCTACCAACAACCTCAGGTGTCTGAAACCACAGTGACCCTCCCTACCAACAACCTCAGGTGTCTGAAACCACAGTGACCCTCCCTACCAACAACCTCAGGTGTCTGAAACCACAGTGACCCTCCCTACCAACAACCTCAGGTGTCTGAAACCACAGTGACCCTCCCTACCAACAACCTCAGGTGTCTGAAACCACAGTGACCCTCCCTACCAACAACCTCAGGTGTCTGAAACCACAGTGACCCTCCCTACCAACAACCTCAGGTGTCTGAAACCACAGTGACCCTCCCTACCAACAACCTCAGGTGTCTGAAACCACAGTGACCCTCCCTACCAACAACCTCAGGTGTCTGAAACCACAGTGACCCTCCCTACCAACAACCTCAGGTGTCTGAAACCACAGTGACCCTCCCTACCAACAACCTCAGGTGTCTGAAACCACAGTGACCCTCCCTACCAACAACCTCAGGTGTCTGAAACCACAGTGACCCTCCCTACCAACAACCTCAGGTGTCTGAAACCACAGTGACCCTCCCTACCAACAACCTCAGGTGTCTGAAACCACAGTGACCCTCCCTACCAACAACCTCAGGTGTCTGAAACCACAGTGACCCTCCCTACCAACAACCTCAGGTGTCTGTACCCACAGTGACACTCCCTACCAACAACCTCAGGTGTCTGTCACCACAGTGACACTCCCCAAGCAGGCAGTGTTTTGGAAAGGCTCTTTGCCAGTTCACAATTTCTGCTGAAGTTTTTGGTGAAGGCCAACTTCAGTTACCTGAATGCAGCACAGCCTCAGCTATCCTCCAAGATATTCAAGATTACCTGTAAATTCTCAGTTCTGCTGGTCTCACAGGGTCAGGTACATGCAGTAAGAAAGAAGATCCTCTAAATAATTAGATCAGGCTGCTCTTTCTGGACTGAGGCATCTATCCTTGGGTGTACCAGAAGAGATTTTGTACTGCTGGTGTACAGGTTGGGCTGATTTGTCTGTGACATTTTTCAGCCAGGCACGTAACAAACATTGCAGGAGTCAGGCTCCTGGTGAGGAAAGGTCCTAAATGCTATCCTCCCACCCACTCCAAGTACTTGTCCATAAATAAGTCCCTAATTCCAGTATATCTATCAAGGTTGTTGTAGAAGTTTTGGCTTGCAAGCAAGAAAAATTATACCAAACAGGTGGCTTTGCAGAGCACCCTCAGTGAGGATGTCCTTGCCTCTGTCGCCAGCTAGGTGTGAGGTGGCCAAATCACCCTCAGCCAATACAGAGAAATCTGTCAGGCCAGTGCTGCTGAGCTCTGAGGCAGTAATTACTGAGTGTAATTGAATAACGTGTTGTCATAGCAGTTTTTTGGGGGGAAGAAAATTCAGGTCACATTAAAAAATAAATGTTGCTATGAAAAATTCTGAACACAAAGCATTCCCAAACTACACATTTTTGCTTTCTCTTGGTTTTGTCAAATAAAAGTCAGATATTTTAGACAACAACTCTTTTCTCTGGCAGGAATTACCAGCAGAACTCTGAAAAGAGAACTCCACAGCCCTGCTATGGTAAATCTAGGTTGGTAGGTCAGAACTGAAAAAAGTCTTGCATAAAAGCATCCAGTTATTGCCAGGAAAATGCTGACCTGGATTTCACATAGATATTTCAGTCATTCCAGTGTTATTTTCATTTTCCCAACCACATATTTCAGAGACTGCTGCATTAAGGCAAACTGTTTCTGTGTGATATTTTAGTTCAATGAGCAGAATGCTGAGGCACATTGTACAGTGACACTTGAATTTGCTCTGATATAGCATATGGATTTATAAACACAACAGTCATTCTTTTTACAGAAAATAATGTCTCTTCTGTACTGCCTGAAATAAAGCAATTTAGCACTGTCATGACTGAGGTCACAGCACAGGCAACTGGACATGAGAAAATAATGGTTTTCTTCTCAGATAATCGCTCATGATATCCTTCATTCAAGTTATTTTTCACTCACATTTACACAGCACCCACAGCATTTCGCTGATATTTACCAAGCATCCACATATTTACCAAGTGTCAAAGGAAAGCAGGAAAGGAAGGAAAACAGCTGATTGTGCTGACTGTACCATACTGCCAAAATACAAAAGCTTCCTGTAAGAACACAGCAGTCTCTCTGCTAATTGGCCTCTACTTATCATAAACAAGAAGTAAACCCAAGAAACAGGAAAAAAAATCACTAAAAGGAAATGATAATGAGATTGAGACCAGCATTTTGGAAGTCTGCTGTGCGGTGATTCTGCCCGAACTTAACCTTGGAGTTAATTCAAATTCAGACATAGCTTTATCTACATTAAATTAACCCTCCCTGTGAAGCACTGCTTAACAGCAGCTGGGAAGCTCCCCCATTTGCTAAAAGAGGAGAACTTGTGTGGGGGTTTGAGTCAAATTAGGATTTTCAGAGCAAGAGGCAAATTCTGCAGATCTGCACTGTAATAATCTCCAAGTAACTTTGCATGGAGATGTCTAATAGCATCTTTCTGCTGTCATTTCTGGCTGTGGCCACTCCTCTGCCCAGTATTTTCTCTTTTCTTGCTGAAGAGTGTCCTGAGACCCCATGTCTGAATTACCTCCTCGGGGTAAAGATACCAGGAGGTTCAGATTAGGAACAGATCTCCTACTAAAGCAAACATCTTATTGTTAATTAATGTTTCACAACTTAGTTGTGTAGATGAGAAAAAGACAGAGACTATAAATTAAAGGCTTAATCTGTAGCTATTACTAGCAGAGAATAAAATGTAGTTGCTAATTACACTTGGTATGGTAGTAATGAGAAGAGACATTTAATGCTCAGTTTTGCTACTGTTTGGGAGAGCAGACAGCCAGAAGCTCTTTTGGGAAATAGACTGCCAATGCAAACAAATCTCAAACAAATAATGAAGTTCTGTCAGTATCTACCGGAGCTGTTATTAGAAACAAAACAAATATTCAGCAATCTGATGGTCTCCTTGTGGAAAGGATTGACTCCAGTAGTTCAGTTTGGAAATTCTTCTGACCAGGAGGTAACCTAAAAACATATTCTCAGTATTCAGTGACCAGTACCTGCTAGGGGACTGGAAGAGCCTGGGAATCTACTAAACCATGCTGCTTGCACAGGGTCAAACTGGTTGCCAGCCTGTAGTCATTAATTTCCTCTGTCTTAGCACCCTCAGGCTGAGAGAGAGGAAAAAGCAAGGAGGAGAGGGCTGTGCCCCACAGTTTTGGGTGGGGCAGAGCGTCAGGGCCAATCTGAGCCACTTGGACTCTAGCAACTCTGTTAAGCAGAGGTATCTAATAATCCCTGTGTGATGATTTCAGGCACACCAAATTAAAAACAACACAACAGCTTCATCAACCCATTAGTCTGAGGAGTAAATATGCAAATTTGAAGTGTATGTCACCAAGCTGAGCTGCAATAAGCATCTCATTTGTGCAACTAAAACACAAGATGGAAAGCATTTGAATAGGTTAATTTCACTTGAAATCAGGGCTTGGATGATAAAGGAACAATGGAAGCTTGTATTTCTGTTAGGAGTTAGAAATCTTGTGAAAACAAGATCGGAAATAAGACACAAAGAAAGTGAGCATGAAATGAAATTACCTCTCGCACAGGTGCACTGTTTTAAGTACATAAATATAATACAGCTTGACTCTCATTATTCATGTTCATGGGAGGGTGGCATAAACTCATACAAGACATGCAACAAGAGAGTACATTCACATTTGGAAAGCACAGCAGCCTCTAGATTCCCTAGAGAACGGCACTAATAGCCACAGGAAAATGGGAACTGAGCTATACTGCCCTCACACTGCATCACTCATTTCTGCAGGAGAACAGTGCATTGGAAAGTAGGACCAGTCATACCCAAACCCAAGACTAATTAAGAGTTACTGTGTGTGTATATATGTATATTAAAAATATATGTTGCCATCTCCTCTTAGGTATTGAAGCTGTTTTAAGACAATCACTTTTTTATCCACCCTGGGTTGCTGTTACAGTCAGAATCAAGTGAAGTGTTGGTGCTTTCAGCCCTCACACATTTATTGCAGCCTCTCCTTGATGTAAGCTTTTCTTTAGTTCGCTCCACAATATGGGAATTCTGCAAAGTTTTATGTCCCTGCATATGCAATGCAAACATTGTTTTCTTCTGATTTGAATTAATTACTTCAGAAAGTATTACCTCAGGGTCAAATCCTGAACACATTAAAGCCAGTTAAACCCCTGACCTGTTAGAGTTGGTTCAAATATTGAACATATTGGAGTCATTGAAAATTGTTCTTCACCTCTTTCTAGAGTTTTATTCCTTTTTTTTTTCAGTTGAAAAAGGCAATCTAAGATTGAATACATTTTATAGTTAGCCAATTATGCCTTAGAATTTCTTCTAGAAATTTTAGTAGAGGCAGCACTAATCTCCAGTGCTGTTCTACATCTTGCAAGAAAAAAGCTTTCATGGAGAAGTAAAATCTACCCAGGCAGAAGATGGATATTTGTTAATTAGGGTAATGGTCTTGCTTCTTTAACTTACAGAAATATAATGTATGGCTTTGCTAGGCATGAAATTTGTTAAGTATAAAATCTCATCACCAATGGAAAAATCAGCATCAACATTGCTCTGTGGAAACCTCATATAAAAAGAAGGCTTCTCAACATCTGCACAGAACTGCACTTCATGTAAGTGAACATATATCCAATGCTATCAAGACATTAATTCATCAATATGGAGTGAAAACCAGAGCAGGTGGCACTTCCCGTGCTCCAGGCAGGCAGCACTAGTGATACTCTCCAACAAAGTACATGGTGTGGGGAGGATCAAAGATAACACTCATTTTATCATTTCAATTTTGAACAAAGATTTTCAATTTCCATCCTGTGCAGTGCCAGTAACAGACAAAACCAAAAAATTACTGAGGAAGAACTGCAATTTTGAATAGCAAAATGTTCAAACTACTTTGTGCAATTTTAGGTGTGATTGCCTCCTCTAGCAGCTGTCTCCCCTCTCTAACTGAAAATATAACCAAGGACTGAAATCCTCCATTGGGGGTGACTTTAATCAGAAACTAAGGTACTCATGGGATTATGGTTTTAAAAAGGATCCTTTCCATTGATCATTGAGAAATGCTGTCCCTACGACAGGAAGAGATAAAGAAGCAAAGTGGAAAGGAAGGATAAAAGCATGGAGAGGGAAAAGGAAATTGCCCATGGCCTTAGCACATGAACAAGAGTAATATCTCTTACTATCTCTACATCTGCTTGCAATAGGGACCAAGTATTGGTTTAGAAATGTTCATAAGTTCAAGAACATTTTACAGAAAATATTCAGGTGTAGATCTTCAAGAGTATCTGGACATGTCCCTGTTATTAAGAAATCTGTCTAAATTTTAATATGAATTAGAGTAATCTCAGTATTTCGAGTCACTCATCCACCCTTCATTTTCTGTATTGTGCCAGAAATTATATTTCCATAAAACATTGTCTTGTGCTATTGATTTTCACGCAAGTATGACTGCAGAAGTCACAACTCAAGAGTTTGTACTTCTGTGAATTCATTCATAACTCATTTCACATGATGGCATTTGAATTTAAGCTCATAAATTCCTTTTTAGAAATTCCTTTCAGAAATTCACTCAAAATTTCCTTTTTAAGAATGGCAGCTCCTGCTTAGCTGAGCTGCTCTCCAGGTGGACTGGAGCCAAATTTACTTTATTGGCTGGATTCCTGCTTTTTCAGGAACCCACTGCTGTAACTGTAACTGCACTTCTCAATGAAGTCCTGAAGGAGCCAGCAAAAGCCTCATTACAGTCATTTTTGTTCACTTGCTTCAGGTTTTTGATACCTTTCTTCCCTGCTGACACTGCAAAGTACTGATGCAACTCCATATTTCTCTCCCAGCTTGCATAAATTTTTTTCCTACTGAAGTTGCTAATGGAGATGCAGGCATAAAATTCTTGTTCTTCAGATTTTGTCTAAACTGTCAGTAACTTTTCAAAGGTCGGGTTCTGAGCTGAGTGTGTGTGCATGGGTATATACACCTTAAACTGATCACATGGGAATCTATCAAGGAAAATTAAACTGAGTGCAAAATCTCATAAGCAAAATAAATTCTATTGTAAGCAAGAGACTAATCTCAGAATCCTCTGAAACACTCTTTACAGCAGTCTTTAGACTTTTTATTTACTCTCAGTTAAGTTCTGCCACTCAGCTCATCACAGTGGTTACATTATCTTTATAAAACATACCTTGATTTTTAGTAGAATAAATTGCATTACCTGGATCTATTGCATTATCCGTGTTTCTCTGGCTTCGGCTTGCCAGGCTCATGGTGGCATTTCCTGCCACTTTTTTGGCTGGGGAGGGTTTCTTTATAACTGGTTTCAGCTGCTTCTGAAGTTTGGTGATATTGCTCATGGCATTTACCATCGATATGTCAACATGCTGCGTTAAATTTGTCAAAATAGTCCCTGCTTTTACTTCAAGCACAGATTCCACGAGCTCCTTGAGGCCTCTGTGCAGCAGGGGGATATCTGGCTGAGCCAATTTAATTAGCACAGGTATGCTTGTGTTCACTTTGTGGATGCTGCTGTTGGTGTCCTGGCACAGCCCCCAGGCCTCGTGAGCAGTCTTGTTCACCAGTGGAATGACATTTGAGAAACGGATCGACTTGGCTTCCAGGGCCTTGATCCTGGAACTCAGTGCCTGGAGCTGAAGTGAGACCACCTGGTCTTTCTCTGTTAGGGCAGCTTTGGTTTTTTTCAGTGAGACACAGTTGTTGGCCAAAAACTTGGAAATTTTTGACTCTACGTTCAGAAGGCGAACCTCATGGTCCTTTGAAGCCTCCACAGAGTCAAACAGTTTTTCTTCCAGGCGGCTGATATCTTGTTGCTGCTTTTCCACTTTTGATAATGTATCATTTAAAATATAGACAACTCTACTAAAATTGTGGAGGACACTTTGGTCAGACTCCTTGTGTGGCAGATCAGAAAGAGATGGCGCTACTTGTGAAGTAATTTTGTATTTCTTGCTATAAAGCAGTGACTGGAGGGATTCATTCAAGTGCTGGAACTGGGGAAGAAAAGCCAGGAGGCTTTCCAGTTCCTCAGTTCTGCCACAGCAAACTTCAGTCTCGTTTCTTAGAGCATGTAGCATGTCTTTCAGTACATAATTATCTTGAATAGAATCGATAGCGCTGTTTACTACCATCATGGTCTTGTTTAATCCGTCTTCTATTTCCATGGAACATGCATTAACACGACTCTCAAACAGTTCCTGATAAGCCTGAGATTCATTTTTAAGTCCTTCCTGAGTTTTGAAAAGTTCCTTCATTGCAGAGCTCATTCTGTTAATGACAACAGTGAGGTTTTCAAGTTTCTCTTTCAACTCTTTAGCTTGGATTTGCTGCTCATACTCTGCAGTTAGACTAAAAGGTACCCCTTGCTCAATCAAGGGTTGCAGGATCTCCATATCGTAGCACAAGTCATTAATTTGCTCATTCATTCTGTCCATCTTTTTGCCCAGTGGAAGGAACACATCAGAGAGACTCTTGTTTAGAGCAATCACACTCTGCTGGACTGCTGCCAGCTGTGCTTGGAAATCTGTCCTGCTCTCTGACAACATGTCATCACAGACCCCCAGAACAGCGTCTCTCTGAACTTCCAGTGCAACACTGAGATTGCTGATCTTGCTATCCTGCACTCTTAAGTCATCATAGATCTCCAGCACCATCATGCCTTGTCTCTTGACTTTCTCGTGCAGTGTGATCATGTACTCTGTGACATTGTACTCCATGACTTGATCTGCTGAGGGCAGGTTTTGTCTTGAGGACTGCTCAGCTGATAGAAGTTGTTCATGAGCATCTCTCATTTCACTAAGGGTCCTATTTAAAGACTGATAATAAATGACACTTCTTGACTTTTGGTGCTCCAAGTTAACTTCCAAGGACTTCTGCTTTTCTTGTAAAGCTTTCACAGGCTTGTCACAAGTGAGGGCCATTTCCTCTCTCATCTGCACCATATGACTCTTCAGCTCCAGAATGTCAAGCTCTGTTGGCCCACTATTCTTCTCCTGAGCAAATTTATTTTGGGTTTCATTCAGATGCTTGACTAATTCTTTTGTATTTTCAAGGTCACCTGACATACTAGACATAGTCTTGAAAATTTGAGCCATGCTCTCTTGCATTTCACCTTGAAATACTTGAAAGTGTTCTCCAACTATGTCTTTGATTAAGTCATTAACACTTCTGGATTTGAGACCTTTGGGGGAAAGGAGAAATATGGAAACAATCAAATCAACTGCGTTAGTAACATCTGAGTTTTTCCACAATGTGAGCAAACACAGTGCTGCACAGAGGTGAAACACACATCCCTGCCCCAATTTACCCATATATAGAGTAAAATGTATAGCTGAAGAATGTAGAGGATGCTTACAGTTTATACACACCTATAGTGTTTGGGGATTCATCCCTGTTTCTACTGAAGACAGTGGAACTTCTGCTAGTATTTTGAAAGGGCAAGCTCAAACTCTCCCTGTGGTATCAACTTTGGCCCCCTACCTAAACTGTTTCTGTGCACTGAAAGGGGGATATTTGTGTGCTTTTGTGGCTTGCTCATAAGAAGTGGTGTGTCCTTCCTCCACTAGGAAAGTAAGGCACAAAAACCTGCTTTACAACATTATGATCAAGAAATGAAAGCAGATATTATTACCTTCCTACTGTATTATATGTGCTAGGTGATGATGCAGCACAGTATTGTGAGAAAGAAGCAAAATAAAAACAATAGCCTTATTGAATAGCTGAAGTTAGTAACACTACATCTCCTGCAAAATGCAGGCATTTTAAAGGTAGAAACTTTAAGTCTTGCATACTACAACTCCTTAAATAGGTCCTGGGAGTTCTGATCCTGAAAAGCACTAGGCAGAAGTGAATGTGTGAATTCTGCCCCAGTCAACAACATGAAAATATGTTTCCCATATAGCCTTAGATCAAGACAGGCATAAAAGAGTCCTGCATAAGACATTTCAATCAATTAGAGCAGTAGTTCTGCTCTGGTGTGAGAATAGAAGGATTTTTATTCCTTTACTCTCCAAAGGTAGCTCCTCTGTCCAACTAAAACACTGAAGCATCCTTTGCACAATTTTCATAAACCCTATGAACATGTGCAGCCAGACTGTGAGACAATGATTAAACTCTTCAACCTCTACAATGCCTCAATGACCACAGGTTCTCTGATTAAAACTGTGTTGATAAAGGCACAGATTATCTCTTCCATTCTTTCATTTTATTATCAATTAATTCTACAGCCTGGAATTTATTTCTTCATCTCTAAAACACTGAGGCATGTCTTGTAAACTTATTTGAAGGCACACTCTCAGCAAGTGCAGTAAAACATTAGGAAATCAGTTTGCTAGCCCAGGAAAGAGCCAAATCAGAAATCTAGCACCAAGTTTCCTAGAATTAAATTCTATTATTATCAACTGAGGTCCCAAATGTCCCAGCAATTTTACATACAGTATAATAAACAGCAGTGATAATGCTGTTATTAATGATAATACCTTTATTATCTTCCTTTTAACTACCTAAAGAGCAACTCAATGACTAGACAGATGCAGGTACATGAGTATGCACATGTCTGTGCACACTGAAATATCTGAGAATAAAGGTGTGCTGGCAGCTAAGAGGAAAAACCAAGATATGAACCAAGTTAAAAAATTGACAGGTAGAAAAACCATTCCAAGTGATGATTTGGTCAGGTTACTTTATGATGCTGAAAAGGGTTCTGTGCTCTAAGAGACACAATGAGCTGTGAAGAAAAATTTAATGGCTGTGGAAAGAACCAAGGTTACTCTAAACCTTCTGTGAGGAATCAATTAAACTTGTTCATCTCAGCAACAAACCTTGATAACAGATCCTTCATCTGTGAGAGGTGTTCCAGAGGGTCTGTACTGACCTTTCCTTTCTGTGACAGCCAAGAAGGTGCCAGCCTCACCCTCTGCTGTTCCAGCTCCATGTAGCTGGACAGTGAGGATGGTATGGAGCTCAGCTCTGGTTTTCAGATGTTCCCATTACCAGGGGAGTCCCTGGGAGTTCCCATTACCAGTGGAGCCTGATAAACCAGACACCTTTGTGTTTCTCTCTGCTTTGCTTTCTGGCCAAAGTGCAGCAGGGGCTGTGGGAGCAAACTTGTCCACACAAAGACCTTGCCCAAACTTGGTGACAACTGGGTATATTGTTAAGTTTGAGCTGCAAATACACGTGTGCACTCGTGGATGTAATTCAATTTCTCTGTTGTTCATTTTGAAATAGAAAGGTCCAAACTACCTGTGAATGTTGAAGATCTCTTGCACTTTTTATGAGATTATAAATTTTAATTTTAGCTTCCTGGCTGAAAACCAAAGGGTGTAATTACTCTGTGTCAACATATATTCTCTTTGCAGTTTCAATTATTTGAAGAATAATGTGCAAAATAAATGTATGTACACAGGAGACTGAATTGAGGTTATATATGCAGCTGCAAATGACATTTCTGACTTGGAAGTGATTAACACTCCATTACTGAGTTAATTTTGAAAGGAGTGTGCATTTTAATAATGAAGAGGAAAGGTGTGTATTAAATATGGAGTTAAAGGAGGAAGAAAAAAATAGCAGGAAGTAAGCAGAGTTTCTTACATTAAAAAGAGCACAAAATTATTTTCCCTAAATAACAAATGGGAACAGCTTCCTGAGTACCAAGAGCAATTTTTAAGATGCACAGCAGGCTTCATTAAGAAAATAGAGGAGCATATCAGTTACTCCAGTGTGTGTTCCCCTCTATCAACAGATGACATGTTTGTGTCTCCAAAGCCATGGATGAAACCAAGAGTTAAGGACTTTTTAAACTATATTGAATTGTTTGGTCACAGAATCAGACCTCGCTCCTAACAAACCCTGATACAAAGCTGGGCAGACCATTAGAATTTCTGTGATAAGAAAAAAGGTGATGTATGGACTGTGAACAAAGGACCTGGCACCAGAGGAAGAAGATGGAAAAGTAGGCGAAGAAGAAAAATGTCTGAATAGCATGAAGCAACTGCAGACTTAACTGTGCTTCAAAAGCAGATTGCTTCAGGATGGGAGAGGTACTGGTAAAGTTATGGTTTGCTTCAGGTGAGCTTCTAAGAGTAATTTTTAGCAAGGTAGAATGTCCAGTGTTACAGTGGACAGCATGGAGGGTCCTTTGAGGCCCTGCTACTTTAGGATGCTGCTTATGCATTTGAGTACAAGTGACTGGTATTTCCTGGACAGAAGCTGCAGTTGTCATTTGTCACTGCACATACAACCCAACAGACACACTAAACTTTTCTTTCTCCCCTCCTTTCCTCATTCCTGCTTTTTACCTATGTAGAAGCCAAGAATAACCTGTGTTGGAATGCTCATAATTAGAGATAAGGAATGTATTGGTAGCATCCTTTTATTTGGAGCTACTTGAGTAGGAGATGGATTGAGAAGATGAATCAAAAAAAGGGACATCAGCTGGAGATTTTTTCTCTGGAGCAGGTATAATATAAAACAATGCAGGTAAAAACAATAAAGGCTTGAAGCACATTTTCAAAGAAGGGGGTGTTTTGAACAGCACATTTTAATTAAGGCTTAGACTCTGAAACACAGATAGGGAGTGCAGAAGCAGAAACACAGGATGCTGAAAAAACACCTCTTAGACTAGCATTGAAAATGACAGCTAGAATGAGCGAAATATAAATAAAAGAATGAGGACAAAGCAAAGGGGAAATGGAAAACATTCAAAGACAAATTAAATGTGCACCCAAAGGTCAAGAATGCCATCTAGCAATATGTGGAAAGGTGAAAGCAGGTCACTGATCAAGAGGTGGAATAAACTTGCATACAAGAGAGCCATCGAGCATGTGGCAGGAGCAGCTCTGGAGACAGAGGACTGACAACACAAGAAATGGCACCCAACTTGCTA
Organism: Dicaeum eximium; assembly: GCA_013396995.1. NCBI lineage: Eukaryota > Metazoa > Chordata > Aves > Passeriformes > Dicaeidae > Dicaeum > Dicaeum eximium. Next base: position 169,102 of record VWZP01000137.1, on the reverse strand, counting down.
AATTTGATGGAGATACAAAAGCACTTATTGTTTCGTTCAGTTTTATCTCAGTGTAAGGAACTCCAGAACCTCTGTTCTATTTTTCAATAGGGGGAAAATCCTCTGGGCTCTTAAGTGTAAAATACGGTATGGGGAATGTCCCTGAAAAATGAGAAAAATATTGCACGTTGAGGAAATGAAAGTTTCAGTCTGAATCTGCTTGTTAAACAACACTCTGAGCTGGGTAACACACAGACCTTGCTGCAGGATTAACAACAAATGGATGCATAATTCTGCTGGTGAGGACCTGCCCAAGCTCCTGATCCCTAGCTGTGTCTTTCTCATATACTGAACATGAGTACAGGTGTTTATCAAAGATAGCCTAATACCATCAGAGACAAATTATTCAGCAGAATGTTTGCTGGATTGTAAATACAACCACCACAGAATTTCTTAGTGTTTGCCTTGTGTGTGTGAATTATGTATTAAAGAAGTTTACTTAGACTAGGTAGCAAAACAAATACTACATCCTTTAGCAGCTGCCAGATAAACAAAAGATAAACACAAGAATATTTGCAGATGCTCTAAGTAAATGAAAATGCTTTGATAGTGGCTTAAGCTACCATGTAGATGATGAAGCACCTGAGAACATAAATTTTTTGTCACTATGAAAGACATCATAGTGAATGTTGAAATAAACAAATTCTTCTCTTATGAAATGAAATTTTAAAAATGAGTTCTCCCAACAAGTGTTGAGTAATAGAACAGGACAGTCTATGAAGACTTTTAGCCTTTTTTTTCCTGGAATCTCTAACAGGGTGAGTGATTACATTAATTTATTTTTCTTACCTTTTAGAAAAGACTGGAAGTCTCTGCCCTTATCTTCATTGATTTTGCCTTCCAGAGAAGAAAGCATCTTGCTCACATCATTCATCACAGCAGCAATGCTGTCAACTTTCTTCTGTAGAAAAGTCAGTTTCATCTCCTGACTGCTGATCTTCTCGTTCATTTTTTGAAAAAGTACTTGGTCAAGAAACAAAATGAAAAACAAAACCCAAAACAAGTCTTGTTAAACATCAGGGAGTGCATAAATAAAAGAAAGTATAATTGACTGAGAGACATTAGCTAAAAGTGGGGTGAAAATTTTCTGATTTTTTAGTTTCGAGTGAATCATCTTGATTTTTGATGTATTAGTGAGATTCAGCAGCACAGCAGTTATTAATTACTGAAGCATATGTATCCATTATAAAGTATTTATGATTCTACAAGAGCATTCTGAATGGATAGCTTATTTTAATCAACATAATGCCATTCTTCCTTCACCTAACACCCTACAGGCTATGCAGTTAACTCTCATTTAGTCAATCTCCTTGAACACAATAACAAAAGCATTCATTCTTTCTTACCATTTATAACACAACTTCATGAATTTGCAAGGCTTGTGTCTCAAGGAATACATTATCTCTCCATTGTTAGGGTCAAAATAAAGACTTGCTCAACACAGCAGCAAGGCTAAAAACAGCTAATGGATAAATTACTTTGGAATAGTGATTAGTCTATCATTAAAAATAGAACCTTAACCTGCAAAGTCAAGTTTATTTTAAAATCTGCCCAATTTGTTCTTGACACTTGTAGTCTCCTCAGGAATAAAAAGGCCTAGATGGATGCTTTTAAGATAGGTAATGGTGAAGAATACTTTGATGTTGAAAATTAGGACTCCACATGACTTCAGCCAGCCATCTGGCTTTGGCAAGTGACAAGTATCAAAGTTAGTCTGGGATTTTCAGAAGATGCTGATAAAATTAGATGTTTGAATTCCTGTAAGCAAAGCTAGAAAATCTTCATCAATGCAGCCTGAATGCCTATGTTAAGCATATGACATACTATCCCAAATTATCTGGGCTATACTATGACTTAATAAACTGCTATGGAAGAGATTCTTTAGCATTGCATATGAATATTTATTAATGCAAGTTTACAGTATTGCTATTGATCCTTTGTCACTTTTCATTACAGCATCAGTATCTATTCCTATGGCAGCAAACAGCTCTAATCAGAAATCCTGTCAAAGCACAGGAGTCTAAAGGCTCCAAAAATCCCAAGCAAGTTAAATGCAAAAGGGCATATTTTTCTGATGACTTGTATTCTTTAAAATTCTAGCATGTAAAGATAGATACAGGTGCAGATGAAGCAGGCCAGTACCCATGACAATGCTCTCCCCTGTAGAGGCATGTTGCTTCTAAAGGCCATAATAGTAAGAGCCTGGAGAGTAAGGCTCTTTTTGGTTAGGATTTTAGCATCTCCAGCTGTGTTTTCTGCCCAAGGTATCTACTTACACAGATACTAAATTGTTTCTAACTCTACCACCTTGTTTAGACTCTGGCAATTCTTCTGACTGGCACTGCAAAGACAGGCTATTTATTGATAGACATTTGTCTTCATAATACAGCTTTGTAAGAGACAAACAGGTCTGGGCACTTCTGGTTGAATTGTTAGTACATCAACTTCATTAGTTCACGTAGAATTCATTAGTGGATTCGTTAGTGGCTCATGCAAACACCCAAACTGATAACGAACCTGCAAGGTGTAATGCCTTTTTTTAAGCTTTGTTTCTATCAGTTCCCACAGAGGGAGGAAGAGAAGTTAGATGAACCTGAAAGTGAGGTTTTGTGCCTGAAAGTGGCACGGCTGCATAGTGGGAGCTTGGAGCAGAATGTGGCTTGCAGAGCCATAGCAGGTGCTGATGGAATGACAGTCCAGGGCAGCCAGTCCTGGCCCCAGGCCGTGTTTGCAGGGCTGACAGCCAGAACAGGTATCTCTCTCTTTCTAGACCGACCCAATTTGATTTAAAAATTACTGAAAAGCAATTAACATGGAGGTTAGAGATTCCAATTTCGGATTTATTTCTCAGAGCATAAGTCCTACTAAAAGAAGTGGCACGTCTCAGTGCTCTATTGATCAAGCTCACTTTTTCATCTGCTTTACTAAACATCCTCCTCCCTCCAGTCCTGAGAGACTTGGTTGCTCACACAGTATCACCAAGGTACAACAGCCTAATTCTCTTTTGAAAATACCACTCTATCTCCATGCCAGATTCAACCTTTTTTCCTTCTGTCTATTAAGATCTAAAAGAAAGCACATACATGTGTGAAATCTCCATAAAACTCTGTGGCAATCTCAATTATGACATCCTGTTCCTTCAGCATGCATTACAACACACAAGGAGGTATTTTAAATTGCAAAACACAGACCTGAGAATATAGCCTGACTTATTTATTTCCTTCAGTAGAATGTTTCTGGGTATAAGGCAATAGGTGAGTGACAACATCACAGCGTGGAACAGATGATGGTTATACAAAAAGCCAGTGTAGACAAAAATAACAGAAGCATCAATAGATTCAAAAGAAAAGGAAGGTAGTAACAAAGTTCAAGGAATATGCTTCCATTAAACACTTCTTCACACCATGGGCAATTTTTGGCTCCTCACCATGGAAAGTACATTTTTCAAGTAGAAAAGGGCCACTAGTTGAGACCAGGTGCGTGTGGCCGAAGTCACGTCCTGCCTCCAAAAATCGTGAACGTTGCAGGATTTCTCCAAGACCAAAGCTGCCATCAGCTAGGACTCTGGCTGCCCTTGGAGCCATAAACTCCACCTCTGACCTGACCCTGAGACTGGGGGAATGGGGTTTTATTCCCATGAAAAATGGCCACCCTTTGTGTCGCAGCACGTGCAGCCAACTGCGTGGTGCCGCCTCCTAATCTCTCAAACATTGCAGGATTTTTTCTAGAACAAAGCTTCCAGCAATTAGCGACCAAAATATGGAGAAACTTTTCACAAAGCAGTCATCTAACATATTCTCAATATAGATCACTATTTGAATAAATATTTTTTGTTACTGGCCAGTTCTTACAATTCTAATTTTTCTGTATATTCTTTTGCAAGACAACACTGACATTATATTCCAAAAACATAATATCTAGATTATATTAAGTAAACACAATAATGAGAAAATCTATAAAGCAATAAGAAACACTCTCAAGCATCTCTGGTATAAATGTTTAGACTCTCGCTATGTTTTCTTATTTATTTTATTATCCTAGACATAGTAGCTTAAAACACGCCTGAGCTGCCCTTGTTAAGGTTTAAAACATCTTTGTAATGATTTTGAATAAGGAACCAATGAGCTGCCCTTGTTAAAGTTTGAAACATCTTTGTACTGATTTTGAATAAGGAACCAACTTTTCTAAGAAAATATATAGCAATAATCATGTATTTAGATAGTCAATAACTTCATTACATTTTCTTCTATGTGCAATGCTGGTCTGTACTACTCCTGTATTCGGGCTGGGTTGTTTTTTTTTTTTTGTTTTTTTTTTCCTCCTATTAATTAATTTATTGTATTCAATAATAGTTTTAACATAATAGTTTTAATATTTCTATACCAAATACTTCTCTGATTTTAATTTAGGCACAAAACCCTCTGTAATTTCTAACCTGCTGGTACATTTAAATTCCGTATCCTCTGCCCATCTTTATCAGCAGAGCAAACCACTGCACCATGACTGATAGTAATTGACATTGCATTCAGGTCCCTTCAGCAGGCAGAGATTTTCCTCAAATTGTTTTTGCAGTAGTCTCAGTGATTGGGTAGAGGTGAGAGCAATTTTAACAACTGACCTGGCCCACTGGGGTCCTGCAGAGCTCCTGGTGTCCTCTCACTGACAGCTCTGCTGCTTTCAGCCTGGCTGCTGTGTAGGACTGATTGCTGTTCTTGAGCTAGAGAAGGGAGAAAAAGGAAAGTAAAGGATGTGAGTGAACCACAGAACATGATCATTGGGATGACTGCAATACAATTTTTTTTCTTTCTTTATTCTGTACCAGCTGTACCAAAGCCTAATCATCTGCAGTGACTCTAATTCTGCTTCGTGTAGTGTGGGACCACATTGCTGAAGATGTTGACTGGCTTTATAAAAGACTTCTCAAGACTGGCAGGGGCTGGTGTTAATATTAAAATGTCAAAATTTTCTTTATAATGAACAGAATTTTTAAATGCCCAGGGCTAAAAATTCTAGAGGAATACTTTAGAACAATATAAAACAGCACTATAAAGACCATAGAGAGATTGTCAACTGTAAAATTAATTAGGTATTTTTAATGGTTACAAAATTAACCAGGTTTGTTGAAACTGATTTATGGGTTGATTTTTTGGTGGGGTTTTTTGTTTGTTTTGTTTTACAGATTACACAGACCTTCAACCATGGAAATCTTACTACTAAAGGCAATAGTGATATCACATTTTTGCAGCACCTAAAAAATAAAAACCATTTCAAAACATAATAAAATTCTAAGTTCCAACAAATGTCATCTGAGATTTATGACTGGTATACATATAAAAAACTTCACAAAGGTTACAATTTTTGTAAATATTTTCTCTGGTCTTGGCAGATGGGATTATCGGTGCTTATTTTACATTTCAGCTCAATAGAATGGAAAGCAATTTACAAATAGCTGAACTAACATTATTATTAATTCAATATCACAGCTGGGGAAACTGAGGTCCAGAAAGTTAAGTGCCTTCACACACAAAAAGTAATGAACAGATCAGATAGCTGGGAACTGAACAGCAATTTCCATATTCCTGGCATGCATTCTCCAACCATCAAGCTTAAGGGTATTAATTTCATTATTTTTTAAAAAACAAAATATGTACAGATTAGGTAATAAATTTACTAGTGTAAATTGATACCAATTTTTATATACTCACTCAGTTCATAGAATATTTTGAAGTCAATTTTCCAGGAGGAACATATCTAAGGAATGACACTTATGTGGCACTAATGTGATTTCCAGTCTTTAGTACAGTACAAGCAGAATAACTGGGCTATGGTGATATTATTTTATACTTCAAATATTAAAATCTAGTTCAGCCATAATGTGAGTTTCCAGGGAAATGGATTAAAATGTTCAATCAAGAAGTTCCATGTTTCACATAGTTCATTTGAAGATAAATAGACTGCAATTAGGACAATATAAGGTGTTTAAGTTGTAAATCAAGGGTGCTCCAAAAATTAGGATAGGAACTCGGTGGAAATTATCATATGAACCAATAGTTTGATAGAACCTTTTGAAATTGCCTGATGAGAAATACAAAATCCTCAAATGGTTCTAATTCCTACAGCTTCTGTTACCTTTCTGTGGCACAGTTATTGACAGAAGCTGAATTCCTGCAGTCAGCCCAACTCATTACACAAGATTTATCGCGTGGTGTTGTGAGGATACAATCTATGACAAGGGAGTCACTTACTTGCCTGTGATAAAGACCAGCTGATCAATGTCCTTTTACTCTTTTATTTACTGGTCCTTCTATTGCTCTAAATGCATTCACTGATACTTTTGGTGCTACAGACACCACTTTTTTTATATATATATATTCACTATCCACCTTATCTTTTATCCTCCGTAATAAACCAACATTCTAGAATACCCAAATCCTTACAGTTTTATTCACTCTTCAAGTTCCAAGGACACCTATTTCTCCCTGTGTGCTTGTTTTACCAACGCTTTAAAACTGTCTGTGTGACATAATGGCTGTAGCACCAAGGACAGAGCATCTCTGTCAGAGCAAGCCCAAAGCGCACTGCACTGCCTCTGGCAGCAGCGAGGGCTGGAGCCAGCACTGCAGGCACACACAAACCTCACCCACAGACAGATACACACTGTACACGTATTAATTTACTAATGTATTTATTAATGTAATAAATTATAATAATAAAATATTATAAATGTAATTAATTTATTAAAGTGTATTATTGTACACTTATTAAATTTCACCGCGGTACGGGAAAGGTTCTTCGCAAGTAGCGTTAGAAACTCGGGCTTCTCATTTGTGAAACAAAATTCAGAGGAGTCACTGGCAATACAGCTTCTCCTACATCATTCTTCCAGCAGGGCTCAGGCCTTTTCCAAAGGAATCACTCCAAGACATCATATGGTGATTACATCTATGTGCCCCTTATTCCCACAGCTGAGATTTCCCATTGTAGATGCTGGGTAACAGCAGGTGTGATGGGAGCACCAGACCACAAACCTAATACACATATTCTTTAGGGTAGAAATAGCCATCAAATTACTTACATTTGAGACCTTTTAAAAAATTAGATATGCTGTGCTCAGTTTAAGCCAAAAAAAAAAAAAAAAATTCAAATTAGACAGCTAGACCCACCTTACAGGTGCCATTTGCAACAACAAAGTACCACAAACAAAACCAAAAAAGCAGCAATACAAAACCCTGAGCAATGGGTCCTTCCAGCTGTATCAGAAAAACAGGTAATGCATACAGAAATTGGACATTAGGTGTCTATCGTCCAATATATTGGCCTAGATGTATAATTTATTGTCCCATGTATTTTTAAACACAGCACTCAAAATCATTTCAGGGAGTGTTAAAAAAAAAAAAAAAAAAGGAGATTTTTGACTCATACAGCTTTGATGAGGCTGAAGGGGTTTCCCAGAGGGGGCGTTAGGTATTTTCCTCCCGTTCCCTGTGTTTCAAGGCAGATTCCCACCTTTTCTGCGTGCCGCTCACCGCACGCAGAGGATGGGACACGGCACGGACATCTGCTGGACAAATGGCATCACTGCCACTCCAGGGAATTCCGTGCTGACAGCGGCTGTGGCAGAGCCGGCTGCTCCCTCTAAACCATGAAACTCGGTGTTCCGAACGCGCGGGGGGGAACCGGGATCTCATTACTACAACACCAAGTGAAAATGAAGCTGTGTTTAGTAAAAGTGACTTATCATGAAGTCTGCAGCTCAGAATTTAAGTGTCCTGCTGTTTCAGTGGTTTTGCTCCCAGTTAAGCATTTGATATTCCCAGGTCAAAAAATGATGCTTTAATTGTTGGATTGTCCATATTGAGTTGTCTCGTTAGACTTCTAAAAAATTACATCTACATTTTTTCATCCTTATAAATTTTCTTATAAAATTGCGTTGTCCATGCTGGAATAGGGTCCATGTCTTAGCCAATTTGGTTTTGTGCTGCCAGAGGGAAGGTAAGGTTAGAAACAGTGTTCTGAGCACATCACTTCCATCTCTCCCACTACTGCACTACCTTGAGAAGCATCTGTAACCAAGCAGTTACAAAAAGACTTTCAGATATCTGGTAATGACTGTCAGGTGGTGGTAAGTGCTTTCTCCTGCCTAGACAATCAGACTGAAATAGTTACACATGACTTCACCCTGTCTGAGAGAGAGGTTAAACCAGAAGGCATTTAAATTAGCATTTGCTACAGGCAACACACATGACAGGAACAGCGCCTTTCCAGGATCTAAAGGATTGTCAGAACACCCCAGTTCCCCTGGCACAGAAACCCTCCAGTAAGAGTTTTGTTGTTGAACAACAGAGAGGCCAAGTGGGAGGCTCAGGAGAGCCCCACTCAGCACTTGCAGCATCTCTCCCCTGCTCTGGTAGAGCACAGGAAAACAAGGCTGTTGGGCTCCCAGCTGCTCAAGTTCATTAGCCCACGTCCCTTCATGGGAATTGAGTAATACAGGCAGGCTCGTGCTGGTGGTCTGCTCCTCATGGGAGGCAGGATTCCAGAAGCAAGGAAGAAAAGCTTCTCTGACACAACACCTTTCATCCTGATCTCTCTAAGCACTTCTACAAGCGTTAATTAATTAAATATCCCAGTGCCCCTGTGAGACAAGTGTCATCTCAATTTTCTAGATGGGTAAACTTGGTTATGCAGATTATAAGTAGCTTCCAAGTTATTCAGCAAGCCAGAAGAGGTTTGAAAATATAACCCCAGAGATCTAACACCTGCTCCTTCACAGCACTTTCCTTTATTCTTATTTTTTTACACAGATGCCACTACAAATTGAATTACACAGCTGTTCTTCCTGGTCAATATTTGCCTGTTATTTTGATGCCATTTCAATTTTGTCATCTGCGACCTCCCCCAGTGCTACCCTTTACAATTTTTAAAATCTATTTTTGCTAATGTTTGCTCTTTTCTGAAATGAAACATTTAAAACATTTGACCCCTGCTCACTGGAGAGCCTTGCTGACCGGCCACGCTATGTTATACCTGAAAATATCTGGCTCCACACTAATGTGCAGAGGAGAATTTTGTGCCTGCCAAGGTTCTAGCTCTTTGGCACTGAAATTTCCCTCCTGGATGTGAACAATAGTGATTTTTCTTCATTCCTCTACATTAATTTTTAATCACAGCCCTTTACTTTACCACTGCTGATTGAATTCCCTATCACATCTAATAGCCTTTCTTGCAATATTCATTCATTTAAAACCTGTTTGCTGATGCCATACCTAATTTTTCAAGGACTGCTTCCTTAAGGCCAGCAGCAAAGGAACAGCTTTTATACAGATGTAAAACTACAGTATGATGCCACATATTTCATCACCATGGCAGAGGTAAAGGGCTATTCTGTCAAAAAGGGCAAAAATCACACAGGGATCATGTGTAATACCTAGAAAAACTCAGTCATTGTTGAAATGAACAGCAGAAGAACTACAAAACTCAGAGAACTAAAAAAAAAGTTGATACATTATCGCAAACAAAATGTATTTTTAGAGCCTGAAATCAAAAGGCAAAAGAGTAAGAGTGCTGTGGAGGAATATTACAGCAAGTACTCAATAGAGGGCCTGGATTTAATATCCCCAGCACTGCAATACTCAATAACTAAAAGGTCAAAAGTAGAGACTCACTGAATGCAAAATCCACATTTTAGCAAAATGAAATATGGCTGGAGATTTTATGAGCTTTATTTAGAGTGGAAGAGGGGAAAGACATTCTGCTTAGATGCTCTGGAAATTCACGTGTGGTGAAGAGTCAACATCCCAAAGCATTTTAGTTTCCTGTGCATTTTTTCTGGTTTTAAATTTAACAGAAAGCACTGCATTGCATTTCGACAGACCCATTTGCTCACAGACCAAACTTGCATTGTTTTCTTTTGCTGGAGGGAATAGTTCAGACCCCTACAGCTCTACTCACCTCTGGGTTGGCAGTTTTGCCCATTGTACCCAGGACAGCACTTCCACTCCAGCGATGTCACTATTTTATGTTTGACTCTGTAAGCCTGGTGTGTTGCTGTCTGGGACCTGTGAAATAACAATTGAAATCTATTTTATATAACCAAAGAGGAGCTGTAAGATACCTGCCTAACTTCATTACATTACCTCACTTGTCATATCTATCCTTTCATTGCTGCTTAAAATTCCAAGTGAATTCTAACCAGGGTTTGGTGTTTCATTAGCAATCACAGCTTTAATATTGCAGCCTCCAGATTATCTGCATGAATTTTAAAGAAACCTGATGTCTATTTAGATTTCTTCCCAGAATATCTTACTCAGGATTCAAACACTGCAATCTTCTATGGAAGACATTACAATTAATAACTACTAAACTGAAAAAAAAAGGGAGCCAAAACCGCAATATTAGTTTACTGCTTTTCTTTGAAATTGGTGGAAAAATGCATTCACAACACATTTACACCACATTTAGTGCACACTGGAAACCTTCCCTTCTGATTATTTTAAACAAGATTATACAAACATTAATCCAATAAAGTGTGAAAAATTCCACTCTGGATTTCAGGGAAAGGAGGGCATTTCTATGTAATTGTGAGGCCTCAGTTATTACATGTACAGTATGCAACTGCAGAGGAAGCAGCAATTTTATTTCTCTGTTCCAACAGATTCTGAGTGTCCTGGCTACCCCATCACTTCTCCTAGGTTTCTTAACTTCACAGAGAATCAGTTTAGAATGAACATGCTGCACTAGGGCACACAGAATAAACTGCAGCAACTCTCCTTGCCCTTTTAAGATGTTAAATACAAAATTCAAATAAAAAATATCACATACTATTAGCTAGTTATAAGCACTAACATGAAAAGCACCTAAAATCTCAGAAAATATAAAACTGTTACTGAATTGTTTTGTATGCACAATCCCTGTAGAAATCATTCCAGAAAAAGAGACAAATTTCAAGGCTGTCAGACCAAAAAATATTCTCCCTGTGCATTAAAAAAAAAGTCACTGTATTTTACCCTCCAGTTAAAGTTGTCACCAAGGGATGTGATATTATATATATTAAAATTCTCTTAAGCAGCTGGCAGGAGCTTTGCATGTGTGCCCAGCCAGCTTTGGCTCTAAGAAATGGCTTTTTCAGCAGCAAGAACTCAGTAAAGATTAAGGAGATCTGAATTCAGGGGAGTTCCTGGTTATTTTGAAGTATGGATGGTCTTATGATAAAAAACACCTTGTTCTGCATTAGCATAATCCACTCATAAAATCACACATAAAAATGAAGCATCCATGAAAGGAGTTAATCAGGAATAGCAATTTCAAAAATAATCCACATTAAAACATCCATGTAAATGAGTCTCAGAAATTTATGTAGTAGAGCCTTACTAATAGGAGCAGCACAAGGACCTAAAGTGATTGAATTACGAAAAAAAAAAAACTAAAGCAAAATAACAAAACTGGCAACATTTTAACCACAAGGTACACTCCACAGTTTTGCCATGCAGTCGAGTGCATTTCAGAGTCACCAAATGCTAAGGAAGCTCTATTCCCAGGTTCAACTCAAAGCTTTAAGTGTGTTCTGCCATACCATCTAGAGGACAATTCTCAGAACAGTCAAACTGACTTTTAAGAGGCTTTTAAAATTTGTCAAGGGAAAAATACATTACCATCTCCATTTTTTGGTGCTGTTTCATTCTGCCATTTTCCAAATTCATGCATTAAAATCCAACTCCCCTTACAACTGAATCTAACATTTAGAGAATACAACGAGGCACCCAAACCACAAAGGACAAGCTGAATGTTTAACAGAGGTATTATTTAAAAGTTACATCCAGGCCAATTACTTGTCTAGGTTCACTGACTGACCAAAGCTGTGCCAGAAAAGCATTAAGAGAGATAATAACAAAAATATTTATGCCTCTCAGGGGGAGCCTTTTGCTTCAACAGAACACAAGCTTGGAGAACTGCACAGAAAGGATTTTCATCCCTGCATGTGCTTTAAAGCTTTGTACTTGTGCACCTCTCTTTGACTCAAAGATTTTGAACTGTCTGGAGGGTGCCAGAGTGAGGGCATGTCCCCTCTTATCTCCCTTTTAATTTTTAAAGTTATATTCACATTTATGATGTAGTTAGCTGTAATTAAAATGCTTGCAAGGACTCTTTCTTGCCAGTTCTCCATACCTCTGAGCACAGGATCCAATTTGCCAAGTGCAAGGCTTTGCTCTGCCTGATGAGAAGGTTTCCAGGTTGTCCACCACAACTGTAGGTATAAGTCTGGTATGGACATAAGCACACCAGTTTCTGTAAAACAGAGAAGGTAAAATGATTAAAAGTACAAATAACATTTTCCACCATCTGGCATATGACACTTCATTGTGAAAATTAAACCCACAATTTACAAATAGGAGTAAGTTACAAAAATTAAGTTTGTTTCACTCAAACTGCCAATGTTGTCTTGGGCAATTACTTAGTCTTTGTGCCTCAGCAAAGAAAAGAGATAATCACTTCTCCATCTCTATATACATTCATATTGCAAATATGAATTTTAATTTGTAAACATCTGTGGAGCTCCAAGAACAAAGAAGCTCTTCTAGACTGCAGTAATAACAGGGCTTAAAATACACCTATATTTCAGATTACAGAAACTGTTTATCTAGAATTCAAAGGATTGATCAGTGAGGTTTTTAATCAACATCTTTCACTTTATGGACAGCCATCCTAGTGTTTCTCTCTTTCCCTGGCAATACTTGTGAGTGCAGGCAGACTTTGTTTTCCAGTGCACTGTGAGGTCAAAGCCACACACAGCAAACACGTGCCATGGCTCCACACTTCCTTGTGCCTCTGGATGCCCACCCAGAGAAGGCAGTCACATACAAAATGATCAAACTCTGGATCACTGCAGCACAGGGAGCCAGAGCTGGTAAGTGCAAGAGCAGGTTTGCTTTTTTAAAAAATATTTCTAAGGATGTTGCAAGCAAATGCAAACTTAAATCAAATTTTGCAACTTGGCTACAGTAGAAACTACAGTAGAGAATGGAATTAAGTTAAAATTATAATGTGAATAATGGCTCAGGACAGATTTGTACAGGAAATTATGCCACAGATATATATGGGTACTCCTTGAATCAGAAGCAGGTAGATAAACGTGTGATTTTCAGAGGATTTTGGCAAGGTCACTCACCAAAAGACATCGTGGGGGGGAAGCAATCTGTTACATAGTAAGAAGACAGATCCTGTTATAAATAAGGCGTTAAATCAGAGAGATGAAAGACTAGCTCCCTTTTTCAAGAAGCAGTTTATCAACACAATGCCACATTAATCTGTAAGAGGCACTACATTCATTAATTAGGGGGCAAGTAAGTAAATAGGGGGATGGCAGGGTTATACAGAATTTTACAAAATCATGTTGTGCAGTAAAAACAACTTAACTTGAAGAATTGCAGAAGTCTCATGATACTGAGTTTCCAAATAAGTACATATCAGAAAAGGGTCTTGTAATGCAGAATCAGTCACAAAGACAGGCTTATAGAGATAGTGCCACTACATACAGTAGCTTTCACCAGAGAAAAAATAATCTTAGAGTCATGTTAATGGCTCTCTGAATAGGCCAGTTTATTGGTTTGCCTTGACTAAGCTAGTTAATCAAATACTTAAAATTATTAGGGAAGGACTAAAGAACAAACACTAATCACCACAGTTTCAGTACATCAACTCTTTGTTGCTCATTTGTTCAAGCTCATAGCCAGCTTGAGCATAGAATTCAGGTTTGGTCCTACACCCTAAAGAGAGGTGAAAAAAAAGACAAATAGAAGAGCAGGAAGGATATGAAGTCATGGCATTCATTATTCAGTTAATCTTGTTATGATAAATGGGCATCAAAACAAAACTAGTCTAAAACTAAAGAAGGCAAAAATGAAGGGTCAGGCAGCATTTCCATAGCCATAGACTGTGCTGAATTTGGAAGCCAAAAGTGGTTTTAAAAAGCAGTAAAACTATTTCATGTAACAACCATGCCATTAGGCTATTGTCAGTTTGTTTTTTTAACACTCATGAAGTTGCAAATATAACCTTTGTCTCAGCAAGTCTCCCAGCTGCAGCCTGGAAGGCATCCTGAATAAAGTAGTAGTGTGTTTCTGCTGGTGGAACAAATGATGTTTGGCCTAGTGCTGACTTTTTTCTTTCACCTTTAACTTAGTACAGCCTTTCTCAGGATCATGCTATTCCCTTGTCCATGCTGAAATATTTATTTTTTCACTTGGCAAGTTAGTGACTAGGTATTGTTTCAATTGTTGGACTGGGGGAGCTACAAGGACCTCCAAACAATATTTTCATATGAGAACTTAAAGTTCATCTTCCTGTGTTTTGTTTTGCTGCTAACATTTTCTTCCAGTTGTAGTATTTCTGTTCATGTTTCATGATCCAGTAAGGGAATATATATATTTACTCCAGAAATCATATCTTGCTATGGGCTCCTTACAGTGGAAATCAAAATACAATTAAGACCAGATTAGTTCCATTTACTTATGTGGCATTAGTACAGATTTATGGTGCTTCAAACACGAACAGCAGCACAAAACACAAAATAGAATAAGCATCTAACCTTTAGTGATTGCTTTTGTCTACTGAGATCCTACCAGTGTATGCACATTAAGCTCAGTAGTGCTGTACTTGGAAAATGATTCCTAAGAAAAAAGCAGGATAAGCCAGAAAGATGCTAAAACTGACAGATTTAACCTCACAATGTCTCTAATGCCAATATTGCAGCACTTCCTTTCACAACCCACATTGTTTATTTGAGGAATAATGCGCCTCATATAAAATGGGCTTTTATTGAGGGCCTTTGATCTGATTTTGCTCACTCACTCTCCACTTGCTTGAGTTTTCATTAAGGTAGCATTTCTTCTTAATTAGGTATAAAAAGGCTGTGCTTTTTTTGATGTTTCCTTTATGTTCTCACTCCTTTAGTTCCTGCCTTTCATCTGTGTGTATTAATTAAAGACTCCATAAATATTTGCTCAAAGTTAAACGCAGCTGTCAAGCACAAGCATAAGGATTAGGTACTGTGCTCACTTTCTCTGGGGAAGTCAGGAGCAGCTATATGCAAGTTTGAGACACATAAAATTGGCAAAAACAAGAGGAAATTTAAATCTTTCAAGTTTTGCAGAGGAATAATGAAGTTACTTACCCATCCCTCCAGGCGGGGCATGTGGGTCCTTCAGAGTTTCTGTATCACAGAGACTGGCAGTAGTAACTAAGTAGTAATATTTGAGTTAAACACCAGCAGCAGTAAGGGTGTGGGTGGAGGCTACAGGTGAGATTGCTTAGGACCATCAGGGTCTGTTATCCTGCTCAATATAGGCACGAAATCCCTTCCCTTTCACAGCTGTGGTTCTGCAAATTCACACCTAAGATTAAACACTGTATTTTTTTCCTCTGAAGAGCAGCACAGAGATTACAAAAAACCTCAGAACTCTCAGCATATGAAAGGCATACTAAATATTTCTTAACAGATGCAGGAAGTGGTTCTGGGCCAGACTGACACTGATCTATTCAGGAGGAGCTCTGACTAAGCATGGGGATTTGCTTATGATTTAAACTAAGTATAGATAATGTAAACATCTAAATTCCTACATAATTCTCAGCAATTAACTGATGGCATACAAAGTCTGCTCAGGAAACCTCTGAAGCAATAATGCCATCTCTAGCTGTTATGCAGTACCACATGTGCTTTCCTGTTCCCAACCAGATCTCTAGGAAGTGAGGAGCACCTTGGGCAGCTGGGTGCTAAGCATACCACCTCTGCTAATAAAGAAGCCAAATAAAGGGGTCAGGTTTTAAAATCTGGGCTACAGTGAGGCAGGGGTGAGGTTAGGGACTTGGGTCTGTGGCCCTCTGGCCTGCACTTTAAGCTTGCAAGCAGATCTGACTGCTCACCACAGAAAGGGATGAAGCAGAAAATGTCCAGCAATATTGTCATTGACAACCTGTTCTGCAGTGCACATGTTTGGGGTATGCATTATAGTAACTGAGAGCCATTTTACACCTGAGCAAATGTGGTCAATGAAAAGATAAAAGAATGAAAACAGGCATTAAAAAATTTGCAAAAGATGTGAAAGCACTGGAATATAGTTTTCAGTTGAAAAAGCAAAGAACCCCACCTCCCCCCCAAACCTTTAAAAAATTCACACTGTTGTTGCTTTTATTTTTATTATTATCATTATTAATGGTGTGTAGCTTTGAGGAACAGCTATTGGAACGTGCCCATTTGGAAATGCCTTCTACAGGAAAAAAAGATACACTACACCCCAAATGTTAAGGGCTATTCTTGTTTTTTAAAGACAGTCTGAGCTCAGCCTTTGGTCTCTACCAAATAAATGCAACTAACTTGAGCAGATTGTTTCCATTTAAAATATTTAACTCATTCTTAATGTACATGAGTGCAATGTCTGAAGATGTGGTTCTCACACGGCCCAGCAATCTTTGATCAGGCTAAATTGGAGGAAATATTCACAGCAAAAGAGCCCCTGGTGTGACTTATAATTAAGTTTACGCTACCAATGAAATAAGCTCATTAAGAGACGTTAAGAATGTAAATAGAATTTTGAAATCAAATTGTCTGAAAAAATGTAGATTTGGAAATAGAAGACGAAGCATGGCAGAAGAACTATGACAGGCTGTGTTAATGCAAAGGCAGAACAGAAGACAACTGATTTGCATAACAGGACTTTAAACCTGAAAATCCTCTTTACCCTCCCTGGGATAATTTATTCCAGATCATCAATACAGCCTTCTAACATGCAGATTTTGTTGAGAGCTGGAGGAGCCTAGTGTCTCTTTTGCACTGAGCCTGACTTCAATCAGGAAAGCTGTATTTAAAAACAAAACAAAACCCTCACAACACACAACAGAAATCCAGCCTGGAAAGAGCGGTATAAGCCCCCAGCTGGCAGAAAGCCCAAGTGACAGATTTCATCCTCCTCTTGCACGTCTTGGCCAGGAACATGCACTGGTGGCAATGTGTGGGAGAGCCAGCCCTTTGAAGCAGCCTCCTTGATGTGCTATTTGCTGCGGTATTTCCAGCTAAAATCAAACTATTTCTAGCCCAGCCCTGCGCTCGGTGTGGTTTGGCTGTCAGTGTGACATCTCACGCTCAGGGGTGAGGAAGCACCTACACCGAGCAGCAGGGCACGGTCGGAAGAGCAGCATTTGCTTCTGCTGGAACCTGAGCGCGCCTGCACAAGCCTCAGGGCCTCGGGGCCTCAGGGCCTCGGGGCCATTCCCAGCTCCAAGTCCCGAGCTTGCCCAGGCGCCTGGAACAAATCACCCACAGCGGGCAGGGATCCATCCTTGGCACCCAGCCGCTGCCTTGAAGCCTGCCTTTAGCTTTTGGGATCCCTGCCTCCTGGTTCGGGGGATACCCGAGAGCTCTAAAACCCGTCTTTGCGCTGTTAAAGCCGCTCCTAAGCCGGGATCAGCCGCGGCAGTGCCGGGCACGGCTGGCAGGTGGCGGCCGCCGCCCGCGGAGGTGCCGGCACTTCTCAGAAACACCCGATGCTTCTGAAGAGCCGAGTACAATTTACACCAGGCTTTTTAGGGTCCCTGCAGTCCCCCTTCCACAGCACATTTCCGCTGTAAAATGTTCCCTGGGTCCGCTGCCGAGAAAAAGGCAAACCTCACAAAAAGTGCCGGCAACACCTGTGCGTGATTGCTTCTGCTTGCTCGTAATCCTTGTAAATGGTCCTAAAGCCCCCCCACAGGAACGCCAGTGCTAGTCGGACACAAAGGGTATAGAATGAGTCATGTCCCCTTCACATC
Source organism: Dicaeum eximium (assembly GCA_013396995.1). Taxonomy (NCBI): domain Eukaryota; kingdom Metazoa; phylum Chordata; class Aves; order Passeriformes; family Dicaeidae; genus Dicaeum; species Dicaeum eximium. The sequence continues at coordinate 151,264 of VWZP01000137.1, read as the reverse complement.
GTACCTGAAATGACTGATTTTTGTCTGTGAGTAAATTAGGTTACCCGGCTCTTAATAGAAATGCTATTCAATCAGCCCAGCTGAACATCACCGAGTCATGAAAATGAAATTACTGTGTTGCTGACGGAATACAAAAGGACCCAGAGCTGGAGCTGTTGTCAAAGTCCATGCCCAGCTTGGTGGTTGTGCCTCATTGATATTGTATGCAGCTTATTTCTATTTCACAGAATAGTTAATGAAATACTCATCTTGATTCTACAGCAGTTTTAATTTTATATTGTCCTTTACATCTGAGCAAAGGGGATCTAGAGCCAGGAGACTCCGGCTTTTCAATTTCCTTTAAACAACCTGCCAAGTTTGGATGAGAAGAGATGATGTTGATTGGCACAGTGTAAACAGATTATAAGGATAGCAAGCACCCTCACAAGGTTCTTTTTTGCTACTGCATGGGAGACTGGTATTAGCAACTCCCTTTGAATTCCACTAGGTGACCACAGAGACTTCTCATTGTGACATGGTAAATTCTCTATCTTTAAGTGAGCGTCGGTCATCTTTCAAAACTATAAGCTCTATTTCAAAGAGAAATTATAAACTTAAACAAAAAAAAAGTTAATTCTTTAGGTTCAGTGCCCAGCTTCCTTTGCTCGGAAATGTATGGATCTCAGCTGCAATAAAAATTCACTACTCACTAGGGACTGACCATAAACAAATTAAATTGGAAAATGTGTTTTACAAGCTGGCTGGAATGGGAGAAACTAAAAGGTGCATGTGACATGTCATACAAAATAATATGTGATAGTAAAATATGTTTTAGGACATGTTTTTATCCCTGAGAAACAGCTGACTTATTGACACTGACTGGGGCATTAGGTGTCAAAGCTTTGTTTAATGTTTTTTTTTCAGGACTCAGTGTCCTGACATTTTGTCCTGTCTATTGCAAAACACAAATTCTGCTCTCGTCATTCATTTCCTTTTTTTTGTATTACAGTACTGAAGCCTTGGACTGTGAACAGCCTCTTTGTTTCATCTGAATTTTTATTTACTGTTTGTCCTCCCTCGTGCTGCAAAAATTAATTCACCATTTCCACTTATCTAGCACTTCTCCAATCTGTTTAAGCATTTAAAATGTTCTCTTGTTGCAAATCAGATCACTTTTATACATGATTTTCCACTCCATGTTCAGAGCCCTTTAACACAGTCAAACTTTTCCAGATAGAATTTAGACTTTGGAGAAGATGTCCATTAATCTCAAATCTTTGAGAATTATCCAGTAAAACACATCTGAACATGCAGACAAACTGCTCTTTGAAAAGGTCAGAATTCTGCCTTTTTACTTCTGGAATATAAATTTATTTTCCATCTTCTAATTGACCCAGAGTACAAAATTCATTAAGGTATTCTGGTCTTGTTTACTGTCAGTGCTTTTCAAGTAACCTTCAGTGGTATTCACTGCTTTTTTAGTGCTTTTGTAATCTACAGAAAAGGAGATTGCAGTATGTCAGTGATGGCTTCTCCACTTTGAGAAATACTGACCATAGAAAAAAAGCCTTTGTAAGTGACAAAATGAAAATATAAACAGTAAGATCCATTCCAGTTTCAGGGGTGAATTTGTCCATGTTTATATTGTTGTTTTGGGCACCTTCTCTTTTCTTGTTTCCCTTCATTAAATGATTAAAAGCCTTGCCAGTCCCTTTGTATCTGATTTGCCACTTAATCATACAGATAAATATCTTTATGCTGTCACTGTCTCATCTTATGGGGCTCTTGAACAGAAAGGATCTGAGCCAAAGTCCATGAAACTCAAGGTGATTTTTTTGTCCACAGGTTTTTCCTCATGACCAGTGATGTTGCTTACCAGGAATGTGATACAGAATAGATGCTCTGTATCAGATTTGGCAGAAAAATTGACATTTGCAACACTTGCAATTCTCTATCTGGCAACACAGATAATGCCTTTAGAAAACAGATGGGGACACCTTTCTGCTGTCCTCTCCTTGCCAAGTCTATTCCAGAGCTAGGGTCAGTTCTCTAAAATGTTAATTATATTCAGATTTGTAAGAATGCCTGTTTTCTATGCATACCTGAGCAGATGTTTCTGTTGTACCCTAAATGAAATGCCACAAAGAGTTGTTTGCAGTAGGCTAGTAGGTAAATCCCAACCCTGTGTCCAGTTTGGTACAGTAATCCTAACCTATTCAGAGGGGTGAAGGGACATTGCAGGGATGGAAAACAGTCTCTTCCTAATCCTTGCTGTTCCCATGGCAGATGAAACAGAGAACAACAGCAGGACAAGCATGAGCATTAATGCAATAGTTAGTGTAATGAGACAAACAGAAACCTTCCTTACCAACCTGAAAAAAAATTCAGAAATTTTCTGTATAGTGGTGCCTTATGTGATCACAGAAAAACAAAACAACGAGACTCTGAGGAGGCTAAGTACTTTGTGACTGTCTCAAAAGCAACTTTGGTGAAGAAGTGATTGTTTTTCCCCAGCATTAAGTTTCCTGTCCTGCTGCAAACAGTCTGCCATGACTCTACAGCCACCATCGCTTTGGGACTGCTTTGGGAGCAACACTGAGCTCAGCATGTGTAGGAAAATTGGGTTGTGGGCTTACAGATGAGCATCAGAAATACATTCAAGGCTGCTGGATGAGAGTGACTCACTGCAAAGATCTTCTGCATAGCTGTAGTACAACATTCTGGGGACAGATTGTCCCTGACACCCTGACACATCCCCCAAGGCAGCCTCAGGCCTGTGTAAGAGCTTCCTCCTTCCAGGTCACAGTGAATACACCCAGTGATGGGTATTCATGGCTTACACCCTAAGCCATGTGTGACTGCATTTTTGTAAATGCACAGTGATGCAAAACCTTAGGGAATCGATTCGAGAATAGTTCTCTCTGCTCCATTAAAAAGTGACATGATGAAAAGAGACTGTGAACCTTGCATTAACTAGGCAGTTAAATCAGGTTTCTACGTGTCTCATGTATCTGAACCATCTGCTGATCTTAACCATTCATTTTAATTTGCCAGTACACTAGATTTCTACCAAGCTGATACAGGCAAAAGCAATTTCCAGAGAGAAATGCAGACGTCTGGTCATGAGAATTAAATATTTCAGCACTCCTATCACATGTGACAGCTAAGCAAATCTGTCCCTGGTGCTGACTCTATTAAACCCTTCTGTGCTTAGTAATAAAATACTGTCACCTCACCACTACTCAAGATATTGGTAAAGGAAATCTATAAAGACCCTCAGTGGCTTCAAGATAACTGGAAAAAGTGTAATGTACACATAATAAGAGAAAAGAGTCATGTAGAGCCACTTAGCAAAGTGGGGATACTGTGCTTAATTTACAGCCTGAATGAAGGTCTCATGTATTCAGGAGCTGCCTTGCATAGTAATTAATAAAATCGGGTTCAGAATGAAAAGATGAGTGTGCTGGTCTCAGGACTCCACCTGAGGCTTACTCCACTGCACCACTGCTGTTTAAGCTGCTTTACACAGTGAAATACTGCAATTGTCTCTCTTCACAGGCTCAAAATCACGCATCTCAAATGAACTCAACTGAAAAGAATGTATCATAAATTTTCTTCTTTCACACCAAATTGATACTCAGATTTATGCCACTGAATTTTGGAGAAATTCTCTCACTCTAGGTTTCCATTATTTCTTTATTCATTGATATGGATTGCATAAAACTTTGAAGATAGGTAGAAATAAAAAAAATAAGAAAAAACGGAAATATTTGTAGAGACATTAAGTTTCACATTTCAGAACATAAGTCAAATTCATTACTAGGAGTAAAGAAATCAATTTTCCTTCAGCTCAGGCCATTCCAGATGTGCTTCCTATGAAGTTCTCTTATCCTCATGAAAGCTTGGGTGCAGACCCTGCCTGAAGGGAGAATACCTCACCACAGAAAACACTCTTCTGAAATGGTTTGAGAGCAGTGACAAATTGTGTCCTCCTGTACCTATCCTAGGGTTAATTACAAAATTTTTTCCAATGCAAAAGAACAGGATTTAATTGCATTTCTGTGCCAGTGAAGAATAAGGAAGAGATTAGTGTTTTTAGAGAAAAGGATATGCCCAATATTTCCTTTTTAACACCACATCAGGATGTGATAGAGAGAGGTTCAAAGCCTAACCTAGTTCTAGAGTGCATGTGGGTGCATGATATTGTCCTCACACAAGCCAGGGTAGCCACAGCCAGGGAATTATCTTTGTAATTAAGCCACTGAGGCACATGACCTCCTTCAGAAAGGGGGATTTGGGTAATGAAGTTAGTTCAATCTTGTGGACAATCTGACAGCCTTGCAGACTATCTAACAAGGTGTATGTATTGGTATTTTTAAAATTATAAGGATGTTTAAAAATAAATGCTCATTCTTGTCTGTTTTCCTTCCTTGTCTCTCACGGATCTCTCTATATTGTTCTTTCTATATGGAGCCTCCTAAATCAGCACCTCTGCACATATGTTAGCACAATGGGTTGCCATAAAGGGTTATAGAGTCATGCAGCCCCTACAAGGTCACTCAAAAATTCAGGCTGGAGTACAGACTATAACCAAGGAGGTGCTTTAATTCAAAGTAAATTCAAAAAGCAAATTGTTCTTCCAAATTTCCTCAGAGACAGTACACTTTACAAGTGTGGAATCTACTACTGAGTCATGCTGTGCTCAGGCTTCAAATGAATAAAACCTTGAAGAAAGCTGTATCTATTGGAAGTCTCACAGTATCTTTTTCACTTTATTTGTGATAAATATATATTTTTTAAAAAAAGAAAATATATGGTACAAATTATTTAGGGTGTAGTTGATGGCACCTGCACTTAATAAATAAAAAATTTTGTCTTCTTACACGTATTTTCTCATAAGTAGCTTTTCAGGTGTTTCACAGCAGAGATTGGTAACAGTGAGCACCCTAGACTAGGCCTTTTCTCATGTCTTTGCTGAAAAAGAAAAATGAGTTACAAGGATGTTAATTATTCATCCAGCTCTAATCCATAAGGAAAGGAAGATGGAATAGTGAAGTGACTTAAGTCACGGTCCAGGTCATGGCAAAAGTGGAAGGAAAGTTGAAAACACCACATCTTACTGTAAAAACACTCATATACAATGGGAAGACAAATCTTGTAGCACAAGAATCTCACTGTGAAAAGGACTGAGACACACCTAAAACTGTAGATATTTGCTAGAGAGGGAGAGGCAATCTAGCTCAGCAGTTTGAGCAAGAGAGTGGGGATGCAGCATTCCATTTTATGCTGGGGCTTCATGCTGCTACACACTCCTGTAAATTTGATATGCAATCCTGGTCTTATTGCTAACTGGCTCAGTGGACTCCAATATGCATCTTGCACAGCAGGCTGCTCCTTGACCACTCATGAAATTAGGTGCTGGCAAATACAAGATTTGCTTCTTTTGCCTCCCTACCCCTGCAATCATATGTCATTATGATAAATAAAATATCTTCACCAGAGAATGATTTTTTGCTGCTTGTATTTGTATCTCACATAAAAGGTAGAAAGAATACCTGCTGATTCACAGAGTTCTGCTGAAGATTAATTTAATTGGAATACTGTTCTTGAAGAAAGCTGCAAAGGCTAATGACCAAGGTTAGCATGTAATGGGATTTATTTCAGTGGAGATGTAGCTATCAGCACTTATGTAAAAAGAGACAGTTTAACTCAGGTGAACTCAGACACTGCCAAACACTGTGGTAAAGTGGTGTAACAGATGACTTTCATAACTTAAGGAGTATGCTAGGAAAGCTGTCTGGGAAACACAGCTCCTTTACTGGGCTCTCTTTTCCGAGCAGAGGCAAAGGACTCCTTTCCTTTGGGTCCTTATGAATTATTTCCCTTATGCATCATCCAAAACATGCTCAGGTCAATGGGAATTTTTTCTTTCACTTGAAGGAACATTAACTCCCAGCCACACACAGCAAGAGAATTGTAGGAGTAATGATTTTAGCCTCCTTTCTGTGAATCTGGATGCTACCACATGGGAAAGTACTATCAAAAGAAGAAATCTATACTCTGAAAGCCCACTCTCCAAATACTATGGAAAACAACCAATCCTTTGCCTTTTTCATTGTCTACCAGTATCTGATTATATATCAGCAATTAAGGGAAACTTGCAATATCTGCAAAGTCAGTGTTAATATCCCCATTGTAAACTGAAGACATTGGAGGAAAAAAAGAAAAGAATTGAGTGTTCCAGAACTACAAAACTAGACAGTACAATTTGATATACTCTATTATGCACAGCTATTGTGTATTAAGTTATAGAGCTCTGATTGCACATTCACCTACAACATCACTTTTCATAATTTTTTTCACAGAATAGGATGTTTCAAATTGTCAGACATGGATGCATTTTGTACATTTAAGTGCTTGCATTTTCAATTTAGTGGAGAAGTTTACGAACACAATATTTTTAATAGATTCAAAATGAAACAGTGCATTTGCAATTTCTTTTATCCACAAGAAAAGAAAGAAGAAAAAAAAAATCAACAGTAGTTTACTGTTCATAAAACAGGGGGCCATCTATTGTAGTCCTTTCCTACCCATATATGATAATGACTTCCCTGTTGATTTTGAGATAACCGCCCTAAGGAATAAAACATTGCAGCATTTACTCTGTTAGAAATGTTACAATGGTTTTGCCTGGGTAAACGCTGCCAGTTTGGTCCCTTGCTTGTTTTGGATGGTCTTTTTAAAGGTCAAAAAATAATTTCACTGAAATTGCTAGGACTTTTGCCAATCATGCCACTGGAAACAGGAAAACAAGCAGTACATAGGAGACAAGAAAAAATACGTAGCTTACTTTCCCCTGGTAGTTTCAAAGCCAGATGCTTTGGAGTTGGCATCCTGCTGGCTCCTGGTGATACCAGTGCTGTGAGAGGACTGCTTGACAGATCTGTTCCCTGTAGCTGTAGCCAGGCTTGTAGTGACCCCTTGAAGGAGAGGGATCTCTCTAGCAGTGCTTTGTAGGGCTGTCCCTTCGCTGTGAGATGAGCTTCTGGTCTTGTCTCTGCCAGAGTCACCGTCACTGTGTCCATCTGACTGACTTGCAGGGGTAGATACTGTAGGAGTGGGAGTTTTCTTCACTGCTGCCATTCCCAGTGTCACACCTGCAGATGCAAAAGGAGGTCCCTGCGAGGCACTTGCTTTGGCAGCTTGGATTTCAGAATGGGGCGACCCCCTAATTGTGGTCAGAGATGGAGTCGAGTCTGAGTGACTTGTCTGGGTTTCATCGCCTTGTCCTGTGGTCCAGAGTTTTCCTAGAGTGCTAAATCCAGTGCTGCCCCTGTGGAAGTGCAACAGGAGCAGAAAGAAAATGATCTCTTTCATTCTGATGGTTTGTAAATGCTTTAAGTTATCTCACATTTATTTCCTAAATAAGAAATCCTGTAGTTTCTCCCTCCTCCTGGGCTGCTGCTCAGATAGTGAGCCTACCCAGAGGATGCCCTGACAGGCTTTATGTCTGCAGAGAGGAAACAGGTTTTGGTGTTTCAAAACTGACTGAGGAAGCCTGGTTTCCTGTTTCTGTGGATCCCTCTGCAACCTGTGACCTCTTGGAGAGCAGGACCCTGGCAACCCATGTGGGAGGAAAAGAAGAAGTCTGCAGAAGGCACAGGATAAAGATTAATGGCACGATAGCAATGTGGAAAAATATGTGCTGTTAAGTAATCCTGAGGGACAAAACCTGAAATTATTAGCTGATTTTCCTTTCACATGTACATGTATGGACAAGTGACTTATCACATGTGCCCTTTGGATGGTTCAAACTTATGACCTTGTTATTGGAAAAAGAGTTGACAAAACTGGTGTGCTACACAAAGCTGAACATTTGCTGTGTCTTCTATTTTTTCTCAGAACATTTAAGCACTGCTGCTAACAGTGCAGAGACAAGGAAGAGGTTCACACTGTATCCACCACTGATCTCCATGCCTGGAGATATTCACAACTTGACTCAAAACTCAGAGACAAGACCCTGAGCAATATGATCTCAGCCCTGCTTAGTTTTGGACCAGATGACCTCTGGATGTCCTTTCCAGTCTATATCACTCTATGAAGTTATGCTCAGTAGCTGCAAGGTGGAACACTGCAGCCAGGAAAGAGGAGCTGAAAGCTTTCCTCCTGCCATTCTCCAGCTCTCTGAGAGTAAGGCTGCTTAGTTTCTGGTTGAAGGAAAAGAAAGGGAAAAGATTATTGCTGAAGAAATTGGATAGAGAAATACAACATGAAATTTTAAAGTGGGTACAAAGCAGCAACAGAACAGACCCGTCAGAAGCCCTACAGATCTGAGAGGCCATTGCACACCAGCTCAGAAAGCCTCTGGCCACTGACACGAGTGCTGTACTAAGGACTATGGACAAGACATCCCTGAAAGCAACCTCACACACCTGCAAAGAGAAGAGCATCTTCCAGGTGTGCTCCATGTTATTTGAGGATCACCTTTTCTCAAAATCAGACACAAAATCCCCATTCCATGGACATCTGATGACTAACAGGGACACAGTGGAAAAGCTGGTAAATTCCTTGCAAATTTTTTCAGAAAGTACTTTCAAAAAAACACCCAACCCCAAACCAATAAACCCAAGAGCAAAACACCAAACATGGGGGATAAACCATGACAGCTCTTGTTGCAGTCAAATAAATCTCTGTGATGATTGCTCCTGTTTAGATTTGGATAACAGTGCCTTGCTTTCAGTTTCCAGGTGAAAAAGTTTAGGTGTGCTAAAGGGTTGGGATTTCCCTCTTTTATGGTTTATTTTTCTGTTTTATTATCTTGGAAAGCACGGGCTTCTACTGTGTAAGTACATCACATGCAATTTTGTCATACAACATACCAGAAAAGATATGCAGCTCTGCTTTCTTTTGGACACTATTTACCCACTCTTTTTTCTTATTCATAGTGATATCTGTACATGACCTTTGAACGTAGGACACAGGAGACAATCTAATGAGCAATTTAATTTAAAGACTAACACAAGCAATTTCATGTGAGGGCTTATTTTCTTCAGCTTTATATTTGAGATTTTGGATTAGTACCATTACCTGAATTAGCATTTAGCATCCCATATTTTTTAGAAATCCCAAATGAAGGGACAAAATGAAGGGTAAATTAGTGTTGACTGAATTTGCAACTTAAACGCAAGGTGACTTTAATAAAAAAAAAATACAGCAGCTACATTCTGTGTTTATTTATGCAATGAGAGTGCCTAATAGCAAAAAAACTTGGATTCTGCTTTGTATCACTCCACTGCAAGTGTTAATTCTGCCACTAAATTCAGAGAAACGACTGCAGATTTCCACTGGTGCAGAGAAAAGCAAAGCAGAAGAGTCTGGCTTTTGGTGGTGGGTAGATTTCACTACAGCAGTGAATACTGCTGAATACTCCAAAATGAAAATCTATTGTTAATATTACTTCATTAGCACATACCTGGGCTTTGGATGAAAAGATAAAATTGTTTGAAGGCTGTTTTTATTTAGCAAAACAATCTTGGCACTTTAAGAAACTCATGATATCCATTTTCAGATTGTTGTATGCTGGATCTGAATCCCAAGCTCATTATAAATCTCATTTCAGCATTAGTTCACACCCAAGTGCTGCTTGTCTTGATGCAAACTGGATCCAGGAAAAGACCAGCACTTGGATGCATTTGGTTAAACTCAGAATTAGATTCAAAATTATCCTGAAAACTCCCACTCAACATGCTGCCCACTCCCATAAGCATAAATCCATAGGTGCCACATTTTTTGTATTAGTTGTGTATTCATGTTACTGAAATCCTTGCATGTTGGGCTGGCCTCATGGGCTTTTCTTGGAAATTTTAAAAGTTGAGCTTGGACCAGAAGCTGGATCTCAAGTTTCCAATCTGTACTGAGTGTCAATATTAGAGTCTGCACTCCTGCGTGCTGCTGAACACATATTCTTCCACTCAGTGAGTTTGAACTCTATAGGTATTGGCACATTCAGCAGGAGTTGTTGAGAGTCTCTCATCTCCCATGAGAGCACAAGATGGTAAAAGAAGCAGTTTTCTGGGAGGTAGAAATGGATTGTGAAGATGCAAATGCACTCCTGGGGGAGTCATTTAAGTTGCCAGGCTACATTATATAAAAGAGCAGTACCCTGCTGCTAACAGAAGAGTTATCTCTGTTCTGTACTGCAGAAGAACACAATTAATTTTCAGGGTCACAGCTGTGGTTCTTCAGGCAAGGTGAGTACTTTACCTATGCTTACTGGAGCTGACCAAAGACTGTCAAAAAGATTTTAGAAACACTTTTATATTTTACATCTGCTGATGGCACACACTCAACACTGTGACTTCAGACAAATCCCTGATCTCATTGCATAACCTGAGCCATCTTCAGGAAGATTCAACTCTCCCCAAGCACCTTAAGGAGAGCATCAGGTTTGCTCTCCCCTGAGCTCCCAGACTGCACAGCCACCTTGGCAGAGCTACTGTTGATCCTCCAGATCATTTAACAACTTCAATAAGATCACTGTGGCTACACAGCCACAATCTGTCATCCTCATTCTTCAGGCTTTACCAGTAGAAAACCTCTTCCCAGTCTTAGGCAGAGTAGTCCAAATCCATAAGGATTTGTCACCCTGGAGCTATTCAGGCCAAGGACTGCACAGATCATCTCCTCTACCTCTGCTGGCAGCTACAACAGCTGCAGAACACTGCTCATTCCATGGGGTCTGTGTCTGCTCAGCACCTGGGGGCACAAGTATATGGTAAAAAATGAGAATTCCTATGTGAGTGTTGTGGTTTAACCCCAGCCAGCAATCAAGCCCCATGCAGCCACTCACTCAATCCTTCACCAGCAGGATCAGGAAAAAAATCAGAAAGGCAAAAGGTAGAAAACTCACCTGTTGAGATACAGACAGTTCACTAGGAAAAGCAAAAGCCACACATGTAAGCAAAGCAGAACAAGAATTAATTCAGTGCTTCCCATGGGCAAGCAGGTGTTCAGCCATCTCCAGAGAGCAGGGCCCTGTCACATGTAATGGTTACTTGGGAAGACAAATGCCATCACTCCAAACATCCCCTCCCCTTCCTCCTTCTTCCCCACCCTTAATACACTCAGCATAATGCCATATGGTGTGGAATAGTCCTTTGACCATTTTGGGGTCACCTGTCCCAGCTGTGGCTCCTCCCAACCTCCCACACACCCCAAAAATTCCCTGCCAATGTGGCAGCAGGAAAAGCAGAGAAGGCCTTGGCTGTGTGTAAGTCCTGCTCAGCAATAACACAAACATCCCTGTACTATCTACCCTGTGTTCAGCACAAATCCAAAACACAGCCACACACCAGTCACTGGGAAGAATTTTAACTCTATCCCAGCCAAAATCAGCACAGTGAGAAAGATGTTATTGAATAGCTCTTTATTCCACTGGTGTGCTTACTGCTGGGAGAATTTTGCTTTCCCTTGCTCCAGATCAAACACATTTGTACTTGACATAAATTCTCACATTTCCTGCAGTGTCTCTTGGTACCAGCTGAATGGTCCAGTGAAAAAGCCACTTTGCTTTCCTCTCTCATATACAGATGCACAGGGCAGAACTTAAGACAGGAAAATAGGTACCTCAGGATAAGGAAGAAGAAATCACTTCTGCAGTCACTCTGCAATGATTCAGAGAATCCTTATCAGGTTATGAAGAGCTCTAAATACCTCTATATCAGAAGAAAAAGTGTCTTTTTCTTGTCATAATGTTCCCTCTGTAAGGTCCGAAAGTATACTGAAGCTCCTGAGCAATACCCATAATTCCTGTTTGGTTTGGCTTTAGTTTTAGGTTTTTTTATTTAAAACCTCATATCCAATGTGTATGGCTGGTTAGCATGAATTAAAATCATACATTGCAAAATATGTAATCAGACTTAAGGTGGCCACGTTTTACAAATTAAAGCCATGGTATACTTTGAAAAAAAGTATTTCTATATGTCTAACCAGGGAGTTGAAATTTTACATCTAAAATAAGATTCAATGAATCAGTGAGATTTCTTTAGGTTTGTTCTGATTACATAATACAGACCACCATGTCCCTCTCAAAAAATATAATTCCTTTGAATCCTAGTTTGCTTAGAACAGTAGTAACAGGAGAAATCATTACTTTACTTAAGAAGGACGTAGCAGGTGAAGGAATTTCCAGTTAATGGTCAGGATGTGAAGTTTGCATTGTTACAGCCTGAGTGTTTCTAAAGGCTCAGCTGCAATTGTGTTCCTGCTAAGGCAGAGAGTCCTACTCCATCCTCAGCATCACTCTTGATCAAACTAAGCACACAAAATACTCTCCTGTACCTGATTGTACCTTTGCTGAAGTATCATGTACTAGCTGTGTTTTTAAAGTGTATTTTGATATATTCTTTTCCTTTGCCTGTGGGCATGTTTTCAGCCTTCAGAGACATTTATGTATTCTTTTACTTGGGAGCAGCAGCAGCTGATGAAGGGGATTTCAAAGCTATCTGCTTTGTTCTAACCAGCCTATCCTTATGGCAAAGCTGATTTCAGATAAATGGCAACTGGCAATCATCTGGTTACTAAAAAAAAAAAAAAAAACAAACAACAAAAACAAAACTAACAAACCCTCTGTGAGCTTTTCCTAGCATTTCCTTTCTAGAAATGGCTTTGATAGGCAAATAAACCAAAAAACAGTAGGTTTTTCCTAGAATAAAAGAAATAACTTACTGGTGCAGAGATCTCACTTTTCTCACAGCATTGCCTCCCATGTGTGATGAAGCCACTGGCTTTTGAAGACCTTTGCAGCCTCTTTTACCAGCCTCAAGGCAATGGTGCTAAAAAAAAGTTTAGCTGAGGTAATGCTCACACTATCCTGGAGAACAAACCATTCCCATGAGCCAGGAAATCAGCAAGAGACCTAAGAAAACAACAGTTACCTATAGAGGTTTTAAATCCAACACTTAGAAAAGCTTGGCTTTATCTTCAAGAAAATGTGGCAAGCTGGGGCCTAAGTAATGATGCCTGAAGGACAGAAATTTCCTGGATGCACTTTTCATCTGTCTGATAGTGTGGATTTCCCAGCCATGCCTGCTACTGACAGAGTTTTGCTAGCAACACCCTGTGAAAAACAAACCTGAGCTCCTGAGAAGCTGCCATGCCAGCTCATTCCCGTGTATCCATCAATAACATTCTGTGGAAACTAAAAGGAAGCCAGGACTGTCGCCCTGATTTTTCAGCCTTCTGATCGTTTCCATTCTGTGATGGAGTTTCTCACGCTGGTTCATGCAAACACAGCACATGCTTTGCTAACTGTCTTTTTGTTTTTCATTCCTTTCTCCTGGGCAGAGAAGGTTTGATGGACATTTTCCTTGACCAGTGTGGTTGGAGAGGTGGTGACCTCATCCTCCAATCCACAGTCATTCCCAAAATCCTGTATAAAACTAAATGTAAATAAACCTTGGTTCTTTGCTGCACTGGAGAAGAGCAGTATCTGTGTCATTTTTGTCATGCTCTAGTGCGACACAGGACTGTGACAAAAGACCAGAGAAGCAAAAATTTGCTCTGCTGGAAGCACACATCCATGTCTGTGCTGGGCTGCTCTCCTGCAGCTGAAGGTGACTCCACAAGGTGATCAACCCTCCTGAACAGCAGTGCTGCAAGGGACTGGAAGAGCAGCATTTCCCTGAACTCTGGGAGCAGCCAAACCCCTTGGCATTCTTTAAGGGCAGGTGCTCTGAATTCTTCTGGAGTGTGTAGCATACTTGTTTTGTAGAGACTGCATTGAGCAAGTTTATCTCTCTCCTTTGGCAAAAGTAGTTACTTCATTTTATTCACATCAGTAGGGATCAGAAGGCAAACTGGGATGCTTCCACTACACCTTTGGTAGCAAAAAGAATGGAATAAAGAAGTGAAAGATTGGTGGCTGAAGAGGAACAGGGCATCAAAAGGAAAGGAAACTGGTAAGAGGCAAAATTAGAGAGACTACAGAAGTAGTGACAGCTCTGGAAAGGCAACCTTGTGCTGAAATTTGTGTTTGTCACTTCAATTAAGGTTTCTTAGACCCCAGAAGTGCTTTTAGCATCAAGCTTTTCCTGGTATGTGTGAAACAAAAAGCTTCCAAAAGTAGAATAGCAGAGTTAGGCCTGAACTGCTTTGTCTTCAGGAGATGTCCAAAGAAGTCCCTTTCCTTCCTTATACTGTGTGCCTCTGCTAGGATGTAAAGAAACAGGCAAATGTGTGAATGAAATATGCACAAAGGCTGCTGCTGGCCTACAAAAAATGAGGTGAAAGTCCAGAGTGAGGTGAGAGACTTTTTCAGCCTTTCCACTTCATTCCTTACATTTCCTGAATATAGAAAAGGGAACCTAAGACATTTCAAAAGTAGCAGCCAGAAATGACCCCATCATCACCCAGCTAATAAAACTGGAGGGTCTGTCAAGCTGCATGAGGAGCAGCCTGCTTTTAGTCAGTTTGCTATGACTGCATTCTGCAGAAATCAGACTGAAGAGATAGTTGATATTCCTCCCATCACTGTGTTTCTTAAAACTGCTGTTTCCATGGCAAATATACAGATTTGCCTTTCTACAATCACACTCTTTTACCATTTTTCTTGTAGGTATGCATTTCATGGGAAAATATATGCCTTCTCCCCTCCCTCTCCCACACCCTGCAAGCAGCTCAGTCTGGAGTGAGAGTCACAGATCCTTTAAAGGACAGTGAGAACCAGTTTGCTTCTTACTAAGGAGAATGAACGTTGTGTAAGTTATGCAAAGAACAAGGCTTTATGGATCCAATCACCATAAAAACCTGCATGAGATTTCCTAAGGCTGCAGGAGTTCTGCTCATGATGTTTTGTTTTTCTGCATTTTGCTCTTCTAAGACATCTCTGGATCAATTTCATTTTTTTGTCATTTTGTACACAGAATTCTTTTTCCCATTTTTCCAGCAGTGAGGCCCCAGCATTGCAACTGGTAGTACACAGATAACCATTATGTTCTTCCATTACTCATGAGCTATGGCCTGTTGCCAAACTCTGCCTGGGACATTTGGAAAGGCTTACTGGGATAGAAACCTAAAAGGGAAGGTGATAATACAGCTGTAGACATTTCAGGATACATAAATTTAAGTTTATGGATAATTCTGTCTCCTAATTTTTGCTGTTATGCTTGAAATTTGTCCAGGTTTGGTTGGATACATGACTAAAGCTTGTTGCTGTTCATAGGGTGAATGTATGAAATGCACAGGAATAAAAATTTCAGTCTCTGGTTTTTGTAGTGACCGTGCTGTTCTAGTCCAGTAGGGTAAGAAATTTGTTTTTCTGGATGTTTCCCAGCTGGCATCTCTGTGGTTTGAAGTGTACTGTGTCAGGATATGGTGGTGTCTTATTTCCTTCAGATATGACTATGGGGTAAGTTAAGTCACAGAACAGAACCAGTTCAGGAGGATGTAAAAGTATCTCTCCAAAGACTGGAGGATCCTGGTGGCAGACAGTTTGGTCTCGGATTTGCAAGCAGGTTTTTATATGAATGGGTTTGGTAGGAGAGCTAAGGATGTGGAATATCTATACAAGAGAATAACCTGATTTGCACTGACTGGCTGGAGTCCATTTCCAACACTGACTTTGATTTAACCTGCTCAGTTTCTCTTACAGAATTGCTTTAGCATGTTCTTCTCCCTTTTACCCTACTTAAAGAGATACTTGGGGATTTATGTTCCTTAATACCTCATTTGAAAGTAGGTCAAATTACCTCCAGATTGATTGGTGATTATGTGTTTTAATTTTCCGGTCTGAAAATGGTGTATAAGCATGGGAGAAGCCAAGGATTTGTCGGAAAAGAGATTCCAAACCAGCTCAAATTTACTCTTCAAGGTAGCCTTTAACACAAGAATTTCAAAATTATCCTTTTCACCCAGACTTAAAACCTCACATTCAGCTACTGTGTGGACTGCTACTATATGGAGCTATATTTTGTTTTCCTGGAGAACTTGATCATATGTAAAACAAACCTACATTGAAGACTCCTCAAAATCCTCTGATTGTGCAACAGAAGGATTTTGCTCCAAGCTCTAGGAGTGAGCCCTCTGCTATTTACAAAGAAGCTTTTTCCATCATGCAGAAAATAAATTTGAGAGTTTTCTCTGGCTCACATGATTAATTCTATTCCTAGAAAATTAGTTAGCAGTCTTGACATGCCCTGGGAGAAAAACAAAGGGAAGGCAACATGAACCTCTGTGTGTAATCTTCTATTTGAGCAAATGTAGATTATTTGTAGTGACTAATTTTTCCCTTGGAACACAAAAAGTGAAGGAGGGTTGAGTAATGTGTGATGCAATGGTTGCCACAGCTGGGAGTTTAGAGTTGGACTGGAGCCTGAAGTGGCTTCATTTAGAAAATAAAGAGCTTTGGGAGCAAGTACTAAATCTAAATATATGCATGTGTGCTCATGTCTAGCAGCCATGACACAGAAGTGCCAAATGAGAGCTTGGGTTGGAAAGGTGTTTGAAGGATTTTTTACCTGTAAGAGGAAAACTGGAGGTTATGACAGTGTCAAAGGAGGTCAGAGCAGGCAGCAAATGATTCCAATTGGAAGAGTTGGAAAACCTTGTACCAAGTGTATAAGCATGATTTCTTACTTCTCAACCTGCCTTCTTTGGCAGGAGCTTTAAAGCACAGGGGAAAGATCATATCAGCAAAGCCATGACTCAGCACTGGTTAATTGTTAGAAAGAAGATACAAATAGGTTATCAAAGGAAAGCAGCCTCAGCAGCTGGCTAGAACCAGTTCTAGTGGGAACAGAACAAAGAATTAGTATATAATATATGCTAGGCTCACAAATGAAGGTGTAGCATGGTATCACAGACCAAGGAAAAAAGAGCATAGATGCTCTTACCAAATATAATATTGATCTCAACCACCAGTCCTGGTTTGAGAAGGAGAATTAATATCCCATTCTTTCCAGGGAGGAGAGTAACTGTGCTGTAACTCTGTGCTCATGGCCTGAAGGTATCAGCCTTCATACCCAGAGGGGCAGTGCAAGGGTGAGCACAATAACAGAGAAAGGGGATAGGTTCTAGAAAGGTTGTGCATATGTCATTTTTAACTGTACTTCATTTGAACTGTGTAAGTATCATTGTAACTGCACCAAAAATAATTAATTCAGTCCATGGCTTAGAGTTTCATTAAACCCAAAATAAGTTGTTGGTTTTGCATATAAGGTGTGTTCTCCTTTTTTCTCATGAGTTTGGAGTATAATGGTGGAGAATTCAGGCAATGAAGTCTTTGATATGGATGCATCAAACTGCAGAGCAGAATCTGTACCACGAGCAGCAGACTGGAGGTAGCAGCAGAAAACCCATCAGTGTGTGCTGCAGCCCAGGACAAGCCTTGCCAGCAACCTGGGCCACTAACCAGGGATGCTTCCAATAACTGGAGAGGGAGTTTCATCAGATTAATTTCTGTAAAAAGGCTCACTGTCAATGAAAGGCAATTCTGGTGAAAAGACCAAGAAAATGTAATAGAATGGGGCAGGACAGGCTGTGCCTGGCTTCCTGTGAAGTTTCATGGTTCTATAAAACAGGTTGTATGGTTTGCTGGGAAATACAGGCTTCACAGATTTATGAGGCACAGTAAAATGAAACTATTGGTGGCTTATTCCAAGCTTTTCAAGCTGCTTGAACTGAGCAACACATTTTCTTGTCATGTGGTGGGCTAGGGCCTAAGATGAGTGCTTATGTTTGCATGCAAGCTGTGCTTACCCTCTGCAGTAATAAAATTTTCTCTATGAGCCCCTTTTCCATTTCTACATGTTTCCAGTTGTTTTGCTACTTCCAGCTACATTTACTAAGTTTCAAACAGCCCTAACTGATAAATTTCTGAGTCAGAGGGGTGGAAAAGATAGCTTTGGTTTGGGATGGTGGCAGTTGCTGTGCAAGAAAATATTCAGAGCAGCAGCCTAAAGCCTTCCTAAAGCCACTAAGCAAGGCATTGTAGAGCACATAGAAAAATGTGGGAACACCTGACTGAAGATGCATTGTGATGTTGAGTAACCCACAGTGGCAAGCATGTAATAAATCTATTTAATAGACAGAATCTGTGTCTGCTCCCTTCAGTGTGCATCAGCATTCAGCCTCACTCTTGTCCAGATCCAGTGTGGGGTGGCAGAGAACCATGGCTCCCCCATCCTGAGTGTTGGATCTTCTTCTTAGGGCCACCAGAAAACTGGTGGAGAGGCTGGGAGGTGAGTAAGGACCCTCTTTTCTGGGTTGACCAGGTTATATTTCCATGGGTTTTATCCCCCATTTTGCATTGTGACTTTCTGTTGGTACAAGAGCAATGAACAGTCTGTTCACTCAAAGAGAAGAAGTAGGGGGACTCTCAGAAGTACAAATTGCTCCATATTACTGGTATGTTTCCAAGGGAATTTTGAACTTACCCTCTGCAGAATAGTAGGGATATCACTGAGAAACTTCTTAGCCTGGTGCAGCCCTCAGGTACCCCAGTTCTGACCTCCTACACAGGGGACAATGAAATGGCAACATGTAGTGCAAGTGCCATCAAAACAGGACTTCAGGGCCTTGGGATATTCGGTAAGGAACAAGGTTTTCCAGCAATACTTAGTGTTAATCACTCACCAACTAAAATTTCCTTGGAATTTTAATGAGAGTAATTTATCCTGCTGATAAAATGAAATGAAATAGAAACCCTTTCAAAAAAACCATAATAGAAAATGTTTTGGGTTTTGGTTGGGTTGGTTTTTCCCCCCCTGTCTAAACCTTGAAACACATTTCAATGGATGATAAATCTATTTTTTTTAACTTGATAGAGTGTGTTTGAACTTGTACTTCAAGAAAGGTTCAGTCCTTTCTTTGATTGAAGCCTTAACAAGCTTGAAGTACAACTTTTAAAAGTAATATCATTGCAAGACATTTTTGTGGGATGACTTGAGGGGACTGACTTGTCAGAAAAGGATTACTGGCACAGAATATGTGCACATGATACTGAAAGAAGAAAATCTAACATCCATAACATAAGTTACATCCTCAAAGTGCGTTAATGATAGACTTTAAAGAAAACTTACTATTACAACAATTTAAAAGTCCTACTGTCAGTCATTTATAGAAAATGTGTAGAATTTGATCAGTAATGTCAGGACTCTTGTCTACAAATTGAGCATTAAACATATGTGAAGTCTGGCTTGCTGCTGTGCATACTTCAAATTTAAGAACATGCTGATATACACCATTGAATTGGAGTCTGAACTACCAGTGTTCCCATACACAGAAATTATTTCATACAGGCAGATCACCATTAAAAAATATTGGAATGTAACAATTTTTAAGCCTTATTGTTTTGAAGGATACTGTGAACTTTGGTGAGACTTCTACATGTGTAATCATTGAGAATCTTGTTGCTTTAACTGAATTTTAAAAAAAATATAAAAAATCTGCAGTCTTCCACTAAAAAGTAGCACCATGTTAATGTAGGAAAGGAGGAAATTGAGTACTTCTTATTAATTCTGCTTTAGTGTTCAATAGCTTAAACAAGTTATCTTTCTTGATTGGGGTATATTTAAAAAGAAAAACCCACACAATTTGGGAGGAGAGTTCCTCACTATCTGACAATTCCAGTTACTGTGGGAAAACAGGAATATACAAATTCTAAGTAATATTTGATTTCCAGCATAATTTTCCAGTGAATATTCAGAGTGGGAATGTATGTGGAAGAGGGAGGCACTTCAGATGAAGATGTAAGTGGAGAGGTACATGTACTGGTTGCTAAGCTAACAGAAGAAGGAACCAGCAGAAATTTTCATCAAAGACTAATTCTCACTGAGCTCAACACATCCTGGCTGCCTAGAGAGTTCAGTATCTAAAAACTGGAAAGAATATAGCAAAAGGTCAGAGAGTTGTCAATCCTTTGGAGGAAACAGCTGATGAATCTGCTTTGGTTACTGAACCTCTTCTTCAACCACAACATAATGGCATGCTCTTCATGTCCCCCTATATGAGTCTAAAAGAGAGAGAGACAAAGTCGTAACTTGGAAAGT
Source organism: Dicaeum eximium (assembly GCA_013396995.1). Taxonomy (NCBI): domain Eukaryota; kingdom Metazoa; phylum Chordata; class Aves; order Passeriformes; family Dicaeidae; genus Dicaeum; species Dicaeum eximium. The sequence goes on along the minus strand of VWZP01000137.1, from coordinate 131,240 downwards.
ATAACAGGATAGGAGAGCTAGTGACACAGCAGAGCATCTCAGAGAAACAGATGTAGAGTTGAGCTTCTACTGTTTGGAAGAAAGTCTGGAAGATTGCAAACCACCCTGAAAGCCTATTAGACCTAACAGAAACTAAGTGCACTGGTTTGTCTGGGATAAAGTTAAATTTCTTCATAGTAACTTGTATAAGGCCAGGTTTTGGATTTGTGCTGGGAACAGGGTGGATAACACAGGGATGTTTTAGTTATTGCTGAGCAGCTCTTACACAGTGTCAAGGCTTTTTCTGCCCCTCACACAGCCCACCAGCAAGAGGCTGGGGCTGCACAAGGAGTTGGGAGGGGACACACTGGGACAGCTGAACACAACTGTCCAAAGGGTATTCCATACCATACAGTGTCGTGTTCTGCAGTAAAATCTCAGGAAAAAAGAAGGACAGGGGTACATTCCTAATTATGGCATTTAACCTTCCAAGTTAATTACATGTGATGGAGCCCTGCTTTCGTGGAGAATGGCTGAACACCTGCTTGTAAATGGGAGTTAGTGAATGAATTCCTTAGTGTGTTTTGCCTGTTTGTGCAGCTTTTCGGTTACCTATTAAAGTATCTTTATCCCAACCCACAAATTTTTGTATTTTTACCCTTCTGATTCTTTCCCCATCCCACTGTGGGGGAGTGAGTGAGTGAGTGAGTGAGTGAGTGAGTGAGTGAGTGAGTGAGTGAGTGAGTGAGTGAGTGAGTGAGTGAGTGGCTGCACTGTGATAAGCTGATAATGAAGCTTAAACCACAGACCAAGGCAAAGCTTGGCAAGACTAAACATAGAGGAGGCATACAAGCTGAAGTACTGATCTACTCTATAAATGAGAGTCACTAGGATTTTTACAGAAGCTGCAGCAACACAGACAAGCTAGCTAAGCCTGCAAAGGTAGCATACCCTTGGCTGGAGAGGTCCCTTTTGTTTCCATGCATTACTCTGGCTGGAAGCTGTACATCACCCTGAGTTTCTCAGCAGAGCTGAGTTATGCTATTACAGCCTCCCAGAACGATCTCACTTTCCTCCAGCAGACTGAGCTCTTCCTACATGTGCCTATGCAGGCAGGCTGTTGAGAGAAACACATTTGATTCTCACCATATTCTCAGCTAGGAAGAATAAACCTGTCTTTGTGGATGTACACAGGGTTTTAGTGCAAGAAATATCTTTCTCTCTCCTTTACAATTACAAAAGAATACTGCAAGGGGATCCTGCTGATCTATTGATTAATGCTATTCTGCTGTTTCTGCAATGAATACTAAATGCACTGCTCACTTCCTTCAAGCAGCTCTGGCTCTTACAGTTTTCTCCTTCTGTCATATGCAGGCTGTCTGTCTGAAATCTGTAATCACAACAGCAGATGAAAAAAGTCTCAAACAGACTTGTGCCACTAGCATTTGGATCAATGCTCCATGCTAAAATGTCATTTGCTTTCTACATGCTCAGACCATCACCACCTTCAGTGTGGGATTTCAGCTCAATCTCTGAGCCATGTAGCATCTCCAGATTTGCAAGGGTGCACAACACAACAAAGCTGTTGTCCCTTCAACAAAGCTCTGTCTGAACAGGGTGTGACATTTGAACAAACAAATGTTTTGGATCGCAGGGTAGCCTAAGAGGGTGTGAATGCTTTCTTGGTTGATGAGAAATGGCCTAAGAAGACTGAATCAGGAAGACTTCCTAGAAGGCAGAGAGAGATTTCAACCTCTTTTGTGGAGTGGGAAGGGCAGGAAGGTCCTATGGCAGGGCCATACAGCACCACCTGCAGCCAGAAGCCTCCAGCTCACAGAGCTTGTGGAATGGCACTGAAGAGCAGAGAGCAGTCCCTTGACCTCAGCTGGGGCTGAAGGACTTCTCCAAAATCCAAAGGGGAACATGCAGGGCTTGCTTGCTGCAACTCAGAAAGGCGACAAGCTGGTCTGGAAGAAAAAGCTGCTGCCAGAACAGAGCAACGTCAGGTATAAATGTTTTCATTTTCAATTGGGCTAATTAATTGGTCTGCTCTAGACTGCACTAGAAAATTGGTTTTATTTGCTTAGATTCTACTCAGAATCTAAACAAATACCTAGCTGTTTGAAAGTTTTGATCTTTTGAGACAGACAGATAGATCCACCTCATGGCTCTGGCTGACTCAGCATCTCATACTAGGCCATATATAAAGTTAGTTCTGTGCTCCCTGTGAGGAATCAGTCTTCCACAGAGTCTAAATGGTAGCCCAAATCAGACAGGTAAAGTCAAATGGAAATCACTGAAGTAAGAAATAGAAGAGCGTGGTTTTTGGTGACTACACACTAGATATGTCAAAACTGCAAAACTGTAACATTGTGATGAAAAAGGACTGGATGGGAGCAACACAGCTGACTTATGAAAAATGTTAAAGAGACTGAAAAGGCTGTTCTCAGAATGAGATGGCTTAATGAAGTGTCAAGGTCTCATTTTCTCATTCATGCTGTTAGTACTTTGCAGCACAGGTGACCCCTGCAGAGTAAATGCTATATTATTCACAACAGAAAGAAGTAGCAGTGACTGAAACACAATATTTTTAAATCAGTAAATGAATATATAATACACAACATTTCTTTAAGGTGTTTAGCACAATGATTTTAAGTGAAGAACATTAAAGTTCATTTAGGAAATTGAATGTTCCGTTCAAATGCGTGCAATCAGACATATTTCAAATTTAAATTCAAGTTTGCTGATGATTGGGAATGCCTTTCTTCACCAGAGCATTCAGACTCGTCATAGAATAATGAAATTTGCATTTGGGTCATGGATAGCAAGAGGAAATTCTGATTTATGCCCATTTCAAGTAGTTCTGAAAGAGTTTAATTTTTGGAGGAAACTTCATAAGCACATGGTAACATGGTTATGAGGATGCCAGCAGAAAAAATTATTGATGAGCATGTACCACAGGTACAAAGAATTTCCTGCTACAGAAATGTCAAATTCTCATTTCACAGGGCAGTTGGTACCTAGGAAGGCAGTGATCTGTGATTATGGGTTACAGTGAATGGTTCACCTGTTTCATTCTCAGTACTTCTGAAATTCTTCATCTATGCTTTATTCCCCTGTTGGTATCTTGTCATGAAACCAAGATAATAAGCCCCTTGGAGCCAAGAAAATTGTCTGATCATGACTATAAAATATCAAACATAGTGGGGCATTCATCAGCAGTTATGAGTGAAGTGAATGCCAAAATATATTAAGGAAAAATATTAACTTTTTGAATATTTTGAATATTTCCTGTAGATTGGTACCGTGAGAAGGTAAATTCCTGAGACACTGATTCCGCACAATTCTACATCTGTATTTCAAAACACAAAAGGAAATCTTCACAGATGAAAAATCATTCTCCAGAAATCTCTACTTAGCTCATTGACAACCTGCAATTTCCTTCTGGACAAGCCCCTCATTGAGATACCTACACAAATTTGACTTGGGTTTGACTGTGGCCTTTAATTTTGACCACTGTCACCCTGTTTGCTGCTTTGTCTTCCCTTTGTCCCTTAACTGTCTTGTCTCTTACTCAAGTGATGTTTTGGGTCTTTTTCTCCTGCCTCTTGGGCATCACTGCAAATGTGAATGCTTCAAACTGCTTGTGAATGGAAATAAATTGGACAGCATAACCAAAATTAAGTGTTTCTAAGGTAGGGGTTTTTTTCCAAGATCTGAGCTTGAGGCTGTAACTGGAATGGTAATTTAAATTAAATTTACAAGTACATTTATTTTGTGCGTGATTATGAGGAAAAGTAATTTTTTTTCCTACTGTCTACATTACCCAAGCCTGAGTATACATCCCCTTGTGAAGAAATCTGAAATGGCTCCCCACAGTTATTCTGTGCCCTGCTTAGTGTTCCATATAAATAATAAAAAATTAAATTCTGAAAATTAAGAATTTTAGATCAAGAAAAGCTCCTCTGTGTTTTGTGGTAATACAAACATCATCAAGAAGGTACAGACCAGTGGGTTGGAGATTGCACTAAAATAGGATTCCAGTAAGTGATTCCATGCAATAAATGAAGGAACCAAAGAAACCAGGACAGATAACAATGTCCTCTATAGTGATATTTCCTTTGCTATTTTTTGTTCCCCTGAGTCAGTCTCTGGTTTAATGTCAGCATGAATGAGAATTGAATTGGACCAGTAGTTGGTGTTACGAAAAAAGTGCTGGCAACTGATAACAGTGCTATGAGTTAATGGAGATTGGAGTGGCACCAGCAAAAATAGCCAAGGGACAACTTGGCTGGGAAGCTGGAACATAGGAATCAGAGAAATTACAAGAGAATCATGTGTTGCCAGGTAAGACTTTAGCTTTTCCCTATGGGCTAATATCTGAATGAAAACCACCACTTTTCTTTTATGTGATGCCTACTTTCCTTTAGAAATTACAGAAAGAAGACAGAAAGAAGTTTGATAGAATGAAGCATTCTCCTGTTTGGGTTTTCCACCTGTTCAAACAGTTTTCTGGTAACTAACTGTAGTATCTAATTAAAGCTGCTGCCTTCCTGGTGCACCTCTTGAGAAATACTGCCATCCAGGTAATTAATGTGCTGTGCCTGCACTGGCTCAGATGCCTGTATTTGCAGCAGGTTACTTTAGAGCTCGCTGTCTTATCACTGACCTTGGAGACATCTGGTGCTGGCTTCTCAATCAAACAGAACCTGGGACAAGACAGGCAGCAGATCTGACTCTGGCTTGGTGATTTCCACTTTTTTAGCATTAGCATTTTCACTTTTATGAGGTGCTGATAACACATTGCATCACATGTGAGGAAGATGATGTTTTTCTTTCAGGTAAAATCAATTCATTGGTGCTATGCAACTTGGCCTGCTCAGTCTGGAGAAGAGGAGACTTTCTGAGAGGGGAAACCTCATTGCAGTCTACAACTTCCTTGTCAGGGGAAAAGCAGGGGTGAAATGCTGATCTCTGTGGTGACCAGTGAAAGGACTGAAGGAATGGCCTGAAGCTGAATCAGGGAGATTTAGGCAGGATATTAGGAAATGGGTCTTCACCCAGAGAGGGGTTTGGCACTGGAACAGGCTCCCCAGGGAAGTGGTTGCAGCACCAAGCCTGAGGGAGCTCAAAGAAGCCTTTAGACAATGTTCTCAGGCACATGGTATGACTCTTGGGCATGTTCCTGTGCAGGGCTAAGAGAATGGCTCAATGAGGTCCCTTCCAACTCAGCATATTCTGTAATTTTGCGGGAAACCCAACTCAGCATATTCTGTAATTTTGCGGGAAACATCTGAAAGAATAATCAACAGTGATTCTGCCAGGCACTCTTAGGTCAGCCTCACCTGGCTGTCTCTGAGTAGAAACACGCTGCCAGATGGCTTCCTTGGCACTCAAGAGACTGCTTTTCAAAGTAAAGCTTAGCTAAAGGTTCCAGGTGAAACACACAGAGTTTCTATGCCCTCCAGGGCTGAATTTCTAGCCCAGAGAGGTTAATTAATTAATGAAATGTTACCATTGCTTATGAAAGCTGTGGTGGCTCTGTAAGGTCACCACTGACTGCAAGCCAAGGAGAGGTGAGGGTCTGGCAGGCTTTGCCTGTAACAGAGGTGGGATAAAGCTGTGAGACCCTTCTGCCTGGTGGTTAGAGTCATGCCAAGATTAGTGTAGCTGAACTGAAATCCACCAGAGGAGAGACAAACATCAATCTTCCTGAAATATATGTGCACGTACATCTGTGTGTGTAGGTGTGTACGTACCTCCAAGTACTCCAATACAATATATATATGCCATATATGTCTATATCAATTAAATCCTTTTGATCAGTTCTATTTGCACCTCTTGGCAATGGTTGCATGGCAGTGGACATCCAGGAACCCAGCCCATAATGAGCACCCAGTTATATCTATCAAAACAGTTCACAAACAGAAATCTTTGCAATGGGACTGCTGCATAATAATGAATATTAATATAAAATTAATAAACCAAATGCTTCAACTGGGAAATTAACTCTGATATGAGTTTCATCTTGATTGTATGAAGGCTTTAATACATGTGCTTAACTTTCAGTTGAGTAAACAACATGGGAACACTATGCATGCTCTGAAGTGTTAAATTACAACACTTATGAGCATGATAAGAATTAAGATAATGGTTTGCTAAATCTCAGGCTTACCTATAAGCAAAGATGAGATCTTCTTCATCTTTTTTTTAATTGAGCATATTTTTGAGTTCTCAGAAAGGGGCCATGCACACAGGTCAGTAAAGTCAGCAATGCTCCACAGAGGGAGCTGAGTGGGAATAGAAATGCAAAATAGTGATGCAAGAGTCTAGGAAACTGAACTCCCAGCTGCCTCTAAAGCAATCCACATAGTAAACTGTTCTGTAAGAAATCGAAACCCTGGACTGTACGTGTGTAAAGAGTTCACAGTTTCTCACAGTGAATGTATTTATCCAATTAAGACCATTTCCAGAGTATCTGTAATCGGTAGCAGGACCTTGAAGTGGAGTAATCAATGTGAACTGTGAGCAGACTGCCCTAAGACTGCTTCCCTTCATACTGCAGCTTTCAGGTTGTCAAAGGTACCTTTCCTCTGAGGAGCATCCCCTATCAGTTCTGTGGTAACACAGGGAGCCTGTGTGAGTCAGTAATCCAAAGCCAGGAAATTCTGATCAGTTTTACTCTGCAACCTTTTTCAATTGTCCATAATTGTTCTTTTAATAGTGATAAAGTAGATATACTTGATCACTAGCAACTAAACCAATAAGTTAGCCTGGAAGCAAGATGAATTAAAGAAGATTTTAGTACTACTTAATTGATTTTTGCTCTGGATGCTCATGTGAAGTAAACAGTGTCATTAAATAAAGATTTGTTTTAAATGTGATCAGTAGGCAATCTGTTTGCTACTATCCTTTCTTCAGACAGAAAAGCCTTCAGGGGAGAACTTACTGTGATACTAATAGGACTGAAGAGACAACCTAAAAAAAGTCCCCACCAGCTGTTGTAGAAAATGTGGTTTAAATAGGAATTGCCTTGGAGAAAAAAATGCCCATTCTCTGCCATATTTAATTCTGCTTTCCACCTAAGTCCCATTCATTTTGAGAATGAAGAATTTCTTGTGTCAACATTTGTACTCTGTTTTTTTCTTACTGTGCCTCTCACCCTATGATTTAGAATTTAACAGCTGCCTAGTTTGAATACTACAGCTGAAATTTTAATCTTTACTTCTGCTGTGGCAACTGATCCCTCTTGCCTTTACCTCTCTATTTCTAGCTGCATGATTTTTGTTAAAGGACAAGCTGTTACTTTGTTTAACAGCAGAACATAATGCCTGCCTTTGATAAACATAAGGAAAAAAAAGAGTGCTTGCAAAAGCTAAGAGTTGCAAATATCTGAGCTCTTCTTCATAAAGTTTTCAGACACAGAGCCATAAATGTACAAGGTTGTTTATCATACTGGATTATCTGTTTCTCCTAACATAATTAAACACAATAAGTCTATCTAGATTTATGTCAGCATAACAAAAAGCAACATTTCATACTCATAGCCACTTGCATGCTGGAAAAACAAAAGCCTTCTTTAAATCTGAAAGATAATACTTATATAAGGGGTGCAATATTCACTTTAATTCTAATTTGGGGTCTAAGTTTACTGCTCAGGGTAGTAGAGAATGACTGACAGAAGGGTTTTCAATGAGCCAATTTACATACTAAAATACATAAATTGGGGCAGTTAACATGTGCAAAGAATATTATTTTGATTACATTTTATTTACTGCCTGAAACTCTACCCATTGTCCTCTCCCCAGTATAGGAAGAAAATAGAAATACCACATCTAGCTGTTGCACTACTAACTACAAATGTGCTGCACAGGATGAATGAGGTGAGGTACCTTATGTAATTTAGTTTCTGGGGTTTTTTTTTAAGGTTTTATTGAGGGCAGAATTATGAGAAAATTATTTTTATTACCAGTCAGAACACTTTTACACAAAGAAGTAAAATCTGTTGCCTAATGCTTGGTTGATTAAAAGTACTAGTGGAATGAGCAAAAAGAAAGTTTACCAAACAATACAGAAATATTACTTACTAAGAAACCTGACAAGAGTAAGACCCTGCACTACATGATCAGCATGAAAACAAAACCAGGGATGCATCAGCTATCTGCACGGGATGATGGATGAAAGATGCTCCTTGCAGCTCACAACCTTGTATCTCATCTATGCCATGTTCTGTTTCTCCTTTTGGAGTGCAATAAAACCCAAGCTGTTTCTCTAAGTCTTGCAGGATTTGAATTGATGTACTGAAGCTGAAGGTCCATCTGTTCTAGTGCCTTGTCTCCTACTGGTCTTGGCTTTTCATGCTTAAATTCTGTGACCAAAATAGAGAAGTTTGATAAGCTTCCCTTTCTGGGGAGAAAGTGACTTCTCTGCCTGAGTTTAAGATTCGGGTGGCAGTGGCCATGGGTTGTGTGGCATAAGGGTTGGGCAAGTCTGGCTGTACTGCTCCTCATTTGGGATGAAAATTCTTGTGCGTGTGCAACAGACTTAAGACCCCAATTACACCTGCAGGAGCACCACCTCCCATGCTTAAAACGAGCCAGGATCATGAATCTTGTGAGAGCAGTGACATTGAACTGCAGTCATTCAGGGTTGGGAAGTAGATGAAAAAGAAGCTGGGGGAGATTTTCTAAGGCTTTGGTGAAGTGTCTCAGGGCTGTGCCGCATCAACAGCATCCTTACCCTTCTAAGATGAGGCGCTCCAACCTTTGGAGAGCGTGGCGACTGTGCGGAGCCCAGGGGCACCTGGTCGCCTGGCACCCTTTACCCTTGCTTTTCCCTTGCTCTGCGCCCGTGAAACAGGTGCTCCCAGTTTATCACACCTCCCACCTCACTGCCACGGAGAACGTGATGGGCTGGGCGGGGGGCGCACACTCAACACGGAGCAAAATCCGCCGCTCCTCCCTCCTTCTCTCCCTCCCTCCTGCAGCGCATCCTCCCGCCCCCCGCCCTCTCCTCTCGCCGCCTGCGGGGCTGCCGCCGGGGTGGTGCCACAGAGCCGGCGGCTCCGCGCCTCGGGATGTGCTGAGCGGGGCCAGCTCCCCCGGGCCGCTCCGCTGCGCTCCGCTCCGTGCCCGCAGCCCGCTCGGAACGGCTCGGACGCCGCTGGCGGAGGAGGCGGCGGTGAGTGCGGGCAGGGCGGGGCCGCTCGGGGCGCGCGTGTGTGCACAGAATTGCAGGTGTATAGATATATATACCAAAGACAGATATATCCTGCTGGACGTTCGGGTGAGAAGCCCGGCGCCGTGTCCGCCGCGTTCCGACGGCGTGTCCGCGGCAGCCCGTGGGTGCCCATATGGTCGCGCCGCTCTTCTGCTTCCCTCGGTAGGTGCCTCCCTGTGTGTATGTATTTCTGTGTTTGTGGATGTATAGCTGGATATACGGCACGTATGTGTGGGCGCGCCGCCCTGCTCGCTCCCTCCTCCCTCTGCAGGTGCCCGTGGGTTCTTTGGTCCCCACCCGCGGTCCCCAGGTGCCTCCGGGACGGGCCCTGGGCGCTGCCGGTGGGGGAGCCGGAGGGACCTGTCCTGCTCCTCCCGTGTGTAAAGCACCCCCTCGGCATGCCCAGGGCTGTAGGTACCGTGGGCAGTTTGGCTGGAGCGCAAACACCGCCTTTCTTCGCACGCTCGTCACGAGTTAGTGGAAAGCTGCGACAGCCCAGATGCCTTCCTAGACATCCATTCCTCCTACTCAGCCTCCGGCAAAGAAGAGAAGAGAACAGGCAGCGCTTCTGTGTGTGTGGGTGGAGGAAGAGAAAGGACTGCTGATAATGGATTTGTTGAAGGGACACTGATTCTGGGTTTTAATTACTGTTTTAGTGGTTTTAGTGTAGCGCTGGATTGTATTGCTGCCTGGGGACTCTCTTGGTAGCTGTAGTGCAGTGCTTTTTAAATCCTATGTTCTTGTTTTTGCTTTTTAGTAAAATATTTTCTCAGTTGTGATGCATGCAAGGAACCCATTCAGGAAAACTCAGTTTCCAAAAGAATGTTGTGGACTATGTGTAAAATGCTGGACTAATGGAAATGCAGCATTTTGTATTTCCTCCAGTCCAGAGTTGTAATGGCATTTTCTTACAACAAGTGAACATTTGTCATTTATCAGAGGTTTTGGTTTATGTGGTTTGGTTTTCAGGTTTGCCTGTTTGTTTCTTAAGTTGCTGGTGTTTAAGTTGCCTTTTTTCTTTGGATGAGAGGTGGAGTATCATCAAATCACAGGGCTAAATCTTACATTCAGCACATGAACAGAGCTGTCCTTTGGGAGAAATGATGCCTTGATAGGCAAGGAAGGTACTTATATCAATGGCACCATCTTCCAATCAGAACTGCATTGTTGGCAACCTCTCCATAGGATTCTGTGGAAATGGGGTATTTGTTTCATATAGCTATACAGTTTGGGGGTATAAATAATATAAATTTAAAGTAATTGTGATCCCATTCAGTTGGAATTTTTTTTCCCCTTTCTGGGATAAAATGCTGAAAAAACCTTACTGAAAATGTGTACTTTTTTGTTTTTGCTTTTTCCTCTAGAGCTGTGTGAAGAAAGTCTTCAGCCATGGATGTGTTCATGAAAGGGCTTTCCAAGGCAAAGGAGGGAGTCGTAGCAGCAGCAGAAAAAACCAAGCAGGGTGTGGCAGAGGCAGCAGGGAAGACGAAAGAGGGAGTCCTCTATGTGGGTAGGTGGGCAGCAGAGAGCACCCTGCTGATTGGTGCACCCAGACATTCACAGCTGGATCCTTGTCAGACCTGTTCTGCAAAAATATCCGTACTTGGTTATGGGAGACCACTGTGCAAAAAAGGAGGAAATTTGTGCTTCCTTGAGCTCTGGTTCTTGGAAGCCAAGTGCCTTACAGTATGGGTCATTGGATGGCACTCCATGCAAGAAGTTTGCCAGATCAAGGCTGGAGGGGTGGTTGGTACAGCAAAAATAAAAATGAAAAAGTGTAAAAGCTGGAGGTGGCGGTAGTTTCAAAACATTCTACAGAGAGTGTGGGGCTCGGATGGGATTTCAGGAGAAGACACTTGAGAGGTTAGCTCAGGAGCTGAGTGGTAGACATGCAGAATGCTCTGTACGCTGACAGTAACGTTTTGTGTGGCAAAGTGTTGTCTTCTGACATTAATTTTGTGCTCTGTAATTACTATTGCAAATTCATGGCAGATATTTTCCATGGCTTCTCAAGGAAGGGCCTCTACAGTTAATGAGGTAGGGCAGGTAGACCCCAAGGTAGCAAAGCAGTTGTTAGTGTCTTGTTCTAGGCCACACAAGTCTTGCATAGAGCCTGGGATAGAATTATATTCAAATCCCTGACTGGTACTTCCATGCATGACAGTCATCTTTATTTGGCAAGTATTGGGCTTTAGAGGAGTGTCTTGCAAATGCTGTCATGAAAAATTCACAGAAAAACAATCTGCCAAGACTATATGAGTAAGTGGGTATTTATAAAAAAAATGATTATGGATCTGTTTCTCTTATCAAATAAAGCTAGTCTATAAAAGAATGGAGGGGGAAAGATACCCTTTTCTGTAGGTCATTTCTGTTGATTTTGTAGCAGGTCAGTTCTGAAATGGGCACTGTGTGTACTGAAGGAGAGATGCACACATAACAGAGAGAAGTTAAACAGAGCTGAAAACCAGAAGCATTTCTTTTCAATGGGAGTACTGAGGTCTGTGGTATTCCAGTGCCTTTTTTGGATTCCCAATACTGTTGCAGGCTAGTGCCAGTCTGTAAGAAATTATTTCTGCTCCAGATCATGTGAACTACTCATTTGGAATATACTTCCCTCCCTTTTAAGCCATAGCAAAGCTCAGTGCTCTTGCCAACAGGGATGGCAGTCACTCTGAACACTAATTGGAGGATGAATCTATTTTAAAATGAGCATCTGCTCGTTTTCAAGATATCAAAATAGATGTTCTTCCACTGTGTATTGGACTTGATGTTGGAGTTACTTTTCAGAGGTAGGACTTTGTTTTATTTTGTCGTCTTGTAGTCCTGGCCATGTTTCTGGAGTCATTGATTTCTTTGTATTAGAAACCTGCATTGTGTGCTAAATGAATCCTTCTTTCTGACCTATTCTCCAGACCATAATAACATTTGAACCTAGTTCTGTCCCAAAGGTAACAGATTTCCTGTTGCCTTCGGAGACGCTTTTGCTGAGGCTGGACTTTGGAGAGCAGGCTTGCTGTGTTTTTTCCAAGAGTTTCAAGAAATTACTGGAGACCACAGAGCCCTGAGCCGTGAGAGGGACCTGTGCATGTGACTGTAGTAATGGTGGAGGATCCTTCTCCCACCAGTGCATCCTTTTCAGGAGGCAAGGGCTGTGTACACAGTTTGTTGTGCAGGAGGAAGAGCCTCTGGTTGGAAGCTGTCTGCAGGAGCTCTGGCAGCTTGTGTCCAGTTGTGTGCTTGCCCATGCTGGCTGGACACTTCAACAAGCTCAGACAGGGAAAGGAGGAGCTGGGTGTTTCTCTGTCTACTTCCCAAGCACACAGCAGAGGTGTCTCTCCCCCTGTGCAGCATTGGCTAAGGCCAGTGGGATAATCTTTTGCTCTGCAGGCTGATAATAATTGCAGTGAAAAGGTGGTGAAGCCCCTTCATGAGCAGAGGAGAGGAGCAGCACAATTCATTAGAGCTCCTGAAGACTTCCCACTCCCTTTTTCTATAGTTGGGTTTTCAGATTTGAGATTCACAGCCAGATTATACTGTGAAAGCTGCCTGACATCTTGCAAAAAAGAGCCTAACAACACTGGGCTGAGTGGGACCTGTTCATCATTTTCAGTTTCATAACATTCAGCCTCCAGTTGGTGCTGGAGAATCAAAAAGATGCAGAGTCTTTGGTCCAGATCCCCTAAGTGATGTGGTTTCCCACTGAAATCAGTGCAGTTTAAGTAAATGTGGAAAACACCTGGACATTTCTGTCCAGGCTGCTCTTAATTATTATGTCAAAGACTGTAACCTAATTCAACCTGGTAAGAGTTCTATTAACAACAGCTGCTCTTTGAGGTGAAATGTGGTCATTGCAATTCTTTTATTCTTGTTTTGGTTTCAGCATTTTTTTGGCACAAGGAAAATTTCTCATGGCAAAGGGAGAAACTTAGAGCTATGTAGGAGAGCAGTTTATTGGAGGATTAATGGAGGATTTTTTTTTTCACCTGTACATGCTGAAGTCTCTACTTTCTTCCCTCAGTCCACTGTCTGTCCTCCTTTTAAGTACCCAAGATCCCTTTAATACAGTCTACAATGTGTTTTTAGGCTTTCAAGTAGTGGGGTTTTTTCCCCTTTAAGTTTTTCTGCTCATGGGCTTCAGCATTGGCCAACTGAAATTGGTGGTTCTCTCTTAACTCATTCAAGCACAGCATCAGGACCTTTGTTGGTGTCAGAAAATGACCTGGTCATTGTTGAGGAAGAAAGACTGAGGCTCAGCAGTCCTGTGTGTGCCGTAGATATAAAACTCCATCTTTCTATATCCTTCAAGAGCCTTTAGTGTGAAGCAGAGAGGAAGTGAGTGGCACTACTTAATCCCCACTTGCTTTGAAGCCAGGAGCTGAGTAAGAAGGATGTGCTCACACACTCTTGGCGATGCAGTGTTTGTGATGTCTGCTGAGCTTTGTGTGTGCTTCCAGGGAGCCGAAGTTTTTGCTCAGTTGACTCTTGAGTGCATGTTCAGTGCTCAGGAATGGAAGTTTCCAGTCTGAGCGTTTTTGGTGTGCCATAAGCTCGCAGAACAAAGGAATTTTATTAGCAGCACAGTGGCTGACAGCTGTTTACTGCTCCCTGTGCTGGCACATGGCCTTAGAGTAGAGCAGAGCAGTCATGACCTATTTGGCAGAGCCATCCAAATTCCTCCACTCCCTTTCCATGATGTTTCTTATTTTCCTTTTGGTGGTAGAAAAGCCAGCAGGGTAGTTGAGGGACTCAGGGTTGGTCTGGTGAAGTAATGGGCTTCAGGACTTGGAAGAGAATGTTTTCCTTAAGTGTCGATTGCCCCTTCCTCTAATTTGGATTTATGTCTCCCAGTCTGTAACCAGCTCTGACTAAGCAATGTCAGTAATCCACTGGTCTCTCAAATAATCCAGAAATGAATGTATTTGCAAACTGCTGATATACTCCTTCATTCTGGCACAGTGACAGCAATGATAATAAATCATTAAGAGACTCTACGGCATATTTTATAATTGAAAAAAAACCCCAAAAATGCTGTTTGGTGTTCTCCCTCTCCTCACACAGATGTCTACTATAGCTAGGAAAAGTAGCATTACCATGTACTACTTTTGCTTCCTAGTTCAGGTTAGAGTCATGTTCCTTGGTCTTTGTATTATCCCTACTGTGATTCCTCTGTTCCCCTCGTTATGCAGGGTGCAATGAGCAAGATTGTTGGTATTTTGGGAAGGCCAGGATGAAAGACAGCTAGTTTCTCACAGAAACAATGTGGACAACCAGCTTTCCTTCGTGGCTAGCCAGGAGTCATGCTACTGAGTTCAGCTGTTGTTATTTATAGGCCTGTTCTGGCAGATCCTCACGTGCTTCTGCATGGCAGGAGCAGCTTCTTGCATGCAAGTGTGCAGCAGTGGGGCAAGTACTCTGGAGCTCTAACATATGCTGTAGGGTCTGGAACACCAACCAGCTGGTTGTTTGCCAATTAATGGATCTGGCTATGCATACCCCTGTTCCATATGGGTCTGTGAGCTGAGCTTTTTTAAAGAAAAGTCTGGCTTCCACTCAAGAGACCAGCGTTTCTGTGCAAGCTGTGGTTGGAGCAGTGTTGTCTGGGCAAGTGAAGTAAGAATTGACTTGGAAAAGGTCCCTCTGGAGATGTGTGCGTTGCACAGGTCCTCAGGGAGTTCTGTCATACCATCCATCCCTTTCTGGCCTTGGGGAACTGGGTACTTGCTAATTCCCGGGTTTCCATGTCTTTAATGTCTTGGCTTGCAAACAGTCAGTTCAACAACGTGGATGAGATATGGGTCAGGTCTAACAATGCCTTTAAAAGCATGTGCTTAATGTTAAATATTCCAACAGGCACCCTGTAACCCTGCAGTGGTGTTTAGTTGCTAGAAGTCAGTGGAACCATCATCTGCTTGAATTCCAGGATGTGCTTTGCTTCTTCAGGTCCCACGGTGGTACAAAATTGAGAACCAAATTCCTAAAACAAGTCCTTAGGCAGGAACACTTTGCATCTAATGGAACTTCTGGTTGTTCAATGGTAAATATTTTTCAGTGAGAGAAAGCAAACTTTTTTAAAGGATAAAATTGGAATAAATAGACAAAGACTTCTCAGCTGTTTAATCTCATCATTAGCTAAAGGAACATTTTGTTTTACTTGATGCAGTATTTTTTCCCCTTGTATTTATCATGGATTATTATTCTACTCTTGCTCATGGGTAAGAGAGCCTTTTCAATCATGTAATCAGTCTAATAGTGCCAGAACTACATGGCTAAAGTTCTATAAATTTGCACTAGGAGCAAGTGGGACATGTGATGAATGAGCTTATATTGTGTTTCTGTGTTTAATTGTATTATTGCAAAGAATTTTGGACAAAAAGTTGGTTTTTTTCTAATATTTTTCTGCTTGTTTGTTTTCTTCTGTTATATAAGAAGTGCAAAGTCAGAAGTATAAATTATGATGTCTCAAATACTGAATGGCAGCAGAAAAATTGCATTACAAATAAGGTCATTTCTGTGTTGGTAAGAAAAATAAAATGTCATCCTATCTCTGTCAGACTAGGTAAGATGATTAACTAGGTGCCATAAACTCTGTTAATTGCACATTGTTGAGTATCATAGGCCGCAGATGGATACTAGTCCTGGAAATGTAGCCAAATTATGGAACCTGACAAGGGCAAGTAGAGGGCTAGTAGGGAAAGAGACACCCAGTTATGTTTTAAACAGCACTATGTGCTAATTAGTTTCCCTTCCCGTTAAAGACACGGGAGATTGTTCCCTTTCATGCAGCATGGTGGAAAGTAATGTTTTTGGGGTTTTTTTGGTGGGGTTTTTTGTGGTTTTTTTTTTTTTTTTTTGCATGGGTGTTGGAGAAATCAGTTTGGTCTTCAGCACAGCAGAGTTAGATTGCTCACACAGGTCTTGTGTTATGACTTGGTCTAGCACAAGTTCCAGGTTGCTTCCTTGTAGTGGTTTTGGTGCAAAAACCAGTGCAAAACCACCACATTCCTGCAAATCAAATGTGAGTTGTGAGAGGTGCCTGTGACAACGAGGACAGCGGATGCAGCACACCTTGGGTGTGACCTGGGGGGCATTTTCATGTTGAAGTCCTATCTTCTGCTTAAAGTTGTTCTTTTGGATGAGTTGATACCTAAATCTGGCTAGCACTTCTATCTCTCTGTGAATTTAACCTCTTGGCCTTTCTGTAGTTCAGTAGTGATGGTCAAGCCCTGCAAACTGGGATCTGGCAAAGCTGAAATTTTAAGGATCTTTGGGCAGCTGTGTCTCAGACCTGCTACAAATGCATGCATGATCCTCTTTAGGGTGTTAATGTGGTTTCTGTGCAGAGTCATCCCTGTGAGTTTGCCAAGTGGGAGGCCTCACACAGCTATTCAGAAAATGGCAAAGAAGTCAGTATGTACTGCAGAAGTTTCCAGTATTATTCACCTTTCCACAGTCGATACCCATCCATGCAGTTGTTCTTTACTGATGGCTTTGCCTCTTCCCTTAGACTGAATGTCTTTTTAATTTTTAATAACCTTGGAAAATACTGTATTCAGTTGTATGCAGTCTATGTAATCCCTCTTTGTAATCTATCTAGTCTTTACCGGTGCTTAAGAATATGCATTTTCAACCTAATGTTTTTCTTTGTTTAGGTTCCAGGACCAAGGAAGGAGTTGTTCATGGTGTTACAACAGGTAAGATAATTATCTCTTGATTTCAGCTTCTTTGCTGCATGAGGTTAACCAGCCATTTAGCTGTTAAAAATTCAGGTTTTTTGAGAGCACTATAATTTATGAAAGATTGAAAAGCATAGGAAAACTGAGAGATCTGGTTGGGAGGGAAGACTGAATGGAAATGGCTTACAGGAAAGAAACAAATTTAGGAGTTTTGATGTGAATTTGTCAGAGTTAGGAGTGTTTTGAAATGTTGGTTTGGGTTTTTGTTTGTTTGTTTGTTTTTTTTAACTGACTAATCTCTCAGTAGCAAGAGCACTTTCAAACTTGGAATTTAATGCCAGGCATGTATCTTCACAATAGCATTTCTACACCAAGAAAGAGTAAATTTGCATTTTAAATTGATTTGCAGGGATCCTTTTAGGTATGAACTGAAACCAGTAACCAATAATTTGTTGTAAGGGGCAAAATGAATTGAAGTCTTTGATATCTACAGAGTGCAGAAAAGCCTTAGGTGACCATAGGACATTGAATAAAATGTATAATTATCTGCTGTAGACTGTGGGAGTTCTGGAGATGTGAAGAGAATGCATGAAATTTAAGAAATTTAAGTTGTTTTTCCCCTAACAAATACAGAAACCAATAAGATAGTAGAAAAGGATTTCCTTTTCCTCAGTGTACAGCCAGTGTATCGTTCAGCTCACATATCAGTGCATCATTGTGCTCACCTAAGCCAAGGCAAAGGATAAACAGTGGTAGGTAAACAAATGTCAGCACTTTTTACACAACCCACATAAATGGTTGAGAAGTCAGTCAAGAGTATTTCTAGTAACAAAATGGAGCAGAATATTGAGGATAGTCCTTCAGAGTTTAGGCTGAGCATGTGTGCTGTTATGAGATTTGAAATCTCAGCTCATTAAACCTCAATTAAGAGAAATATTCAGAGGGATCATTACTATGACCAGTAGAGGATTGCAGTAGAATGAGATTTGGGGCACATATATCCAATATCATCCCAGATGTGGGAGCAGCATCTGACAGCACTAGGAAGCAAGTTAATAGAGGTGACGTTCAGCACGCTGGGATGTGGTGGGATCGAAGTCAAGGGCATCTGCACACGTATGAAACAGGCTGAAGCACTGGGATTCTAGTGGGCTGCCTCACTGGGGGACTGCTCTTCCTCAGCTGAAAGAAACTACTCATCACAAATGCTGTACCTCTCTTTATATGATGGCAATATATTTAATCAGGCAGGAAGCTTTCCATAGGTGAATAGAATTTTTAATGGGTTTGAAAATAAGTTACATTTTCTTCTGGAAGGTACAAACAGACTGTAAAGCCAAACATGAGGGGAACACACTTGTTATGTGCTGTGCCTGTGAATAGAAAAGTGATTATTTGTCACTGGACATTTTATAAGTTTCTTGGATGCAAGCTTGCTGAGTTTTTTCTTCCATGGGAAAGCTCTTTTTCTCTGCAGATTTCAAATCTCTGTGTGTGTGTTTCAAGGAAAAAATGCATTCCTTTCCCTGTCTCCCCATATGGGAGATGTGGTTTGCTTTTCTCAACCTATGATATAAAGAATTGCTCTCTCTGACTTGGTAAGCATTTTCTGGCATTCTAGAGAGTTTGGGTATGGAGCTGGAAGAAGCAAGATGCCAGCTCTGTGCCTGGGCAGAAATAGCCCAAATCCTTCTGAACAATGGAGTCATTTTAATAAATAATATCAGCCTTCTGATATTGGAGTCAAGAGTCTTGATTCACCTTGATGGGACTCCAAGAGTAACAACTGGTGCCCCCTGAGACGTGGGGTGACAACTGTTGATTTTAGACAGAACAGTAGCTCCTCCTCACACACTTTAGGAAACAGGTGACACAAAGTGAAACACCCAAAACTTGAGAATAATGGGTTCTGGGCTGCAGTTTGCTGCCTTCTGGCCTTTCAAGCTGTTTGAGATGAGTTTGGCTGTTGGATGAAAGTGGAAAATGAACAGGGAGTGAACAGGTGGAAATGTGGCAGTAAGAAGAGAAGGCTTCAGGCAAAATCTAGAGATCACGGCTTCCAAAATGAAACAGTATGGACTTGCTTGTATAAGAACAGAGGAAGTGCTAGGACATATTTGAAGAATAAAAAAAATAATAGCAAGCCTATAAATAGTTCTTCTGGCAAGAAGAGAAGGTAGATATAAACAGATTTGGGTTCACTGTAGTGTTTTTATGAGGTGTAACATAAAGACAGAGATGCTAGTGAAGTTGCCGTGGAAATCAAATCCATTTAAATCAGTGCTGTTAAAGTAGATGTGACAAAAATGACTTTTAAGTCACTTTTAAAGACGTACTTGTCTCTTTTCATATGACTGGGAGTTCACAAGTTGTGCTGGTCTTACGATGTTAACTCCCCAATGCATCATGTGAAACTTGACATGAAATAAGCTCTTTGTTATGTAAATAAAAGTGGTTTGAGAGGTTGGAGACAGTCAGATACAAACTAGAATCACAGATAAAAATGAATGTTCACAGTTTTGCAGTCAGTCTTTTCTTAATGTCTGAGTTCCAAAATCTTGATAGTTTTGCTGTCTTTGAATAAGTTGTGGTTTAACCCCCTGTGCTGGTGAAATGACTGTGAACTGACACACCTTAAAGGCATAAAAAACCTAATTGCATTCTTCAGTCAGTTCATTTCCAAACCCAGAATTACTAGACTGAGGTGTTTTGTGCTTTAAATGTGACCTGATTATACCAGGTTTAGTGGCATCAAGATACTGTGAAATGAGGATTCCAGGTTGTGAGTCACAGGAATGTGATAAGTGTGTTATTTGTCAGGTCACCCTTTCTCTAAACTTCTGATAAAAACAGCATTGCTTATTGGTTTTATGGGGTTTATGCCTGTGTTTAGACTTGCCTTCCTAATTAAAATGTCTCCTGGCCTTTGACTGTAAATGCATAATCCACCCATTTTACTTATCTCCCAGAAATGAACAGTATCAAAGATGAAATATTACAGTCCATCTCCTGATATTCTAAATAAAGCACTATCTGTAAATAAGTCAAGGCAAAAAAGCTCTTAGTCCTTGAATCATGAGTGAAGACACAATTTTGATAGTAGTAAACCACAGTTTTGCTTAGTTTTTATCTGATCATTCTTGTTCATCTTAACATTCATAGTCATTGGTATTCCTGCTCTTTAACTCCATCAGGTATCTTACAGAAAATTGCATAAATTAAAGAAGCACCATATTTATGTCATCTTTGTAAATTAATTCTTCAAGTACTTAAGACAAACTTACTGTTTGAAATACAGTAAGTTTAAGGTAAATAATTAAAGGTATATAATTAAAGGTATATTTGGTACAGTAAATTAATTCTTCAAATACTTAAGACAAACTTACTGTTGGAAATACACAATTAAAGGTATATTTGGTACAGTAAGAGTAAGTTCATTATTTCAGAGAAATTCTCTGGTTTGAATCCTCTTTTATTGTTCAAGGTTGAAAGTAACTAGTTATTATTTTGAATTGCTCCAGAGGTTTTACATTGGTACCATATGCTACCATTTGTCTCTAATAAGTAGTGAAATGACAAGTTCAATGCTAGTAATTTTTGCACAGTGCTGTAGTCAGTATTAGGAATTAAACTCAAAGTTAGCCTTGCTATGGTCATTGTACACTGTCCCAGGGTCAGTTAGTGGAATGGACAGTCTCTGCATAGCTAAGAGAAGTAATCAGGCCACAGCACAGCAGAGCTCTGCAGAAGCTGATTTACTCTGGTTCTCAACACTGTGATGCAAAGCAGGTATCAATTTTACAAAGACTTAATGGCTTAAGATCATTAAGCATTAAGATAAATTTAATAAGTCGGAATCAACCCCCTGCATTCTGGACTGGTTTGTTTGTGCACACTTAGTGCTTTCCCCATTGCTACACAGTGTAAGCAGTAAAATACATGAGTCTGGAAACTTATTTTGGTTTTTCTTCTCCTGTTGCGGAGTTTTCAGAGCTCTAGTGTCACCAGGCTAGAGCTCATAATCAGAGTCACTCTGGTAATGATGTTGATGCTTAGTTATTCCTTAGAGACAGGAAAGAAGATTCTCTCCTTACTATGATTGCTTTTGCCAATCTCTGCTATTTATATAGTTTGCTGAATTTATCTTCGTGGCTCTGATTTCTGAAGCAGTGAGTGAGAGATCTTCCATGGTAGTTCCTGTGTCAGCTTTCTTATGCTATGTCTGTGTGTTGATTTTTGGCTGGGATTGAGGTAATTTTCTTCATAGTTCTGGTATGGGGCTGTTGGGGCTTTATGCTGGAACCAGTGTTGATAACATGGGGATGTTGTAGTTATTGCTGAGCAGGGCTTGCACATGGAAGCATTTCCTGCTTCTCACCTCACCCCACCAGTGAGAAGGCTGGGGGTTCACAAGAAGTTGGGGGAAGACACAGCCAGGACAGCTGACCCCAGAGAAGGGTATTCCATACCCTTTGGCATCATAATGAGCAGTAAAACTGTGGGGAAGGTTGGTGGGGGTCATCTGCTTGGGGACTGGCTGGGCATCACTTGGTTGGTTTAGCAACTGTTTCACAATTGTTTTAATTTGCATAATCTGTGGGATTTATAGCTATCTTTCTTTGTTTTCCTTTTTATTACATTTTTTAAATTACTATTATTTTATTTCAATTTAACCATACTTAGCCCATGAGTTTCCTTACTTTTACCCTTGCAATTCTCTTCCTCCCCATCCTGCTGGGGCAAGAAGTGAATGAGCAGCTGTGTGGTGCTTAGTTGCCAGCTGGAGTTAAACCATGGCTATCTGAAATAGAAGCAATCTTAAGTATACTGCTTTTGTTACTGCTTTAAGTATCTTATTGTTGTGCTAGTAACAGTGGCCTGATTCTTTGCTTTTTCATTTGGGTTTGTATGTACTAAGCCTTTCCTAGGAGAGTATGTTTCTGGGAGGAGGAGATGTACTTCAGGCAGTGCCTTCCCAAAACACTGTAGTAGTGGGAACAGCAGCCATTGGGTAGCTGCTCTTGGTAGGTGGTTGTACTTGCCATGACAACATAATATAAGAAATGTGGGCATAATAATGGCATTGAGAATCAGGTGGTTTATACTGCAGCATCCACAGTGCACTCAGTTCCACTCTGTTTCTTGATATTTTGAGGTGCATGTGCTTTAAGAGCTTGAGATGATGAAACTGGTTGTCCCTGTGACAGTCAACACTGTACAACCATACTTTATCGTTTTATCAGAAAGGATGAGTCTGCTCAAGGCCAACTGAGCCCTTGTCAGCATCAAGCCTACTGAATTTGTCCTTTGCATGTTCTGCTGTTCAATGTTTTTTGGAAACAGGAGTTTTCAAAACAATGTGTGGCACTTGCATACAAAAAATTTTAACAGAATGAAAGGACTCTGAATTACAGGATCAAACCCAGTGGTTTGGGTTGGAAAAGACCTTAAAGATTGTGATTCTAGCCCCCTTACATGGGCAGAAAAGCCTTCTGCTAGACCAGGTTGCTCATGGCCTTGAGCACTTCCAGGGATGGGCCATCCACAGCTTCTCTGGGAGACCTGTTCCAGTGCCTCACCACCTCCACAGTAAAGAATTTCTTCCCTATCTAAACCTATTCTCTTTTAGTTTCAAATCATCTACTCCTGCCTTGCCCTAGCATGGTCCTGTAAAATGTCCCTCTCCACCTTTCATGTAGGGCTTTTGGTACTGGAAGGCCACAACTAGGGTCTCACCCTCTCTGTCTTCATAGGAGGGGTGCTCTATCCCTCTGATCATCTTGGTGGTGTCTCCTGGACTCACTCCAGCAGCTCCATGTCCCTCCTGTGCTGGGAGCCCAGAGCTGATGCAGCCCTGCAGGTGGGGTCTCACCTGAGCAGAGCAGAGGGGCAGAATCCCCTTGTTTGACTTGCTGGTTATGCTGCTTTGGATGCACCCCAGGATCTCTCCCAGATAATGAATGAGACAGAAGAAAAATAAAAAGCAGTACTGAAATGTACCCAAAACCTATCTCCTTTTAATTTTTTACATTTAAATATTTATTTGAAAATTGGATTTTTGAATCTACTTCTATAACATTCTACTTTATTTTTTAGGGTCTTTTTTGCCATTTGGAACAACATGAATAAGTTTGTTTCGTCATGTTACCCAATTTCTTTCTGTAAGACTCCAAGCACAATCAGGTCTCACTAGGCTTTGCAAGACACAGCATGTTATGAGGACACACATCTTAAGATATGTTTGCAAGAACTAGTGGAAGACTTCCCATATAAATTTCATGCATAGAATTCAAAAATTTTTGTGGTCTGTGGCTGGTAATAATCAAATGAGGCATCTTAACAGATGTCTTTTTGCACTTGCTAGCATTAAGTCAAGTCTTCCCTGAGGGCAACATTTGCTTTTCAGCAAAACCCACTTTTGATTATCTTTTCTTTTTCCTGAATAAAGCATGGCAATAGAGTAGTGGATATATACAATGAAATTTCTCATGAACCTTTAGATTATTAGCATGTATAGTGTGGGAGATATTTAAAACAGACTTTTTCTGTTTCTGATTTCAGACAATGTGTGGTCTGTTGTTCTACTCTATAATGAAAGCTCCTGGTCATAATAGAGATAATACTTAATTAGTTGCTAACTTTTCCCTTTAAATTAGCTAGAATGAGCTTTAAATTCTGCCTCCATTTTCATCAGCAGATATTTATAATTTGGGTCTTTAATAAAAATTGCATATTATTCACGTTTTTAGCTTCCTAGCTTTTTCCTAATTTTTGCTATTTGTTATCAATCATAGTAATGCATACTGCCTGCCCTGTGATATGGACAATGGATGCTCTTTATGTAAGCAATTAAAGAAATGTAGTTTATCCACAGAAAGTCTAATTTTCATATGTGCTTCCCAAAAAAAAAAAAAAAAGACTTAGAAATGGTGGCCTGACTTTGAAGCAAAATCCATCCCGTGCTCATAAAGGATGCAGATAAAGCTATGAATACATTTATGGATCAGATGGGATTTAGCCTGAAGGAAAGTACAGGATTAGAGAGGATGGCAAAAATATATGATGTGTATTTTTGAAAAGCATTCCTTTGTTTAAAGGAGTACATGTGTGTTTTGCTAAAAATCTGGGTATGAAACTTGAAGGCACGAAGTCATTCCATCCCTTTTCTTAGAGCAGTTTCACTGTAGTTCAAGCTGCTGTCAGAAAGAGCCCTTGGGGATGAATGAGCAGAAAAACCCCAGTGATATCCTGAAAGGTAGAATGGCAACTGCTGATGTATATGTAGGCTAAATGAGTTGTTTCCCTGGGGCTTGGAAGTTAGCTATTAATCCAGTTTGCTTTGACATTCAGTCTTTTTATAAATTAGTATATTATGTATCAGCATTGGGGCAAAAATCTCAAGGGAGTCAGATAAAAGGTTCTGTTTGAAATTCTCTGGTTGAGCATTGATAGATCTGCTTTTTAATGAAATATATCTTAGAAAATAAAAATAAAACGTGTTTTTTGAGTCTAATGCAAAAAAATTGTCTTCCATGCCCTGTATCATGCAGCAAATGTTTAGTGGACTAATTGGAATGCATTCCAAATTAGGATATATTATACAGTGAGATGGACATAATAAGAGTGCCTAAATAATGACTTTTCTTCCCTCAAGTGCAGTTAGACATGAATGAAAATGTCAGATGTCTTTCACATGAAAGAAACTGAGCCCCAGCTAAGGCTTATTTTTACCTCTGCTGCTCCAGCATTACCAGATGGATAGTTTCATTTCTTGAGATCCACTTAGGGCACAGAAAGTATAATGGCCTTGTGGCTTTTCATGATGTCGTGCTGTCAGTGATAAATCCTCTGAAAAACTTACAGCTCCCAGAGGCATAATGTGTTTTTCCATCTTCTGCTTCTCCTCAGTGGCTGAGAAGACCAAAGAGCAGGTGTCCAACGTTGGGGGAGCTGTGGTGACAGGAGTGACAGCGGTGGCGCAGAAGACGGTGGAAGGAGCGGGGAGCATCGCTGCAGCCACTGGCTTGGTGAAGAAGGACCAGCTGGCCAAACAGGTTTGTTTATTTACAGTCTCTTCCAGGTGAAGAAGTGAGCAGTGAGGGGCTCATGAACTGAGAGGCAGATGGAGTGCTGTCTGTCTCTCAGCTGAATGAATGCAGGGTTAATTGTGTTGTGCCAAACGAAGATGTCTGCTGTTTATGGCTTGTATTTTGAGTGACTTGCAGGGTCTGGGAACTTGAATAGGATTAGGCGTGGAACTTTACTAATCTGAATGTTTTAGTTAATTTGGATCATAGTTTAAAGTGTGATCTAGTGGTGGTTCTAAACTCAGCAGCCTCTACTGGAGGCCAGCTGCTGTAGGATAGCTGTGTAGTTTTGTGGAAATAGAACTGTTTTTCCCAGTAATTTGGGGTTGAAAAGCAATCTGCCAGTAGTGAAAGGTCAAACAGCAAATCTCAGGTTTAACAGCACATGTTGTATCCTCTCTAGTTGAAGAGAGGAGGCTTTGTGTACCAATCCACTGATTGGTTAGACACATTGCAGCTAAAGTCAAGATCTATCAGGAGAATCACTGTTTTCCATTAATACAGTGACACTATCTCAAAAATGCCTCCAAATAGAAGCAATTATTCAGATTAACTGCTCTAGGTCATGCTATAAAACACTGCAGGTGTTTTTATTCATACACTGTAGTTAATATTCTTCCACTGACACTAGGTGAAAAGTGACCCCAGCTGGCAGGAACGATGCTTTTCAAAATGTGTGAAGTGTTTTTTTGGAGACAAAAATAACCCAGAAGGGACAAATGCCTTCTTTTGTGCTGTCTTCTGTATGAACATGTAAGGGTTACACAAAAAATAGGATTAGGAAGAGTATTTAATATTTACACAAAAATATGGCTGTCATGGAATTGAGCATGAAGTTCTATTGTGTATCTTACTTGCAGTTGGTGTCCAGAGGAACTGTAAAAATTGAATCCTTAAACACTGGAGTTTTTGATCCTTATTGAAGTGTAGTCCTGTCTGTCTGACAAATCCTGTTGGTGCTTTATTATAGGGAGCAAAAACTGATATTACATTGTGGTAGGCATTCATTTCACTGCGGTGGATTGTCTTGAAAACATCTCACAAGCAGTTTTATTCTCTTTCAAATCAATATTCCTGGGGGATTTTTTAGTCCTCTTTTTTTCAGCTGTAAGTAACATGTTGCTTTTGATGTGTTCATGGCTCTTTGTAAAAGCTTTGTGGGAAGATTTGCAAAATGGAGAATCTAATGAACTGCCAGGGGATACATGAATGGTCACAGTAGTCTGTGCCCTTCGTTTCTGCCAAAGCTCTTGCATAGTTTTATGCTGAGAATATTCTTTTCTGTTCACAGCTCTTGAAACTCAGTGTAATAAGGATCATCACTGCTGTAATGCACAATTACCCCCTTTAGTATTGACCATAACTAATGCCTTTTTATCTCTCTGTGGAGAGAGATCCCTGTAATTATAAAGTATAAAACAAATCTTTGCTGACATTCATTTAAATCTGTTCTCTGTATTGTAAAGCTTATATTTAAGTCGTGATGGCTGTAACAGAATAAAATCACATCTGTGAAATGAGAGTACATCCATAATGTACATGCATATTATTCCTATT
Source organism: Dicaeum eximium (assembly GCA_013396995.1). Classification (NCBI taxonomy): domain Eukaryota; kingdom Metazoa; phylum Chordata; class Aves; order Passeriformes; family Dicaeidae; genus Dicaeum; species Dicaeum eximium. The sequence goes on along the minus strand of VWZP01000137.1, from coordinate 104,725 downwards.
AATAGCAACATTATTCTGAACTGGTGTTTTGTTCTTTAGATATGTAAAATCATTCATTTGAGTCTTGGTAATTTTTGACTGAGATTCTCAGTCATCTGTGCAGTATGGACATGTAGCTGATGGTCCTCTTGGACTGCCTTGCATCTCTGTCTTTTGTTGGTTTTGCAAGGGATGAGTAGCCATTTTGCCAATGTTACTATCAAAACTGAGTCACATAAAGTTATTTTAAAACCTGGTGGGTTTGCCTTCCTTTGCAGCTCGGAGGCACATGAGATAGATTTTTGCTTGGATTTTCCAGGTAAACTGACCATTGGGCAGGCAGGTGTGGGCATCCAGGAAGCAGTGGGACTTGGAAGGAAGCAGGGTGAGCCTTTGTGAGCCTTTGTGAGGTGCCAACCAGGCATTCCAAGTATGTAGCTTTGTGTCATTGATCCCTGTATGGTTGTGTGTGCTCAGGCTGCTTGCCTTTGTGAAAGCCTGCAGTCTTGCCCTGTGACTGGCATTTTTCTTGTACTGTGATGGAAGTTTGGTTTTGACTTTCAACTAATTAAAAACACTTTTTTATTTTTTTAAACCTGTGGATGCACTGATACTTAGGCAGAGAAAATATGTAGCAAATTCTTGGTAAAATTCTTTCTTGAGAAGTTTCTCCAAGCTGGTCTAGCACAGCCTTAAAAACTGGCGGGCTCTGGAGCATGGAGCACAAGCTTAAGCAGGCGGGTGAGGCCAGGCTGGAGGGCTGCTGTGACACCCCACTGTCACCTACCTGCCCTGCAGCTGGTGTAAGCAGGCAGTGTGGAGTGGCAACTGAGACAGTGAGAGACAGGGATGGCTTGAGAGTGCCCATCTGAGGCTGCCTGGGGGATTTCTGCTTTGGCAGGAGCTCAGTGCTGAACACAGCCAGGGTAGTGGTGGTTAGTAGGCTCAAAATAATTATAAAAAGGCTAGTGTGCTGCAAGCAGTGTTTTACTGAATGATAAAACATTTGTTGTGTGCCTGTGTGTTTTATTTCTGTGTACAGCATGTCTTCTAAAAGAGTTTTTAAAAAGTAAAAATTATTGGTAGTTGCATTGAATGCAGAGATGAACATGAATGTTGTATTTGTAAGTCAGCCTGAATGTCTGTGTTGGAATCCAGGGCACAGAGAATGTCTCTCTGCCTATTTTAAGAAACTCTGACCCTCAGCAGAACACTGCTTTTAACCTTCGTCCCTGGGAAAAATTGCCAAAACTTTGGGATGAGTTAGAGCACACAGGTAGTAGTATGTAGTAGTAGTAGTTTTTCACAGAGTGTATCACAGGGTGAAGAATTTAGGGGTTTAGGATTTTAATATGAGAGTGAATAGGAGACAAGATGGAGGGTTTTGGGTGTTGTCCCTTCTTCCTTCTTGTCCCTCTTCAGCTCCATTTTCTGTAGCACTGGTGGCAGAAAGTTATTGGTTAGTGTGAGTAGTAATGTGGAAGTTATGTGTATAGATTAGTAGAAGTTATTGGTAGAAAAGTAGAAACAAAGTACATTAGAACAGAATTGGGTTACACAGCTTTAAAAGACTGTTTTTAGTACGTTTTGTCCATTTTGTGCCTCTCTTCTCACATGCTAAGTCTGGTGTGCTGAACTTAAGATAAGGATAAACCAAAACCTTGAAGACCAAGAAAAAAAGAAAACAAACAAAAAACCCCACAACAGTCTGGATACAGATGGGGGGTGGAGGGTGTACCAGCAAGTGAGTATTTAGTGTATAATATTTTGAAAACAAAATATGCATTGCAAAGTTTGTTTTCAGGTAGGTAATTAACAAATTGAAGTTCTTAACTGTACTGAACCCATGTCATTTGGTTCCCTGGCATCTCACGAATAAACCATTGCCAACTTCTATGATTTCCATGCTGAGTAATTTTATTTTTACTGTTCTAGCACTGAAATTCCCAGTCAATCTGAAATGTCAAGGTTCTTTTAGTACCCTATAATGCTGTAGCCATATGGTTTTCATGTGCTGTAGATTTTACTAAAGTAAATAGACAAACAGGTCTTGTCTTTAAGATTTTCAGGTTCTGTATGGATCATGTTTGGTATCTCTGTGTGCTTAATCCTTTTTTTTTCCCTAGTCTCTTAATTTAACATGTTTGCAGTAAATAGCACTGAAAACGTAAAATTACAGTAGGAGGTAACAGGTAGGGAGGCGATACATTTCCCGAGCAGATAATTCAACTAATTGGTTTAACTATGAAACTTTCAGTGAAAAAGTCTCTTTGTGTCAACACTGACAATTTAGGCATTAGGTGTTTTCTTCTATAGAAAATGAGAATTAAGCAGGAGCCCTTGCTAATTGTGTTTAATGTGAAAATTAGGAGTAAAAGCAATGGTAGGTTTGCTGTATCTCCGCTTCCCAGCCCCTGCATTTCCTGGCGCTCCTTAGGATTTGAGCAGTGTCGTAGCATAAACATTCAGTGCAGTGGAACCCACAGGTTTAGAGTATTTCCTGTCTTAGTGATTTTCTTTCCTAGAACAGCGAATCTTGTGAACCACCAACATTTTCCACGGACGTTATACTTTGTTCAGAGCCAGGGTGAATGAATCCGCTTTGGAGAATCACCATAATCAAATACAAAAATATGTAGAAGCCTTTTTGATCCTTCTTACAGGGAAGTTCCACGAGGCATGGTGCATTGCTGAGACTAAGGACATGATGAAACACCCTTTAATTTTGGTGTGAGTAACTCAGTTTTGATTAAGACACCAAACATCAGTGAACTCCAGTCATCTCTTACTTGTTCATTTGGGAAATCTTACTAGAAGGAATGCTAACTCTGTGAATGTCACTGAAAATCTGGCTTTCAGTTGCAGAAGGAAGGATGCTTTTCTGCTTTATTAAGCACCAGTCTCTTAAATGTGATATCACTTCTTTCAAAAGTGTCTGATTTGTCTTGTTGCAAACTGAGATTTGTGTATTCCCAAAGAAGTTTTGATTACCATCTGTAGTTTAAAAACCAAAGAAGCTGGATATGAAATCTTAAGGTTTTGCACTTTACACTTTGATTTTAGAAACAGAGATCAGTTTAGAAACCCTTCTGTAGAAATCTTAGGCATAAATAACTTAGGGATGACATTTGACTTCTACTTAAGTTATCTTGGGTATCGGTTCCCAAAGTTTGAATACCAACATTAAAGTCCCCCATACTGCTTTAGTGCTCTCCTCATTACCTGCATACAGTAAAAATGCCTAGCTTGGTAATTGAAAAGCTTCAACAGGCATTTTCTTGTTTTGTCTCTTTTTATCCTTTTGAGATCTATTTATTGTGTTTTCTTTGTGACAGTGCCATAATACTGATGTGCCACATGGAAAATTCCTGAAACTTTTAAAATTAATTTTAATGGACTCTTCTGTTGTAAATGAGATTCTAGAAGTAGGTCTAATCATTGCAGAATTTGGGTGTAGGTGGAACCATGTATTTTGGTAGAGTATGAAGATGTCCTGGTTCTCTGATCACCTGAATGTTCAGTATACTGTACAGGATGCTTGGATTATTGAAGGATCACCATTCCCCATCTTTCCAATCTGTAGGTAGTCAACTAATTTAGAAAAGCTTGGCTAAAAACACAAAGGAAAAGCTGTGGAGCAGAGATGTCCAATTTCCTGTTTCAGAAAGAGTATTAGAAGAGTTTATTCACCTTTGCATTCCATTTTTTGTGATTTGCCAGATGTGTCCCAAAAGGCTAACAGAACCCGATGAAAAGCAAGATGAAAGCTAAGTGCAAGTTGCATGAGAGTGAAACTGTTGTTCTTTAGTTGGAACAAGCAGATCTCCCAGAGTGTTTAGTATGGGCAAAACATAAAGCCTTGATTTAAGCGAGGAAACTTGAGTAAGATTTTGATGTGCCAAGTGCAGAAATCGCCTCCACCCAATCAACTTCTAGAATTAAATATTTTCTGTAGATACTGTGGAGCAAGCAGGCTTTAGGGATACAGCATCTAATAGCCCTCCTCAACTACTTCTTACCCTTTATGGCTCTAATGAAAGTCATGAGGACTTTGTAGTAGAGGATGGATAAGTTTGATTAAATATATGAAATAATGTAGTTCCCTAGCGGGCCTGCCAGGCAGTTGTAGGTCCAACCCTTTACCCTGAGGCAAGCATGCCACTTGGTCTTGTGCAATGTAGGGAGATGGGCATTCTGGTTGTTCAGGGTGGGCCTGACCCCTGTTCTGATGTGACACTCCTGCCTGGTGTGTGGGAGCAATTTCAGCAGCTGTTTGGAAGCATAAAAAGATTTGGGTTGGAAGGGACTTCTAAGATCATCTGGTTCCAAGCCCCCTGCCACAGGCAGGGACACCTTCCACTAGACCAGGTTGCTCAGTGCCCATCAGCCTGGCCCTGCAAGCTTGCATAGTGTGGTGTCTGGTGGGATAACAAGCACACAGCCAGTCTTCCTCAAGGAAACCCAAGTGGTTTAGATGATTTATAGGAGACCTGCTCAGATAGTCACAGCTGAACATCAGTCAGACAACACTTGCTCTCAGATTTCTATTTGAATCATAATGTGCAGAGCATTAGTCTGGGGTAGGTTTTCTTTTTCCCTTATTTTATTCTTGATCTATGCATAATGTATGAGTGACTGCTGCAAAACAAAGAGGATATTTAGCAGCTGTTAGCAATGTTTCCTTTTTTAATGTCTGTAGATTGATTGAGAGTGGAAGAATGAGGGATAGATTTCCCATTAGGAGATCCATGCTGCTCAGGAGCTGAGTGACAGAAGACCTTCTTAAGAGAAAGCCTTTGTTAGCTGTTTCTTTAAATTCTTGAAGGAAGCAGAACTGTCAGGGAGCTGATATATCTCTTTGGTTGTAGCGTAGCTGGACTGATTTATTTTGGTAGAGCTTTTCTTACTGATCTCAGAATTAATGATGGTGTGTTGTACTAAAATATCTGTAACAAATTCATTCTATAAAGCTAATCCATATTCTAGAAACAGCAAACTCTTGATTTGTTATGAATCATAATGCACCCATAGGAAGGTGATCTTAAAGTTTGGAATCTGCTTTATATACATAGTCCAATCTCTTCCTCATGACAGCACATGGATTTTTTTTTTTTTATGGGAAAGCTCATGAATCATCTAGGTTGTACAGAGGTATGAAAGTCAATAGACCTGTGAAATGGTGTTGCAATCCAGTATGAGTTGTGAGTGTTGGAATGCAAGTGGCTTTGATTTAGTGGTTTGAATTTATTTTGGAAACACATTACAGTTGCAGTTGAGATCACTTAATGCAGTTTTATTAATGCAGTTCTGTTTTCTCTTGGTGTTTCCACATGGGCAAGCCTCCCATATGTAGTTTAGTATATGTTGATCCTGCCTAATGGCACAGTAAAGAACAGTGTGGAGTGTGTGAAACAGACTCCAATGTTTACAGGAAATTTTATTTGATGAAATGTGCTAATGATACCCACAGAAAATATGTTGATTAATAGGAAGGGTACAGACATCATAAAGCCAGCAAAGAAATACAGTGGTTTTCTCCTACTTTTCTTTTGCTTTATAAGATTTTCTTACGTGTCACTTCCTTCTTGGCAGGTACGTGCACATTCTGGTAGCACTTCTGGATGTGAGTAGATTAATTTTGGTACTTTGAACACCTCTGTTTGAAATATTTAAAATTAGGCTGTGCAATATAGAAATGAATGTGCACAGAAAATAACAATACTTGGGGGAGAAAAACCAGAAGTGGAAGATGGGTGACTGTAGATACAAGTGCTAGAGTTTTTTGTGTTTGTTGAAGAGGGTGTTGAAGTGCTGGTAGAACTTTGAATAGCAACTTATGATTGACCCCCCTGGGTGGCAGAGAAAATACTTTTCCTACTGTGGAGCATGTTGCCAGTATTTTTTCTCAGAGGGCAAAATAGTATTTGAAGGAAGACCATGTTCTCTATGTCAGAGCATTTCCATGTATTCATGTCTGTGACTTAAGCAGAACTTGACGAAAGAAAACTTGTAAGGTGTTATCAAAATATCCTGGAGGTTGCTGCTCTTCATTAATTCAGGAGCAAATGTCAGTGTAATATAAAGGTCTTGTGAGTTTTCCTGGTTTCCTAATGGCTTCCATGCTGTGAGAACAGCTGATGTTCAGGGTCTACCTGCTGCCTGCACTACTTCTGACCATAATGTGTTCCAATTATCTGTGGAGAGATGGAGTTAAGGAGCTTTTGGGTGGCATCATATTGTGCTTTGTTTTCTAGCAATTGCTTAACCTCAGATTTATCTTTGACTGTGGAGAAATTAAGTACCCCCATCTTACACTGAATATGCCTACCTCCCTTGGTCTCTGAGAAGAATTGTTTGCCAGCTGATAGAAGGGTAAACACATTCTCCACTAGGAATTGTTCATGTCGTGCTAATGAGATAATATTTGTAACATCTATAAATAGAATACCATTTTCAATTTCTTTTTCTTCAGCCTATGAGGGAGAAGCAAAAGTCATTCCCAATCCTTTACCAGGAGTCTGCCTTTTGCATTTATTATAAGGGTTTGTTTGTTTGTAATGTGCTTTGTTTCCTCCCTCTTCTTTACTCTGGACTCCCTTCCACCTCCTATGTCCTCAATCTCCTGTTTCCATGTAATTTACCTAATATTCCCCCACAGCACATTCTAGGCTTCTGTGTTGGTCTCCCCTGTGTAGGAATGGCCCCTGCATTACAGATTTCTCTCAGGCTAGCTATGGAACCAGTTCCATTTCCTAGTGTCCCAGTCTTTCCTGTGCATCCATCTATGGGTTTTCATGCAGTACTCACAGAATTTTTTTAGTGTTGTTAATAGTTGCCAATCCTATGCTAAATATTCAGGAAGATGCTACTTGGTGAGAGGACTACTTTTAAGTTCATTTGGGGATGATACATGTTAATTCCAGCTATTCCTGTTCTTGCCTACTTTGTGTGGAAGATTCAGCAATTTCAGATTGGAAGTAGTTACATGTGACCCATGATAGCTGGGCAAACTGTAAAGTGGCAATTCTGTGCAACTTCAGGTAAGGGTTCTACAACCTTCCAGATATTAGCAGGTTACTGTAAGTGTCTCCTTACCATCTTCTGCCACCTTTCAGTGCTCCTTTCCTTTGCTGACCAAGACGTGTAAGCCTTGGGAAGAAAGAAGCTTAAATGTGGTTCATTCTGTGCCTACCTGGAAGTCACTGTCTCCAGAGGATTTGTGATGGTAGCTGTTTGCTGATGTTGTAAAAGTCAAGGACTGCAGCTGGCAGGATGTTTTAGCTAGCAGTGGAAGTTTATGGTGCTGAAATGACGTTTTGGCAAAGCGCTACGATGTGTGTTTGTGTCTGCCGGTCTGTTCAGCTGAGCACTGCAGCAGGATGTTTTATAGGCATGAGTAGCAAATTGGGGTCTTGGATTGATGTGATGATGAGGGTTGTATAAACTTCAAAACTGAAATGTAGAGTAAATAGCTCTCTGTGGAGATAGTTTAATCTTTATTTTCAGAATGTCAATCCCATGTCATCTCCCTCCCAAAGAAATCCTGTAGGTTAAGAGGGAGAGGGAGGATGAAAGGAGTAAGGTGGGATGCTTTATTGGGAATACCTAATTACTGGCTGTGCTGTTGTTACTATCAGAAGAGAGGAAGTTTATATCAGAGTTCTGGTGATGATCAGCAAATATTCATGTCATATGATATACACCATTTTTGTGGCCTTTTTAACCACTGATAGAACTTCTTAAAGAATCTGTGGAGTAATTGATAAAAGCTTGGACATAGCCTGCAGATATCTGGGATTTTTTTGGAGCTGCTAGGACATAATGAAAGGGAAGAGATGACCCATCTTTTTTACAGTAAACTGTCATTAAACTCTGGCTCTCACTTGCTTTCAACTGTGTTAATTTGTTTGTAAGAGGAAGTTAAGTGGCCTGGATAAAGATGATTGGTAATAATTTCTCAGTTTTTAAGTACTTGTCTCAGAGTGTTTGACAAGTTTCCATGATATGTCTGGACACTGGAATTTGTTACGGGACAAAGCTACATTGAATGTCTCAGAAATGCATCTGAACATTTAGATTGCAAACATCCTTTTTGCCAGGGGTTTATCTAATGCAAAATATTCCCTATGAGGAAACTGGAGGTGTAAGCTGCTAAACTTGTCCTTCCAAAAAACATGCTTTTTGCAAGACTGAAGCAGGCAGAAAGCCTGGTTCTGAAGTGTATTGGACATATTGATTGCCCTCCAAGCTCTTGGTGTTAGCTTTCAGAGCTATTTCCTTGTTCTTTATTAGCACATGCCCTGGAGCTTTGCCAGAATTGGGTCAGAAAAGTCAAAATCAAGCTCAAAATGAGGAGATGCAGCCAGTAAAGGACTACTTTTTCCCTGCTTGGTGCATTAGCTATGAACAGAAAGAGGAGCTGTCTGTAATTTCCTCTCCCTCAGAAGCACATAAAACAGGACTTGTGCCTTTGAAGCAGCCTAATCCCTCTGTCCCACCTCCCACTCCATCCCATGTAGAAGGGGCATCACCTAGCCCTGCCAATATTGTGTCAGCCCTGCATATTTCTTCTCAGGGGCTCTGGGATGAAGCAAAGGCTCTGGGCTTCTTTGGCTGACCTCTGCTATAACTTTTAATTGTGTAATGTAGGTCTTTCTTCATGTGCTCCTAGATGTAAGAAAGATGTGTGGTTTTTTTTTTTTCCCCCTTACTAATTCCCTGCGGTAGTTTTCAGGCCCAAAGGGTTCATTGTGGTCTAAATGAACGTGCACTGCCCTGGAGTGGTGTGATAAATTCAGTTAAGGTGTCAGGTTGTGTCAATCACAAGAAATCTCTACTTATCCACAGAGACAGTATTTCTAACGGGGAACGTCCACTCAAGATGAAGAAGGCAAGAAGCAGTGGTTGGAACAAGCTATCACATAAAAAGAAAATTATTTTTACAGCTTGTAATGCAAAATGTGCTTAAGGAAGGAAATGACAAGGGCAATTGAGCTGGGTTACAGATCAGTTTTAAAACTTGCAGGTTCTCTTGATTTTATGTGAGCCTTCAGGAAGGAGGCTGGAAGCTGTGAAACTTGTTAGCATCTCTGGTGTTGAGAACTCAATGTGAGCTTCTAATTGCTTCTAATTTGAAGTGTTTTCAATTATTAAGCTAATAATTTGTAGTAAGTTAATACTTTAAAGGTATTGAAATGTGTGGTTTAATTGTAAACGTGTATGCAGTTGCTGGCCAGTTTGGTGGAATTTATATCCATAATGCAGTTTAAAGATGATAATGTGTGCATGAAACACTTATACTTTGCCCAGTGAATATACTTATGTCAATTAAAAATAATAATATTACTCTGGTGGCATCAAGCACTTCAGTTCAGTACTTGACAACCAGCATATTTAGCCATGTAGGGACTGCTCTCAGAGATGCTTGTTCAACCCCTGTCTGACTTAGCTAGTACTTCATACGGTTGATCTGAACAGATGACTCTGTTCAGATTCCTAGTAGCATCAGTTTTAATGGCTGGGTCAGTTTTAATTTTGTGCGTGCAGCAGATCATCTTACAAATCCCTCAAGATATAAATGATTGAGTTCAGATATACTGTATGCAAATTCTTTTGTAGAGAAAGGTCAGAGATTAAATAGAGCTGGAGGCTGAATTAATTTCCCTCTCTGGAAAAAATTATTCTAGCAGGTCAGGAGTGAAGTCACTGGCTTTGTGCAGATCTTCAGATGAAAGAAAGATTTCCTCCCTTCTCCTCATCCCCACTGTGGCCTTAGAATTTTTTCTGAAATGTAATTGTTGTATTTGATGATGCTGGACCAATGCATTTAGCAGGTAACCTCTCCTCCTTGCCCACATCATGGAGGGATAGGCTTTATGAGCATATATTTGCATAGCAAAAGTTTAAAAGGTGAGGGCAGGCAGGATTAGTGATGGCTGTTGTGATAGAATGCAGTGCAGTCAGACCAACAGGTGGAAGATGGAAGCTTTTACTAGGGGCCTTATGTCTGTTGTCACCTCTGTGAGTTGTCACCTTTTCTTTTGAATTTATAAAACCGCTTCTTGAAATGAGGGCGCCTTTTTTTTTAAAAGCACCATTATTTTCAGTAGATTCCATGTGTTTACTTTTTAAAAAAACGTAAGTAATAGTTATTCCAGTAGCTTTGGAGGAGGGCATGTGTTCTCATACAGCTGACCTGATGTCTGAGCCAGAGTAGTGAGCTTGCTTTTTCACAGTCACCAGCATAATGCTTCCTCTGTGGTCTATTTTTGGGAGGGGTGGTGTACTCATAATTCACAGGAAAGGTAACAGATTTAGCAGTGCCTCTTTCCACCTCCTACACACCATCTATGAGATGGAGTTTTTGAGTCTTAGCTGTCTCTGTAGATTTTTCCCTGAGCTACATTTCGGATGTACGCTTTATAATGCAGCTGGTTGGGCTGCTGTAAATGCCAGATGTTGTCCAAACTGAGAAACAGGGGAGGCTGGGAGCAGTAGTGAAACCACTTGAAAAAGCAAAGCTTGGACCTTGCTTTGAAATCTAGTTGTAAACATCTTGATGACTGTTAAGATGAATAGTGGTGGATTTTTGTTTTTTCTTCTTTTCACAGCCTCTGTGTTCCTTAGCTCAGCTCTGCCTCTGGAATTGTGTGTGGTACGTTATGGGATGGGAAGCCTTTTCAGGCCTCCTGAAGCACAATCAGACTTGGGATTTTGTCCTAGTATGCAGGCTACATGAAGAGAACATGGAGACCTATTGGTTGTACCTGAAATAAAATGGATGATCTTAGGTGGTCAAGGTGTCAGGTTAATGCATTCCACAGAGACTTAAGGACATTCAGTTGCTTCAAATTTTCTGTTTATCTTGGATTTAAAGTTGGCCTAAGGAAACAGTGACTGATTTGACTGGGAGAGATGGCAAACCCAACCTTTCTCTGCATCCTCTAGTTAGTGTAATCTAGTTGTGTAACTAGTTACTAGTGTAAACTAGTTGTGTAAAAGTCTGGTTGTGTAATCAAAGCCAATGGTGGGGATGAGCTGGGTTTAGGAAGGATGGAAAGACTGGGTAGGGGATATTTGATGATTGGGAATGAGTGGGAGGAGAAAAGAGTAGAAGGTAGTTCTTGATTCCCCTTGCATTCAAGCACCATGAGGCAACCTTCAATCCTGTTTCCTTAGGGTATAGGATGCCCTGGAACTTGAATATTTCAGCCTGATGTTTTGCCTTTTTGGTGAACATTGATAAGAAACGTGAATCCCCTGGGAAGAAGAAATTGCAATTTAGATTGTTGTTTTCTAAGTGCTCTGCATCTGTCCTAATGTTGATCCCTTTGGTAATTGCCAGGAAACTTATTTGTAGCAGAGCTTTCTAAGTGCTGACTGCTTTTGAATATCTGTCCTAGCATGTAAAATTGGAGTAGTTTGGAAAAGCAGGGCGTTTGAGTGGTTGTTTTACAGGGACACAGATTCAGCTAAGATTTCAAATTATCTGAAAAGATCTGTGTAGGGTCCATCATGTCATGCCCTCCACTTCTGCTTTCGTGTTCTACCCTTCAATGCCTGAGGCATATTTTGAGCTGTGTGCAACATCACATCCACCCAAATGTTCCTAGATTGAAGGCTGACATCTCACTAGCTGACCTAATTACTACTTCTTGCCCCAAGGACAAAGAAACTTATCAGATTTTGAGAATCTTAAATTTGGATGGGTTTGTATACATGAAAGATGGAGAAAAGGAATTTTCAAAGATTATTAAGTTTTAACGAAAATCTACAGCCATGTGCTTTGTGTTTATTGATTATCCATGTTTAAAATAAAATCATAGTATCTTCTAAATTCTCCAGCGAGTTAAAATCTGTCCAGTGAATTCTATAATCTGCTCATATCTGGGAGTTAGGTCCATCTGTCCTGCAAGCACTCGTGTCCTGTCCTATCCTTTTGGTTTTCATCGGGGGCGCAGTGTTTGACTCGCTATTTCATCAATCCAGTACAACATCACACTGCTCTCCCAGAGAATCATGGAAGGACTTGGGTTGGAAGGGACCTTAAAGATCATCTGCTTCCAGCCCCCTGCCATTACCTTCCCTGCTCCTTTGGTGGTCTCTGCAGCAGGGCTGTGCAAGTCATGGTGACTGCCCTGTGTTGGTAGGCACCAGTGCCCCTTTGCCAGGATGGCGAGGGGAGGGGCTGTCCATCATTGGGAGTGATACTGATGCTCGAGGAAAGTGCCAACTGTTTCAACAAAATATAAAGAATTTGCACAGTGTTTGTTCTGGGCACTTCCTGCCCCAGTCTCCCAGGTAGACTGGTGGAGGATCAGAACTGGATTGGTGCTTTCCTTACGAATCATCAATGAGCAAGTCAAGGTAGGCTTTTTATTACCCTTCATTTTGTAAGTCTATCCAAGGTTACTTTGCTTGTCCATGGGGGAGAGGTAAAGACTTTTATCCACAGTGGCTATACAGGGGAAATTATGTAGCTTGGCTAGATACATCTTTATTAAAATATAGTGATGATCCAGGAGAAGTAAGAGCTCAAGTTGACTTTTAGAGTTTTCTTTACATTTAGTTGAATGTATCTGGCATTCAAGGAGAGAAACAAACCTGTCATAGCATTTACCAAACATTTTTCAGAAGGAAGAAAACTTGAAATCATTTGTATTTTTTTGTTGTGACATGAACTGTCGACTACTTGCAAAAAAAAATTTCAATGTAGCTGTTAAAAACATGACTGCTTTTAAAGCTACTGTATATAGCATATTTTTAAGAGTTTTTGTGTTGTAGTATCTCATCTGTTATGTCCCTTATTGTAAGAGGATCACATAATTTCTGATTGTGATATCTGAGATGCGTTGGATTTTTTGGTTTTTTTTTTAAATCTCTTCTGGAGGAGAGGCAGGAATTTGGCTGGCTCATCCCTGGACATTGTGGCTTGTCTTTCAAAACACCCAGCTAGCTTTTGGTTGCTATTTGCAGCTTAACTGCTTCAGTATGTTAATGTTAAAACTACAAGTGCATCAAAGGTAAGACTCTGCTATTCTTCAGCTACCCAACAGTGCTTTGCTGAGCAGGTAAACAGAACTGCAGCCACTGGGGCTGCTCAAGAATGCAGGAAGGTTTGGCAGGTGATGGCAGGAAAAACAAGCAGAAGGGAATGGGCATATTGATAACATAAAATAATCTGAACTACATACACATGTACAGAACTGGTGAGGTAGAACTCTAGCATATTTAACAATGCTAGTACATATTTTTGTGGTGGTTCTGGTAGCAGTAGGCTTTCTCAGTGATTCTCTAACTGTACTAGCTAAAAGGAGTTCATAGTTTCATTAAGTGAAGTAAGCCCTTGGGATGTTGCCATATTTGGGCTTTTTTGAACTCTGTATTTGAGCAGTTGTGACTTGTTTCTGCTTATCTTTTACTGTTGGAGCAGTGCATGCTGCAGTGTTCAGATCTTTGTTAATAATCTCAACTGTCATCTGAAAAAGTTGTGTATGAGAGAAAAAATATTGTAGCTGTCCTTGACAAAACAAAAAACCAAAACCCTTAGAGTTTTGCCACCAGGCATTATTGAGTAATGATTAAATAAGTCTCTAGAGGGTGGAAATAAATGGGATGTGTACTTTTTCTGGCTATAAATGTGACATGAAAATATTTTGTTCTTCATTGTTCCTTGTATTGTTCTTCTATAGCATCTGGAGTGTTGTACATTGTGGGAGTCAGTGTTGGTCATCTGGGCAGCTGCTCTTCCAGAGGCATGGAGCAGTGGGTGGATAATATCCACGTAGTACAGAGCAGTAAATAACATCATAGTCTTACCATGCACAGTGGTGTTGGGGTGTCTTAGATTAATCCCTTGTTCCCATTTGATGTATCTGGCTGCATGAAGAAGGGCTGATATTACCGTCAGCTGTCAGTTCTGTCTTGTCCTCTTGATCAACCTGATCAGTCTTCTAGATGGGCAAGGTTTGAAAGCAGCCAGAATTGACTAAGAACAAGAGGGTAAGGCTGGTACAGTGACAGCTGGTGGCAGTTAAGTTTCCTTACTTCCTTTGACAGTAAGTTTTTATTTCCCTGCTTGTTCAGCCACCTCAGCGCAGGCTGTCACTCTTTGACAGCAAGTAAGGATGATCTTGTCAGTCAAACCTACTCAACAGAAAACTTGTTCCATTTACTTGGTGTTTGATTTTTATTTTGCCTTCCATTCAAAATTGTTTTGATCTTGGAGTATTTCATTATGCCATACAAATAGTTTTGTTTTTCAAGACTGTGTGGACTGACCATCTGAGATAATTTGGTGCATGGCCATATTTCTTACTGAATACTTTATTCTACTTCTTGGTCATTAGTAGTAACATAATTGGGATATTAGTAAAAAGTACAAATGCCAGGCAGCAGGATATTCTTGTCAGGGAAACTGCTTCTTCAGCTGTGAATATATAAAATAATGATAAGTCAAGCATTGCACAGAAGTGCTTTGCAATTAAAAAAAAAATAGCACAGATGTTAGCTATGCTCTTGGACAGCTCATCCAGACTGTCATCTGTTTGCTTTCCTGAAGTACTACTGTATCTATATGCATTTAGTCTATTGTGATGGCATATACTGCCTTTTAACTCCTTTTCCCTTCTGAAAGATCACTAGATTAACCCTGAGGTAAGTAGTAATAATTTAGAACTTTCCTGTCTTCATTTTTTTTTTTACTGCTTTCCCTTCCACCTTTCTCTAGCCAAACAGTTTGGTTCTTCATTGCCTTAGACTCTGAAATACAGTGATAAGCTATTAGAGTCTTCATACTGCCAGAGAAGCAGACAATTACTGTGAGGTAATGGGAGTTTTTGATTTGATATGAGATAGCGATCACAAGGCTGGTGGCCTTTGAGTTTTCAGTTACTTCATGAAGCCAGAGTGGTAGAGTAGCCTATCTTCTAGTCCTTGTCCATGTCCATCACTGGGAAAAAAGGTGTTTAGGTGGAAATGGAGCAGAGGGAATTTTGTGGTTCCTATGGAGTTTGGTTTTTTGCCGTCGTATTACTGGTAATCAAGGATGGAGACGTGTTAACAACAGTGGGGCATTTCAGAGGAGTAGATGTGCAGCTCTTAAAAATATCTGTGAGATGTGTAAGACTTCACACCAAAGTAATCACACTTTGAATTTCAGGCAAAGAATTTTGCCCTGCTTGTTTTTATCATGCCTTCTAGTGCATGTACTAACTCTTTCCTCCTTATGATTTAAGTCTCATCTTAGTAGTTGGGCTGTATTTGACGTGTTTCCTCCCAGAACACACATGCAGTAGCATGAGATGTGATAGCAGTACCATTCTGTGCACGTTTTGCTCAACAATCTCTTCCTTCCATGTCACATTGTTTAGACAGGATTGGCTCAAGTGCCACATAGAAATGTCCATTTCTGTTGGAAAAAGGAGATGGGAAACTGAATTAAGTGTTCAGTGCCAGTTAGTATTTGAAGATACAGTTAAAAAGTGCATATTCAGACCACCTCAACAGGCATCAGTCCAGACATGATGGACATAGGTACTGCAGAAATAACTGTTTGCATGGCCCTACTCCATTTTAGAAGATGGTGAGCCCATGAGTTCTAGTCAGTCTCTCAGAATTAACTACACTACCTTGGAGTCCAGTCCTTGGGGAGAGTAAATCGCTTCACCTCTTGCATGGCTGAGGAGGAGAATGCCTTGTTCCTTAGTGGATTGCACTGGAGAGGAACACACTCAGGCCAGTGCTGGCCTGAAGCTGCTATATCAATACTTTTCTTTCTGTACCTGTAAGCATGGACCAGACCCACAAAACCAAGTTTCCAAGTCACAGGGGTCATCCTCTGAGCAGCCATGGTGCTTTCCTCACACACAGTCTGAACTGTAAGTAGAACACACTATCTTTTTAGTCATCTTTGGGTGGAGACTCCTGTAGTGGTTGTCTGAAGTCACACTGTATCCAAAAGAGTGTGGTTTGGATGGATGGAGTGGAATACACCTCTCAAGGGTTTGCAGCTGTGCAAGCTTTGTTGGGATTTACTTGTACATTTTTTATCCAGGAAAAAAAAGTGACAGAAATGTAGCTCACTAGGACAGGATCCTGAAATGTCCAAACTGACGAAAATCATTAGTCCTTACACTCTGAAAAGCATGGGGATTATTTCATAGAACTTAAAAGCAAATGTCACTTTTCATCTTCAGAACAGATGCTCCTACTCTGTTGGAAATGCAAGGCAGGAAGCTTGGATTTCTCTTGCTGTTTGAGAAGTAGAATATGAGCTACATTAATTAGTCCTATTAGTAGCATTGATTTCAGAGGTATGAATCTGAATTGGTCCACTGTCTGCCAAACATGGACATGTAAGTGCAGGTTCATTACCACAGTATTGATTTAGGCACCTAGAGGTAGTGTTTAAATGGTTTATTGGAACATCCTCTGGGGCTTCACCTGAAACTATTTACTGGTTAATACACACCAGCACTCCTAAAGCATTTTAGAAACTCTGCTTTCTAATGGTTTATGGACACTGAAAGATATCCTAATGCCATCTGTCTAGTTAGGCACAGCCCAACCTGGACGAATTGCTTGTCCTCTTAAATTTAAGCTAATGAAATTTTAGTAGGGTGATGACTGTCTTCAGTTTTCTTAAGAGAAAGTTTCTTATAGTAACAGGAAAACCAAGTTTGGTAGCATCTCTTTGAAAAACATTTTTATTTAAAAGCTTCTAATACAAGGCAAGGGTGAGTTGCACAGAGCAGCATGAAATTCAAATGTGACACTGAGTTGAGTTGTTCAGACTCAGAGCTGCATCTTTTGCTATTGTTGCTTCAGCATTGGGCCAGATTTGCAATGTAGATTTAAGCTGTTCATTGTGCTTCTTAAAACTACAACCATCAATGAAAAGATTGGAGTTTGTTATGGTGTTACTATTTTGCTGATTTTTGGAAGAAAAAGAAATGGGCATTAGATGTCCTAGTTCTTTTGTTTATAAATGCATTGGATGTAAGAACCTAAGAAGAGATATAAACATTGGTGTGGCATGCGAATCTCGTCTCGAAGATGCAGGGCATGGTCTCACTCTTCCCTTGCCAGGAGGGATTTTCAATTAAGGGACTTCCTAATCAGAGGTGTCTGAGAGAGAACCACTGTATGAGAAGTGCTGTGTTTCCCTGTGGTACCTCTCAACTTGTCAAGCAGTTTGAATCTGTGTACCCCTCTGCAGCCAGTGTCCCTCGTGAATATTTTTATTATGGCACTGGTGGCTGTATTTGATAACCTTTAGTTTTCATCTGTGGAGACAGCTGATCTATCATTCCTTATCTCTGTGCCATTAGGCAGGCAAAGGTCAAGTGGATGATCAAGGAAATATCAAATCTGAGCTCTTTGAGGTGCTCGTCATCCTGATATTTTTTGACGTTAACTGAGTTTCTATTTGCACTTCTTGAAAAATATGTGCCTTGCAATAAAATAGGAAAGGGGCAATCCTACATTTTTATGTAACTTGCTCATCCATTAGAGCTGTGCTGTTCCTGTCTTAGACTGAAGGATTATAAGAAACTGGGGGGACAAAAAAGGATAATCTTCCATCTTGGTCCTGGTAGCCATCTTTTCCCTGTAGTATTTTCTAATGCTTATTTTGTTATGCAGAGATTTTAGCTGTTGTGTCCATAAATGATGTGTGAACAGATTTCAATTTCCATTACTTTTCCCATTATTCAAAGTTATTTGGCTGTTTCAACCTATCAGTTGCTCTGTCTGCTGTTTGCAGTTTATCTGAACTATGCATTTGGTCACTGATTGCTCTGAATGTTCTTGCTCTTGGATAGGAAGTCTTCCAAGCTCACAAAGCCTTTTTTGAAGGAACTGTGCAAATACATTACTGCATGCATATTTGCAGTGGCTTCTCATATGTATGATAATAGAATGTAAATAGAAGGAATTATGAATGCCACTGAAATGGTTACAAGAACTGTGTTTGCATGAGTTTTCTGAAATATTTCATAATGGCTTAGTGTGACTGCAGCTCCTAATGGATACTTCTTAAAATAGGCATTGTAAAGACAGTGCCTTCAAGTTGTGGGTGTTATGAGCTTTAGCTGGATGCTGGTTTTGTAGCAAGATTTACTGAGATAGTTAATTTTTCTGACCTTTAAGCTCTTGTTCTTAATTTTCGGACCTAACAGCCAGAAGTGAAGGGGAGATGTGGCATTTCTGATCTGTCTTCTGGGTATTTTTGGGATTTTACGTGTGTAACAGTTACATTTGGCTCACGTTTTCAGCATTTGCTGCTACAAATAGTTGTGGGGGTTTTTAAAGTGAGTTTTAAGCTTATGAACAAATTATTTCTGGGATAAATACAAGGAGTTAATGTTTGCGATTCAGTTTTTGGAGTTTTGTGTTCCTGTTCTGCTGCCAGTAATCACAATTTGTACCACTTCATTACCACTTCTAAATCTGTGACTAGTACGCTGTCTTTTCTATCACAGATCTTTTAAGGAAGATATTTTTAAAAAATCCTTTTAGTAACTGGTGAGACACCTTCCTTCAAACTGAAACACTCTAACTTATTGTTATTCTTCCTTTACAGCTTAAATTCTAAAGGCCTTGGGCTTTTTTAGATCAATTTGAATTAATTTTAAAATTAAGGTTCTTGAGGTACAACACCAGCTGCCTGGCTAAAATCTAACTAGATTAATTTAATTGTACACCCTTAATTGATTAATCTCATGATTCTGTGCAAAAGAAGCAATCTTGTTGAGCAAGATTTGCTCGGGTGTTCTATTGCCTGTGTTTGTTTCCATCCAGGAGCAGGATTTTCAGCTGTGTGTAGTTGTTGGCCATTGCAGTCAGTGAGAGTTACTGATTTTCTTTGTGAGAGCAACTTTAGTGCCTCTGGTGCAGCTCTCAAATCCCCACCCAGACCGCTGAGTTTTTGTTCATGGAGTGCCAGTGGTTGTCACTTGACCTTCATCAGTGTTCATTTTGGACCACCTAAACATCTGGTCAAGTATTTGATAGAATATTTGGTCAGAGGATAACCAGACTTGCAAGAAGTCTTAAGGTATTTCACTTCTAGGGGCTTGGGATTTTTTTACTTTGTTTGTGTAGGCTTGTGCTGGTTATTTTACTCCTTCCAAAGCAGCTGGAGGGAAGGTTTCCTTCAAATTTATGCTTTTACTCTAAGGCTGGGAAAGAGAAGAAATGTTTGCATGAGAAAGTGGAATAACACATTTTAGCTTTTTAATGATGCAGTTCTCTCCCATCAGCCTCTACTTTCTGTGCAATGGGGGCCTATTTTTGGCAGTGGAGAAGCAATTTAGTGAAAATTTATTTGCAGATAACTCTGCAATTTCGACTATTTCCCTGTAAAAGAAACCAAAATTGCTGGTTGTCCTGTTAGAAGGCACCAAGTAATTACTTTGTTTCCCTCTCAGCAGCAATGAAATAGATGATATCACTTTAGCATTAAAAATTAGGTCACTGTCCAAGACAATTGTTGAGTGACCCATAATTAGGATTTTAACTTCAGGGTGTCTTATCTGAGATCAGTTATCCTGAAATAGGTTTTCCTAAAGTGCTTCCAGTAGGGCTCCTCAGTGTTACTAATTCTGAACCACTCTTAAATTAACACAGCTTTGGCCAAAATGTCCAACAACAAAAACTCCTCCAGCTGGTGATTTAAACCCCACACTCCACCCAAATGCATGCCATAAATAAGTGGCATACTCCTACCATGACAAAAATTAATTGAGGAGAAAAAAGACTCATGGTAAAACTGGTAAATGTCACCTTTGTTAGCATGGGACATGTAGGAGCCTTTTCTGAAAAAGAGGATTCAGTGTTCTGTGAATAGATGAGTACAGTATGTTAAGGCTCGAGAATAACATAGTAAACTTCAGTGTCTTGCCTTATGCAATGTGATGTTGGGAATGCTGTTTCTCACTGCTGAATTTGTAAGACATACTGTTCTGCCAGCTACAACCCAGCACTGAAATTAGTGCTCCTTTAGGGAAAAGGAAATTAAATAAGGTCATTGGTTTCATTTGTTTGGGCCTCTGAGAAAGACAGGGTTTTGTTGTGTTCAAAACAAATGTGGTACAGAGTTGTCAGGGGCTCAGGGGACCCCAAGGGCATAACAGGGCAAGTACAAATGAGGGCAAGTCAGACAGAAACTTCATTTACTGTGGCCCTAGTGAGAGAGCAGTGAGATGGCATCTTCCCCTCTCTGGTATTACCCAAGCTCACAAGGGGGGAGTTGGAAACCATCATGGATTGTTAGCTTTTAGTCAAAAGGAATGTTCTTTTAGTTAGGATAAACTTCTTAGCCAGACCCTTCAGCTTTAAATACTAATGGTTTCACCACCACAGAGAGACTGAGAGAAAGCAAGGAGCATGTAAAACTGAGATTTTTCTAAAGGCTGTAGCTGTATCCACTAGGGCAAAAAGCAATGATTGTGATTTTAGAAGTTGAGGCGGTGAGCTTTTCACTGTGTTGGCTTAATAATTTCCCTTACAATTGCTTCAAGTTCAGCATGCTTTATGCTTCGATTAAGCTATTCCCTGTTAAATACAATTTGATACATAATTCTGCAAGTTTTATTAGGGTTCTTGAGAAATGCTAAAGGAGTCTGACTCAAAAAGAATCAAGACAAACTGAGATGTACAACTGGGGTAGCAGGGAAAAAAAAAGGGCCACTATATGTGTCAAAAATCTCTATGAGCATCTTGGTGATGAGTTACGACTTCTGCTGGAAACTGGTGAAGAAATCATTGCAACACTAAAACCTGGGACTGCATGTTCAGCCAGCATAACCCTACTGTGAACAACTTGAACTCAGCATCAGCTCCCTGGTGAAGCCTGGCCCTAGAGCTTTGCTTTTGTGGCGTGGCCAACCTTGAGGACCCAAATCCAGATCCTGCAGGAACAGAAAAAACCCACACAGTCATTTCAGCAGAAGAGAAGACACTGATGTTGCATGCTCTCCACCTTTATTTTTCTTCTTCTACTAAGGACAATGAAGAGAAGTGCCAGGGATTACAGAAGGAATGACAGGTAGTGTAGCTCCTGCAAGCATTTAGTGGGCTCTTTTTCTCTGGTTGAAAGCATGGGAGCTGAATGGATATCAGAGTTCTTAAATTGCACTAAGTAATGAGGGGATGTGGCCAAAACAGAGATACACAAGTTGTGGCTAAGGTAATTATGGGAGCTGCTTAACTGGGAAAACAATCTGCATTCTTCCAAAGAACATCATGTGAAGAGAATAAAAAAAAGATTAGTTCAACAGGCAAAAAAAAAAAAAAAAGCAGTATCAGCATATGAAGTGATCAGCAAAGATCTGGCAGGGTATCCAATGCAGAGAATGTGGCTGAGAAACAATTTAGGGCTTCCTTTTTCTGCAGGAGCAACGAGAGTTTTGGACCAAAAAAAAAAAACCAACAAAACAAAAAAACCCCCAAAAAAACCAAAAGAATATTCATCCTGAACCACATTATTTGCTTGGTACACAGTTTCATATGACTCCCACTGAAAACCTGTTTAAATGAGGAGAACTTTGTTCTGTACATAGGATTTATGTCCCTGCAAAGGACTGGGAGGGAGCTGTGTGTGTAGCACGTGCCAAGAGGGTTTTCTTCACGGATAATAATGTGTTCAAAGGACAAGGACAATTTTTCACATGGTGAAACTGGGGAAGATGGGATATGTGAAAATTTGTCAAAGCAAACCTTTGGATGAGCTGGAGTGTAGTTATGAAGCTGGTGAACTTTGGACATGTGATAATTAACAATTAGATGTTCTGTCCTTGGAAACAAGCAAAGACACTGGCAATAATGCAGGATAACTTGGCCTGATGGCAGACAAGCACGTAGTCAAGAGAAGCTCCACAAAAATGTGGGAGGTGACATTTGCAGCTGGTGACCCCATGGTGAACTCCGTGCATTCTCACAGATGTCAAGAGAACATCAGAAATGAATATGTTGTGTGATACTGTAAAAAACCAAGTAACTTCCATGAATTGTTGTTCTGGGGGAAATGGGGACCGTGGTACTCAGTTAAGGATTATTGCAGGAAGCAGGGAAGAAAATTCAAGGCTGGATGGATCAAGCAAAGCTTTTTCCAGGTTCTTTCAGGACCAATTGTAAATGGAATGGCTGACACTGAGCCCAAGCTGCCTCTGTAACAAAAAGGATCACTGAAACAACTTCTGTGAAAATGAGAACTTAAGGGCACATTGCTAGGCAAAATTAACTTTTAACTCCAGAGCTTAAAATGCCTTGGATGTACTTTGAGCTACTTTAAAATTTAGATCAATGGACAGAGGCTGCTGGAGAAGTAGGAGGAAAGGTTCTGGTTTATCATGAGCTGGCTGCAGCTTGGCATTTAATCTGACAATCTCATAAGTCTGTTTCCCTACCTGCAGAGCTGCAGGTAGGATATTTCTGCCTCATCTGTGTAAAATATGAGCTGAGCATGCCATTGTCAGCAAGGGGAAGACTTCTGCAGTGGTGAACATCAGCCCAGTGTTTAGTAAAGCACTCAGAAGGCTGAAATTAATGGGTGTGGTTGGCAGAGGTATTTAGACTTTTTTGATCTCACTTTAACTCCGTGACAGAGGTTGAGCACCACCACTCCTCCCAAAAATCATTCCTGTGCACGGGGGGGTTAGGCCTGGATATTTTGTGCTGAGTGATCTATTGCCAGAAGGTGATTAAGTGGAGTCCCCCAATAACTGAGGCTCACAGGTAGCATAATGGTCATGTTAGAAAAAAAAAGAAAAATTGAAGCATTACATGGAGGTGATGGGAAGAGGGATTGAATGTAAGGTGTCTGAAGCTGTCTTACTAGCTTTGGGGTTTGGCTTTTTTTTTAATGGGTTTTGAGTAGAGAGATCAATTTCCTCACTTCAGTCCCATATTTCCCATCAGAATCTCTAGAGGAACAGAGAGGTCAAGAAGGAGAACTAATAGTTTCATGAAATCTACTGTGAAACTTTTCCTTTCATTATACCATGGTAGTTGGATGAGTAATGATACCTTCTGCTATTTCATTCATTTTTTCATACTGATTTAACTCAGTAAGATCTTAAGAGAATAAATATTTCTTGTGCTATTGAAGCATTTTGTTTACATGTGTTCTTCTCTTTGATTTTATGCCAAATTATTAGATGCCAAATAGCATAGAATTATTTTCTATATTTAAGTACATAAGTGTTTTAAAGAAGGAAAATGTATAAATCTGTAAACTTGTGCATGTCAGGATAAATTTCTTCTAAGAAAATATTATTTTGCAATTGATAGAAGAAGCTACTTTTTCTTTGTACAGGTGCTGCTAGGAAATGGCTATGTAGGATCCCTAATTATTTCCACTTTGCAGGCAACAAGACACTTGGCTTGACTTTTCCAATCAGGAAAAGTTACTACAAAGAGATAGGACTATAATTTTTTTGCCTGTGGCATGGACTCATTCTTGGTTTTTCTCACAGTTCTTCTGTAGCTATTTGCTGGTGCTTTGTGGACTCTGCTGACATGGTTACTCATAAAAACCACTTCTTCTCCTCCTCACTGTCCACCACATATCCTCTCCCTCCTAGGACCAAGGCTGTCATTTCCCCATGGTTCACCACAGGGTAATTGAAGGGCTGGAGCAAGATGCTGCCCCTGGCCTTTTCTTCAGCTGCTGTATGCTTCCTGAAATTGTGATCCTGCCCAATGTCATTGCTGTTTCCTGCCTGCTTTCACTTGCAGTAACATTGAGGTTTAGCATTATGGTGATGCTAGAGAAGTTCATGTGATGCAGATAAATTCTGTTAAGGTTAACAGCATCATATTTTGCTTTTTATTGTAGTTTTTAAGCATCAAAGACTGTTAAGCCTATGACATGAATGACAGGTCAATCCAAAACTGACGAAATTTCTGGCAGTTATGGCACTGACTTTGGACCTGAGCCTTTTGTTTAGTGCCAAGTATGTTGACTCTGTATGGTTCTGATCAGGTAAAATATAGACTTGAACAAGGGACAATATAAGAGATGTTTGTTTTCTTGTTGGAAAGCTGTTGCTGTTTGGAAGCTGACTAATCAGTTCAGAGATGGCTTCTAGACGTGTATTGGTGACTGCTGTTAATGGCAGCTGTTGAATGCTGCCCAGGTGGTAATTTGATTTGATTTGCAGTAGATTAAAAAGATGGATTCCTGCACGTGTGGATGTCTGTCTGCTTCCCCCTTGCAGCTCCACTGGCAGTAGTGGCCAGAGGTCAACTAGGCAGATCATCTCACGATCTCTCCTCTCTCTTCTCATTCTTAAAACTAATGCCTAAAAATTGAGCATAATATTAAATGATTGATTTAGATGATCTGCACTGACAGATAACCAGGCCAGATTTTTAATTGTGTTTGTGGAAGGACTAATTGAAGAGGATATTCTTCGAGAAATAGGTTTCTAAAATGTCTTGTTTTGAATATTCAACCACCCTCTGATAATTCATCCAAAAGAATTCCCTGCATGCAACTTATAATTTCTCTACTGGCAGAGTTACTTGCAGTGGATAAACTGTAATGATATACATGCCCAATGCTGAAGCAATTTTGCTTTACTGTGCAGTTATATTATATTGCTATACTGGATAAGATTTCAGATTTTCTATTTCCACAATGTTTTACACATTTTGCCTGTGCTTTCCTAATCTAGTGTAATATAATAAGGAAGTCCTGGGTTTGGTGCTGTAGGTTTTGTTTGACATATCAAATAAATTTTTTAATTTTAGTGCTGCTGTTCTACCAATTTCTGAATTTCCTAATGTGAAGAAACATGTCTTGGTCCACATGGCTCTCAGGAAATCTCTGTGCACAAAACTGTGTATTAGAAATGACAATAGAAAAAAAAAGTTGTAACTTGGAAAATAGACTGAGGCTTGCTGCTTGTGCAGCAGGAAAGCACAAAACTCATTAAGTAGTTAATGAGCTCAGTGGTTTTAAATGTGGGGGAGAAATGGCTTTGCTTTATTGAGGCTGGAAGGAGAGAGGGAGGTGACTTACTAAGAAACATTCAAATGTTCTGAAATCCTGGTTTTCCCCTCTCTTGGTGGGAGCAGGGGGGAAGCTGCTCAGTAAGAAAGTAACAGTAAGAAAACAGTAGAAAAACAGTAAGAAAATTACTAACTTTACTGTTTCATATTGGAAAACATAGATAGGAAAAGAAATGAAACTTTGAAAAATGCATTGCACAAATCACAGTGCCAGAAAGACCAGGACTTGATTGTGTAAAAGACCAGGTGTGTGCTTGGGTTCATTCTTGTTGTAGGTGTGTGAACTCAGGTGGGTATATGCAAAAAGTTCTGAGCAGGATTTGGGTGCCAGGGTGCTATGGTGAAAGTTCAGGTGGTGGTGGCTGTT
This sequence comes from Dicaeum eximium, assembly GCA_013396995.1. Lineage (NCBI taxonomy): Eukaryota > Metazoa > Chordata > Aves > Passeriformes > Dicaeidae > Dicaeum > Dicaeum eximium. The sequence continues at coordinate 79,362 of VWZP01000137.1, read as the reverse complement.
GTCAGTTTAATATTCCTCCTGGAAGCCTCAGTGCTTGGGCTGGGTGAGGGCTGTGGGGATCAGGGCAGCATCCTCTTCTCCAAGTCTTTGTACCAGCTAGGCTTGTGCATATTTAACACACATGGCATTAAAATAGCTCCTAACCTGAGGGCAAGTACTGTGATTTTCTGGCTGTGATAGATGCTGTTGGTGGTGCAGGTCTGGCATGAGTCAGACGTGAGTCACAGAGCCTCCTGCAGAGATGCAGGCTGTAACATGTGTGCAGAGAGCAGAGCTCTTCCACACGCTGCAGCCCCTGCTTTGCAACTCAAACAGGAGCAGCAGGACAACCAGGCTAAACACTTTGGATCTTATTAAATGCCAAAGGTGAGGCTGAGGTTTTGGTTGGCCCTGTGCTAGGGATGCAGTGGGGAGAGACCAGGGCATAATGGATGTGTTTCCCAGCTGCTGGCTGTATACAGAGGGACCCAAATCGTCTGGGTCCCAGCTCAGCTGTGCTGAGTCATTGAAAAACACCTCTGAGCAGCATTTCCTGGGCTGCCCTGCTCCACTTGCCAGCCAAGGTGTGCTGGTGCCTCTCCAGTGCCTGCAGCACTTGCCATGAGCTGCACCCTGGTCTCAGCAGGCAGTGGCAGTGACGTACTTCGTGTTTCGGAATAGCAAAAAACTTTCTTCACTTTATATAAAAATAAAAGCTGTGTGAAGCAGCTGAGTAGGATGTAATCCTTACAGTGTAAAGTTGGTAGGAGAGGCAGAGGCTGCACTTGTTCTCCTGGATGCTCACATGAGGAGATAATGAGACTATAATCAATATAGGGCTCGGTGTTTGAGTATTGCCTGGCTTCTAAAGGCACAGGGTTCAGTTGATTTCTCTCTCATGAGCTATGCCTATGTAAAAATGTGGCTTCCAGCAGGATTTTTTGCATAATCTGTGGTCATACTTAAATGGAGATTTTTGAGAGATTCAGGGTGCTACCCTGGGTCTTCAGTGTGGTTATCCCTTTGGTACCTCTGTGGAAGGTGAGCTACTCTGGAAGATAGCTCCTGGAGTATACTTAATATCATTGCAAATTTCAGCAGTTAAATTCTATCTAAATAGTTCTAACTCTTCTGCTTTTCTGAGCTTCTGACTTGCACCAGTTTCTCTCAGGCATCACCATTTTTTAGTTTATTTTAAATAGACTGCTATTGTATAATTTTGATTATGAGAGCTGAGAGCATAAGAAAAACACCCAATATCATGAGGAGGGTGACTAATGTTGGCAACGCTGCTGATGCTGATAGACATTAGAAGATAAAAGAGAGCAGATGGTGTTTCATGATCTTCTGAGTGCTTTGCTTATCTTTGCATCTCTAATGCAGTCTTTTGAAGAACATTACCTGAATTTCAACTTTTTCCTTCTGTCACCAAAAAACAACTGAGAGTAATCATCATGTTTTCAAAGCAGAGATGCTGTTATAGTCACATCTGGTCCCTAGAGTGCCTCTGCACATGTGCAAACATTTGCACTTGGGAAGCACTGCTTTGTATCAGCTGTGAGCATTTTATTTTTGACTTTTCTCTCCAAGGCTTCCCAAAGAAAACAGAAATCACAAGTAAACATAGCATGCCCTTGACCTCAAACCCATGACAATCCTCTGAGATTATTTTGCTTTGTAGCAGTGCAAAGCACATCACACTTCCAAATGAACCTCAAGAAGCAGTCTGGGAAATGGAGAGGTTATCCAGGGCAGGGACTAGGAGCTGGTTTCTGCTGTGCAGTTTGTAAAGAACAAGGATCAGAGGGCCTTTTCTTTTGCTTGTGCACTTTACTAACTTCAAAATAGGCTGTTTCTCAGCAGTTATGTAGCATTGGGAGACAAGAAATAGCTACATAGTCTAATAATTGATGGGAAAGGACAGAAATGCTGTCAGAGAAGTCTGGCACATCTATACTATTCCCAGTCTGGCGAATGCAGAGTTAAATCTGTCACTGACTGTACAAAAAGCTTGAACAGATTCTGTGCGTATCATGGGAGGATGTGATAGATGTCTGAAGAAAGATTATATTTAGAAGGTAGAGCTTTCTGAGGAACTTCAACCCAAATGTCAACAAAGCTTTTATGGTTAAAAAAAAAGAATTGAGGAAGTTTTTCAGAATATGCTCTACTGGTGGAAGAACTGCATTGCAAGGATTGGTGTGGGTATACACATATCAATAAAGACAGACTGGTTTTGTGTTCCCAGTATGTACCACTAGCACAGCAAAACTTCCCAGTGCAAACTTAGTCTGGAATTTCTGCAGAGTGAGTTCACTCAGCATTTTGGCAAGCTTGTATTTGGTGCAGGTAGTTCAGGCTGTGGCTGCAGTGCTGTTGAGTTACAGGTTCAGCTCTGGGGGCAGGAGCCCGAGCCCCAGACAAGAGGCCATGAAGTGCTGACCCTTTGCAGAACAGAGGGTCCTGGGACCTGTGGCCCAGCCAGGGGACCAGACACTCAGGGACACATCAGGAGCTGGTGAATCCAGACTCTCCTGCCCTTAGACTGTGAGGGTATAAAAGCCCAGAGGCTCCTTTGTTCTGAATCCCTCCTTAGAGGCACCAGCTTGAGCTGTAATTTTATTATTATACCAGGATTAAGGTACTTAAAAGATGGAGACATCTGAGACTGTGCTGTGGGAATCCTGGGGTCCAGCCAGTGAGGAAAACTGTTCTGTGTGAGTGGGGGGGTGTAGCTGTGAAGGGGCCTCAGTCCTAGCTCAGGTGGTGTGAGAGTGTTGGACAGGGAATGTCCTTAACAAGCTCAGCAGCTGAAGTTAATTATTTTAAGTTCCCATGCAGGAGGACAACTTTTAACTGCTGTTGATTAAATATGGGCTTTTGAACAGTGTCAGATTGCCTTGATTAAAGCAATGTATTATGGAAGGAAATAACAAATTGCTTTATTTGAACTGGAAAGCTTATTCAGTATTTTCATGAGTACTGTTACTGTGCTAGGAGACTTTACCAGCCACTGGGTGGTTTACTGAGATTTCAAGTGTTTGAGTCAATTAAAATCCAGAGTTGGTGTGAGGAAGCCACAGCATGGATGTTGCCCAGGCTGGAGTGCTCAGTGAGGTTTGGTCAGTAGCGCATTTTAGCAGTTTTCAGTGAGTGGGCCAGCATTCTGGAGTTGTACTCACAGCCATGCAGCAATGAGCAGGGCTTGGGAGCCAGGCAGGTAGTCCTCTGGGGATGTAGAGGAGAAACTTCATCACTTCCCAAAGTCTGGCCCCTGGAGCCAGGACGTTTTCCTGTGTAGCAGAAGACCATTCCTTACACAGATCTGACTGGCCCTGGACTGTTCTTACCCAAGGTGAAAAGCACAGTGAGATGAGGATGGTGAGGTCCTCACTGAGGGGCCATTCACCAGAGGAGCTGGGACTTTGAGGGGCAGCAACATGTGTCTGCTGGGTTTGCAGTTAGTAATCCTAAAGTGCAAAACCAAAAAAAAAAACAAAAAAAAAAGGCAAAGTCTAAAGCAGAAGGGAAACAAAATGTATTTCAGGCAGAAAAGCAATGCTGCCTGTGACATGAGCTCAGCTGATCTGTGAGTGTTGTCAGCTGTGGGCTGCCCCTTCCTGCCATAAGCTCAGGTCTCAGTCTGTTGTCTTACAGCAAAATGTATTGCTCATATGTAGCATGTCTAAAATAAGGTTTTTTTCTGTGCCAGAAAGGTGTTTATTTTAAGCAGGCAGGGGAAGAAGGAATGAACCCTTCCTTTAGGGTAGCTGCAGACTTGTCCCGTGGAAGGAAACTGAGTAGTGTTTTCAAGATACAAATGCTGGGGAGTTATCCACATAGCCTGCTACATCCAGTCTTAGTGGTGTTACAGGCTTTTGTAGGTTCAGTCTGGCAGTGCCAGCCAGGGAAGTAGCTGTCCCCTTCCTTTGTGGAGAGAGCTGTATGTGAAGATGTGTGCTTTTGGCTTGAACCAAGCACAGCTCTTGAAGTGAAGTTAACCAGCTATCTGGGGGTTGGCTCCAATGATACAAACAGTCTTGGTAGACAAGGGATCTATTGAGATAGATAAGTGATCAGTTGTGGGGTCTAAAGGCAGTGCAACTGCTCTGGTATACACCTGCCAAATATGTGGTTCTAGATGAATACCCCATGTGTGGTGCCTAGTGTGTATTTTAGGAAAGTGATGTGTCAAGGAGTGGTACAGCCTCAAAGTGCTGCTTACATATCTGTCAAGTTTCTGATATGTATCTACTGTGTCTGGGCTCTAACCTCTGTATTGAATGGTGCACACATCAAATGGTGTGGCAAGTTAGAAGGCAGAGCTGTTCTTTTAGTCTCTGTGGCGAAGCCTCTCATGTTGTCTGTATGATTGGCAGGTGCTTTGACATTTTATAAGAGAAGAAATTGATGGGCTAACTGGTGGGTGGACATAAATTTACATCAGTTATAGGCTGTTAGTTTTTGCTAACGGAGCACTTTGCCCTGGTGTTTATTTGTGCAAAACCCATTTTTAAGGTAGAGTAGGAAGCCATATTACTTTGTAGTTAGCATTAAAAAAGGTCATCTGTAAAATGGAATCAAATGAAGTTAATACAGAAATAATGAAGGAACAGTAATTGAAATCCAAAGAGATGTAAAGAAAGAGCTGTACATGTAATCTAGTGATGGTTGGATACAAGAGAAAGTGCCCACAGACCATGAAAAGTCAGTGCTTCCTCATCACAACCTGCAGCTCTTCTCAATGGCTTTCTCATTCTCATAACATGGATAAAGCCTTTTTTAGAATATTTTGAGAGATTTTTTTCCCTTCCCCTGAAAGATAAATCGATTTGTAGTACAGTGCATTCATTATTTACTCTAGGTTTTTCTTACTGTTGAACAAGCCAGTCAGTGTTTTTTCTAGAGGAAAGGTGCACTGGGCTGTGGTACAGGGCTAGTTCTGTCTGAGTCTATCACTGGCAATGCATCAGCAGTGGGTAATCTGCTGGCCACCCATGCCATTTAAGAATCACATTTCAAAAGCAGTTATTTTGGCTCATAAAAAATCTCCAGGAATTACCCAACACTGGGTTGGAAAAAGCAGATTCTGACCATGAGGTATTTTCTGTGCAGTTACATAGTCCTTGCTGAAGTGTGGGGCCTGACCCACAAACTCCTTCCCTGTGTTTGTAATGCTGAATCCCGAGTGTGAAAAATGCATATTATATGCTGAATGTGAAAAATGCATATTATATGATTGGCTCTTCACAAATATTAGCATGAATACTGTATGTGTTACATTGGAAAGTTACGTTGTATTAATGTTTGTAGTGCTGTATTAATCTTTTAAATGTAGTCTTTTTTCTTGTTAAAGCATAATATTAAAATAGAAACTATGTGATGTAAGATACTTTTTGTGACTAGCTCAAGGAACAGATGAGATAACCAAGAAATTCTTTGCACAAAGATAACAACAAGAAGACATCAAAATCCTGAGGAAATCATTATTGCCCCCTTATAGACTCTTAGGAGCCAAGAAATTGATTTATGCGATGAGAAGTGGAACAGAGATTAAACAGAAGGCACCCTTTGTTTGAGAGGAATGTTTGAATCATGTATGAAAAAATATGAATATGCAACAAGCTATTATTTTTAAGGGTCAGTCCTTTGTGAGTTCTTTGTGCTTTTCCTGAGAGAGAAGCACCCGGACATCCATAATTCTTTGCTTTTTATTGTCCTACCTCGATTGTCCACATCTATATTACCCTAATTTGTTTTTTTACTATTCAACTTTTAAAATTTTAAACACAAGTGAATTGCATTTTTCACACTGAATTAGTGGGGACTCTGAGTAAACTGCAGAAGGCAGCACACTTGGGGTGATTAATGAGAAGTCTGAGCTGGTGCTTTACGCTGGAAATGCATCATTAATATAACAGGCATGCAAACAAGCACGGGACAGGGTCTGTGTGAGAGCCATCTCTCCTCAGGCTGCTGGCAGAGTCGAGCCAGAGCAGCAGGGCTGGTTACAGCTCAGTGGTGCTTCATTTCAGCTCCTAAATTGGAGAGACACATCTCCCCGTGCAGTGTGATGAATATTGCAATGAAAACAATCACATGTGCTTCAGGGGGATTAATAGGTTCAAGTGCAGTAGGGGTATTGGTGCCTCTGAAAAGGGTGGTGGCAGTGCTGCCTTCAACGAGTTGAGCATGTCCCCAGCCAGTATTTGCAAGGCACTTAGCTTTGAAGGGGGACGGAGTAATTAAAGTTTATTTTTTAAGCCCCCAAGATGTACGTGTGCTCTGTGCATGCAGATTATGTAGCTTGTGGCGTTCACAGCCCTCTATTCTGTCTGTTTATATTACTTCTGTCTTCTTTTTTTAGAAGGCAGATCTTCTTTTTTAATTTAGAAGGCAGATCAATTTTTAATCGAAGGGATTTTTTTTTCTCTGAGGAGAATGGTGGGCAAATGGTGAGACATTGTATTCACATAAAGGAAGCAGTATTAGATTTGAAACCAGTTAAACTATCACAGAAGGAAAAAAAAATCCTTTCTTCTTGACTGCTAAATATTTAACAGGCCACTGAATGATCAAAGGTCCCTTTAGGATTTTAAAATTACAAGATAGGAACAAGTTTGAATTCCCCAACATTTGCATTTGTGACAGCAAGAATGTGAGAAGCAATGTCAAATGCTTGAAGTCCTCCCACTTGCACAGTGATCACTGAGTCATTTTTCTGATATAAGCCAATTCAGAATACTTTATCCCTTCTATAAATGTTGAACCAAACTCAGCTGGGAAATGGGAGCATCACCCACACAACACAAAGCACTAGAGCATTTTTTCTCTGCACAGGGTAATCAGCAGCAGGAAAAAAAAACCAAAAAAACGCAAGTGCTGAAGGGATTCTGTTCCTGCAGTGAATAGTTATTGGGGGAATGTTGTCTGCTAAGTTTGCTTTGACTTAAATCTTGGTTTCCACGGGGTTGTTGGAACTGGTGTTAGGAACACATTTTGTTTGGATGCTGTCTCTTTGTATCTGAATCTTAATGCTCTGATGGCAATGAGGGTGCAGTAGAAGAGCTCACTTGTCACTGATTTAATCTGGGAGATTACAGATGGATACATGCTGAGTCTGTCTCACTGGATGAAAGTGGATTGCATCAAATTTCCAAGATGTCCTACCTTACCATATTAAGTAGTTTGAGTTTTTGGCACTTGAAACACTTTGGATTTCTGAAGGTGATTCTTGATTCGCTACAGTGTTCTGTTAGTATTAAACCTGTGTGAAAGCTTTCTCTTCTGTGGAACTGACTACTTGCTTAACTGTATGCTTGAAAATCTTCTGCTGAATCAAATGAATGAATTTAAAAGTTTAAAAATCATTCAAGTTGAAGTAGATCAGCTTTTAAGCTTTCAGAAGCCATACTATTTTAAGCTTCTCTTGTTGGATTGCTTACATATTTGTCATGGTTTAAGTCCAGCTGGCAAATAAGTACCATGAAGCCACACAATATGATTTGTGTTTGTTGTTGTTGTTGCAAAGAAGGCATTGAACTTCTTTTCTGTGATAATCTATTCAGAAAAAAATGCTTCTGAATGCTTGAGGAGATAGTTCTTCCTCCTGTGTCTTAGGGTGACATTCTGTAAACAGCATTCTGAGGGTGCTAGATGGTCCAGAGAACATCCTGGCAGAAATGACTTTAGGTAAATGAAGCCCACTAAGCATCCACACATGGCATATTTATGTTTGAAATGTTACAAGTATGGCAAAGAGGTTAATAACACTAGAGCAGTCGACTGTTGCTTTTTCCAATGCCTTTCTTGGATAATTCCAGGCACATGAGCAACTAAACCAGAGAAAAGGAACCAGTTGGTTTGTTTGTCTGCCTGTATCAGAAATGGTACACCTGTGTAAGAGAAATCACTGCTTTTTTCACTGCTACATTTCTTCATTGAATCTGCTTGTTGAACAATGCTTGTTATGGAAACATATCATTTGGCTTTATGCTAAACAACTACAAAAATTATCATACTTTAATGAGAGCCATTGCAATACCCCTATTGAGGGAATACACAAATGCTTATCAGATAACTGAAACAAAATTATTTGGAGCTCGTTATTAAGAGATGATGATACAGCATAATGCTGAATTTCATTTAGTTTGTTTGTTCATTCTCAAAGTACACTTATTCTTAGCCTTGTATTCCATGGAAGTATTTTCTAGTATGGGTCATTTCTAAAATGGCTTTTGCCCACAAACTCACCAGCTGAGTGCCTAACTGATACTGCTTGAGCATTTAGAAACACTTGGGCATCCAGCTGTGGCAGTCTTTGTGTCAGTTCTGTTCAGATCTGCTTGGGTGATTCTCAAGATCTGGCTCTGATTCTTATCCAAATGTTCCTCAGGCAGCACATGTAGAAAAACATCTTTATGGCTGGTAGCAGATAGGTTTTTGTGTTGTTTTCAAGCTACAGGGAGTCATATGATAAGTACATATTGTTTTCTGAAGCAGAACTCATCCTGCCAGTCTTTTTGCTTCATCTTCTGTTCTGAAAATACAAAAGAATAGCATTTAGGTTCTTACTGTGATGGAGGAAACATTGCATTGCTTCAGGCAGTGTATTGTTCAGGAACTGCAAATGTGGTTTGTAGGAGAATGAGCTGTACCAACTGTAATTAATTTGCTGCATGTGTTCTCTCACTCCTTCTGTGCTTTAACTGAGTGTTCTTGTCTCATAGAATAAGCTTTGTTGGTAATCAATCTCATTGATGGGACATACATGGAATTATTCTTCCTCAGCTTCATCTGAGCTTCTGTAAATCACATGTAGCTGACTGTTATGCCATGAATTTGAAGAAAAGTGGCTTGGTTTTTCCTATTTATCCCCAAAGTAGATGGCGTAATGAGTGCAATTTCTAAGCAGTATTTCACTCAAAACTTCCTGGCAGAATTGTGGTTTTTACCTGCTATTATGGATGTTGTGAACAGAATAAATTCTTTAATCTCAACTACTTTTTTTTGTGTGCTACCTCTATGGTGTGTATGCATCATTTTTTCCTCTGGTATGCTTAAATATAAATAGGGATTATGATTAGAATCCTCTCTCTCAGATCAGAAGAGTTGATGTGAAAAGTGGTATTTCCTATTTGTTCCTAGTGGCTGTGGGACTGACAGCTTCCTGTGAATTATGGCAGTTTATGGTGATGACTTCACTGTGACTTAAATGCATCCCAGGGGCAGCCCCTTCTCAGCTGGTGAAGTTTGGGGAGCTACTGTGATTAAGAAAGAACCAGAGGGAAAGTGTCATTTTAACAATTCTAATAACTAACATTCAATGCTTTGATCCTTTAAAAGCAGCTCTGCATTTTAATGTCAAATGGTTTAACAGAATTTATTTGTAGAAGGTTCCTTCTGGTAAAAACAGTGCAGCAACAGTTCCCCTTTGAAGTCTCATCTATGGCTGAGATCACCATCAGTTCACACTGGTTCAGGTAGTTTTTGGACTTTTGGCACCACTGGGGCTTGCCCTCCTTTTCCTTCTCAGCAATATGGTGAGCAGCATCTCTGCCCTACTTGACTCTGTTCCAAACACCAAGCAGCCACATCCCAATTCTAGCAAGATTTAACTTGTTTGCAGTTCTCATAAAAGAGCACCACAGGTGCAGGGCAGTGGATGCTCCACAGGTTTTTCCTCACTGTGTTGTGTGGACAGAAAGAATTGGGTTAGCCCAGAGAAGACTGAAATGAAGCAGGGTAACATTTTTTCCAGTATCCAAAAGGGAGTTACTTTAAGGCTTTTAAGTGGCTTTTCCCAGACATCTGTTGGGAACAATTTGGGGAAAGCTGAACCTGCCTAAAACAGAGGTGCAACTTGGGTGACTCCTCAAAGGCCATCCAAACTTACATTCTTTATAACTTCTTATATGTGAAGTAGTAGTGAAGATTTTTCAGGTGTCCATCCCTTTTGGGAGAGCAGCAGGGGTCTGACAAACCCAGGCTGCTCTCACACATACAGGTGTAAGTATGGTGGCGGCTTAGTGAAGGGCCGAGCTACTGAGGCTTATACTGATAAAGGTAGAACAGAATTTGGACTGGGAAGCTGTTGCTTTGAAGTCCACTCCCATGCAGTTGTAGAGGATGGCAGACTTCAGTCTGCTGCTTTCTTGCATCTAAGCCAGAAGTGAAAAGCAGAGATAACAATAGCAGTGCTGGGGGAGGAGGGAGAAACAATACAAATATGAAGTATTCTATATATGTACTATACCTTACTAAGTAGACTTGGTTAAGAAATTATTTCCACTTAGTTAAAAGGAGTTATTTCTTCTTCTGTGGCAGAAGAATAAGCTGAAGAGATGTTTGTCATGTTTGTGTGTCGTGCCACTGACCTTGACCTAACCTTTCCCAATTCAAGTGAAAGCTCAGAGTAGTTGTGTACTTGCTTCTAGATATGAAGAGTGTCGCTTCAGGAGTATAAATTTTAAAATGTAGGCTGTCTCTCTAGTCTTTTGTAGTGTTTGATCTGCTGCTGAATGGATCACAATTGCAGGAAATACTCCTGAAACCTTTGTAGTTGAAATAATTATTGCAAGTGGGTTTTTTTCAAAGCAAGTGCTGGTTTACTCTGTAGAAGAAATGTGTTTTTAAAATCCCCAGCTGGGTAAAGTGCTGTAATGGGTTGGAATTGAAGGAATGCTTTAGAGAGGTGCTCACTGATCATAACTGAAGGGTGACCACTTCATTCATAACATGTCCTGTCAATCACTCCCAGCCTTTGAAGGTGACATCCTGCCACTAGATCACCTGTGAGCCCACAGCTCAGGGTGCTGGAGAGTGCAAACAAATGAGTCAGTGCTGGTTGCAGTAGCTTGTCTGCTCACACTCCAGGGAAAAGCAAAAGGGAAAAATAACCTGCCCTCTTCCCATAAACTGGAGAGAGAATCTTCCCCTTTCTTTAAGAACTTCCTTGGGAGCAAGCAATGTTGCTTCAGGGCTTTGTGATTACAGTCACAGGAGATAGGGCACAGAGCTGGAATGTGTGCTCTCTCTGGGACCATGTGAGTGGGAACTCCTGCTGTTCATAATGCCAAAGGGGGCTGGCCTGCAGTTCTGTTAGAGGACTTTTCCTAAGGGTAGGAGAAATAGCTGTGGTTTAGACATTGCTGTTTTACATGATAGAGCATTGAATCAACTGTTTGTGTAACTGGAGAATTCTGTAAGAGGAAATTAATTCTTCTCCTTTAATTTTTTCCTAGAGAATATATACTCATGGCATCTCTACAATAACTTCTGGAGTTTATCTGTATTAAAAAATGTACTTAGCATTGAAATGTGATTATGATATTCAAACTGTTTTAAATAAAGTATGGTAAAATAACACTGCTGTTCTGGCTGAGGCTGCACTATTTAAAATCATCTTCACTGACCTAGTAGAGCCAAGTCTGACCAATATTGCTAATTTCTGTGCTGACTCCCAAGCTGATGTGTACCATTCTTCTCGTTAATGTAATCTGTCAAGGTCGTGTGTTATGTTCTAGTTTTATATAATGAAGGTAATGTTTAGATATCGTCCTTGGAGGTTATTCTTGGTAATGGGCTCACACAGAATGGAGAATCCTCTGTTACAGAAGGGAACAGATGAGTTTAGCTCATCCCATGGAGCTCCTGACAGGCATAGCATCTGACAGATTCCTTCATTTTCCTCTCTCTTATAGGATGTGATCATTCCTGCTGTTCTCCTTTGGGATCTCCCAACATCCCCAGCCAAGTGCATTGTGTAGACTGAATTCTGTATAAAGGAGAGGGCCCCCTAGGGATGGATAGGCCTTTTAAATACATGAGAGAATGGCTTCCCCTGTTTTGCACTGAGGTGTCATTTTTGGCTTATGTAACTCTTTGACTTGTAATTTTTTTGTGCACTGTTTACCCATCACCTTTGATTTGGTGAGTGCCTAAGTGACACACATTTTCCTGTTGAGGTGCATGTTATTTATTTCAGTCACTTACTCAGTTTTGCCAAGGTGTCTTTGAGTTATGTAGTAAAAACAATAAAAATAAGGCTGTTTATTGTTCCTTCTTACTGCATAAGATCAATCAAACAGTTCAGTGCAGTCCTTGGCCCCTCTTCCAAATCCTTAATGGAATTAGTGGTATTATTTGACTGAAGATTTCTGTGGAACAGCAGTCTGATATTTCAGTTTTGAGAACGTAAATAACGAAGTTGATAGTGGATATTTGTTGCCTATAGTGACAGATACTGTTTGAGCTATTATTCTAAAATCTTGTTATTACCTTGTTCAGGAGAATGGAAAGAGGCAGATCTGGACCACATCTCTGATGTGACATCTAGTTAGCATCACTCCCACTATACTGCAATTAGAAATAACTTCAGTCTTGCCAAATTATGTGCTCTAGCTTTTTCTTTCCCTACCCGTGGAGTTCTCAGTGTCACCGTGGATTTGGGAAGCAGAAGAGGATGAAGCTGAAAGGACTGTGTGTCCTGGATGCATCCACATGTGCTGCTGATGTCACATTGGCTCAGCCCCTGGGCCTGTGCAATGAGCAGGTTCTCCATGTAATCCTCATTTATCAGCGAATAGCAACATTCCAGAAGGAATCTAATTAGGAACTTTACCAGCCTGGTTAATGCAAACATGAATCTGAGTTTCAGCAAATTCGATTTCTCACAGAAATGTTCCTCTTGTACTCTGAAGGCATCTCATCTGTACAAGTAATACTGAGGAATTTTAAAGGAAGGAAAGAAAAAAAATGCACTGTCTGTGTTGTACTGAAATTTAATTTTCAGGGCATTTACAACAGTTTGTAGATTGTTGTAAACAAATTATTTCCAGCTATTTGTAGATGCCAAGATGAACCTGTGGTTACAGGTTACCACAGACACTTCATTCCTCTCTCTGCAAGCATCACTTCTTTTCCTTTTCACTTTTGTCATTGCCAGCTGAAAGGCATAAAAATGCAAATCAGAATGCAGCCTGTAGAACTTGCAGGCACTATCTTAGCCTTCACTGGATTTGTGCTAATGCTGGTATTTATTTGTTTAATTAAATGTCTCTTCTTCATTTCAACTCCCCATCTGAGGAGAAGGAAGGAGATGGTCTCATTTCATTATTGGTACTCTAAATGGGTTGTGCACTGAAACAACTACTTTCTTTCACACATAATGCTTTCTCATCATTTCCTTCGCTTAGGTGTTCAGCTTAGGGATAATTAAAACAGTTTGCTTTATTTCTAGATAGTGCACAGAGAGATCTCTGTATCTCTGGGGTGTAACAACTGGACTGATGATGATGTTTTGTCATTTACAGCTGAGTCTTGGAGGCACTACCTATTGCAATGAGCGAGCAGGAGCTTTGAAGCATCCTAACCTGGCCTGGCAACTCAGTTATAACTGTATAACTCAGTCAGTTCCATGAATATAATATCTTAGGACTGGAAAAATAAATGAATTGAGGCCATTTTAGCACATCTTTGTTTTGCCTCTTGTTGAATTCTTTGTTCAAGGGTCTCTCTCCCATCCAGCTAAGCTAGACTTTATGGTCAAAATATCTGTAAAAAATTAGTTACCAGATGGGGAATACAGTTATTTTTTCACTTCAGTACAGTACCCAGGTCGAGTATGTTTTGGAGAAAAAGGAATGCAAATTAATTTTTTTTCAAAGGGCAATTTTAAGCCCATAAGCACAGCAAATTGTTATTCAACATGTAGCAGCAGGCAAATTTGCACAGGAACAGTAAAAGCTCAGCTGGGGGTATAAAAAAGGAATTCCAAAATTTTCCTTTAAGCTCTGCCATATAGTGACTGACAGCTCCTGACAAAAGCTCTCACAAGGGGAGTAATACCAAAATGAAATGGGCTTAGTCAAGCTGTAGGGACATGGAGTTTCCAGCTGTAAGGGCTTGAGGCAGCCCTGCCGAGTTACAGGTTTGGGATGCAGTAACAGGCATAGACCAATAGCTTTAGAGATAAACAATTTTATCCCTAGATAAATAAAGACAGATTACTAGTGCAGTTATCCAGACTGCAACAACAGCAAATTCAATAATTCACTAGTACTGGGCTTCAGTTAACATCTGGGCCTGCAAGCATGTACATGCCCATGGCTGGCAGGCAGGTATTGCTCTGTCAGTATGTGATAATTTTTCAAGGTAATCATGCTTTTAGATGTGTGTTCTGTTATTTTGAGCTCCCACAGGTACCAACTGGTGTGTGCATACAACAAACTGGACTGTGTTAGAATTCCTGTGCATGGAACATTTTGTTGGGGTCTCAAAGGACTTTCCAGGAGATTATCTTGTAAACTAGCTTTTCCCCTATTATAGTTCACTGCTTTTTCCATAATGCCTCTTGTCTTGGTTGATAGCTTTTTTGATTCACAGTTTTAATTTGATTAATTTACACAGATGTAATTTAATAAAATTTAATTGGTTCACAGTTTTACATTATAAAACACTCAATAAAGATGAGTGATGTAGGGACCGGTGCTCATTGAGTTTTAATAATCTATTTTGTTGAAATTAGCTATGACTTCTCAGGTTACATTAATCTTTTAGTTGTTTGAGGCATGCCTCACTGTATTTATTGTGGTCAGTAGGGCTTTCAACTAGAGAAAAAGAGAAAAGGTCCTCCCACAATATCTGCATGAGAAATTCCATAGAGGTCCCACGAACAGACAGAACCATGAAACATGAATGTGAGTTTTGAGGGGGGAGTTTATCAATGAGTGTAAACACCTGGTGAGGGTGGAGGTAAAGGAGATCCAACCAGATTGTTCAGTGGTGAAATGGCAGGAAGCAGTGGGCACTAAATGAAAAGGAAACTCCATGAGCAGGAAACTCCACTTAAATGTAGAAAAAAGGTTTTTCACTGTGTATTTAGTTGAACACTGGATGAGGTTATCCTGCAAGGTTGTAGAGTCTCTGTCTGTGGGAGTGGTTAAAACCTGATCAGGAGTGGCCCTGAGCAACCTGCTCAAGGTGGGCAGTTTCTGGAGGTCTCCTCTGACCTCGGTGGTTCCTGGCTTCCAGGGTGATTGCCTCTTGCCAGTATAAATGTTCTAAGAGCAGACAGTTTGGTAGCCTGGTTTATTCATCTTAGGATATGGAATCACTCCAGAAGGAATTAGCAATCATGAGAATTATGCATGACTTTAAGGCTCCATCAGTGTTCATAATGGAGAGAAAAAACTATATTACTAAACAGTAAGAGATGGCAAAATACAGTGTTTAGATCAGCCACTAAATTACAATTATAATGTTTCCTTTTGAAGTTGCTCTTGTCTCTGACTTGGGATAAATTACCTTCTTTCTGATGACAATGACTTGGCATTACAACACCAGCACATCACCAAGAGGACAGAATGCACACTCCCGAAGGTGACCCTTTCACTCTGTGATGCTGACATAGGAGCAGTACCAGGAGTTGGCCACTTGGTCTGTTTCTCATGGGTGAGGAATCTTAAACAGTCTCTTCCCTTCCACCAAAAGTGTTACGAGGTGGTAAAGAGAGTGAAGGGAAAGAATGGGGTGCCATTTTCACCAAAAACACTGAAATAAGAAAAACCTGTTTGGTGACATTTACATGGTAAGAGGGATAGTTCTGAAGTTTTGTCAGATATTCTGTATTTTAACAGGGCCATGTCTTCAGGAGGAGTTTTTAGTTAGTTTGATTACTATTTTATTGTAGAAGTGGGTCATCTCACACTGTTGTGCACAGAGCTTAGCAGGATTCATTCCCATAGTGAAAGAGGAGGAATCAATGTTTTGGAGCCATTGCAGCAGTTCTGCTTCATGCTCTTGTATACCAATTATATTCATACCTGTTCTTTGAGTCAGAACTGGTGTCCAGGCTCATGCAAAAGTGTCACTTCACAATGATGGGACACCATCTCCTCCTTGTTTATGAAAATAGACACAAGTTATTTGACAAAATGAGCGAACCTCATGGAAGAGAGGGTATGCACTGTGTAACATAACCATGTATTTTCCACTGGGAAAAGTTTGGGTGGGCTTGCCAGGTGGCCTTGGCACATGGGCTTTGTGCAGGTCTGACAAGCACATGCCTTTACCAAGGCAGGCAGAAGTGTTGATAGCACAAAGTGGCACTCCTGGTAATGCCTGAGAACATCAGTGTAGTCTGCTCTGCTTGGGATAGTGGAAAAGCTTTTTTCCTGTAATGTGAGGTCTGAGGGCACTAGACTGTCTGGAGTCAAAATACAAGACTTACCCAGAGTGATCATGTTTCAAACTGATATATAGGTGGGTATTCACTTTTCCTTGAGGCAATCCTTAGGGGACAAGCAGAAGTCCTCACCTCACCATTCTTGTAATGCCTTGTCTATTGGGTGAGTTGTAATTTTCCCTTTTAAAAGTGTTATCCCAGCAAGAGTTCATGCTCCCCAGTTAAAAACTGACTTCATCTCTGAGAAGCTTTAGTTGAGCTTTTCAGATGATCTAATATAAAAAAATCTTTCCCTCTGGAAATGACCTTCAGTGTGATTGAGAAAGGTTGAAGCTTCTAGACAAAAAATGTCTTTCATACTAAGGCAAGAATTGGTCTTTTGGGTGGTTTTCCTCTTCCATAACTGAATTAGGATATGAAATTACTGATCATGACAATGTAAAATTGCATTTCTTTGTTTTAAAGGAGGTGAATTATGATTGAAGGTGTACCTTAGATGGCTCTGTGTTACTGGGAGTGGTGGTTTATTTTTGTGGGGGGGACTGTACATCAGAAGCAGAGCATGCCAGCATTTAAAATGGTCACCTTTGCTGTGCATTTTTATGTATCAGATGACCTTGAGTAATGTCATCTTCATCTGAACAGCAGTGACATCAACATTGAGAGGTGATGTTTGTGTTGCTGTTTGCAGCTGTGATAAACCTTTCCCAGACAAAGAATTCCCTTGGAAGTTTGTTATGGCTTATGATTTACTTCCTTTGAAAAAACAGTGGTGTTGTGGTTTATATTGTATTTTTCTAGCTGCTGGTTGTTTTATTTGAAGCATGTGGAGAAATCTACATGCTGAACTTCCTGAAGGGACTTGGAAAGATGATAAATTCAGTAAATTCCTTCCTTTAGGCCTTGTGTCTCAGTAATCCTGATGGACAGTCCAGATCCATTGCAGAGGTTCCTAACAAAAAAACAGCATCCAAACTTTGAAGCTCTTATTTGAAATTCAGCTGGGAAGTGTTTTTCCTTGTTGCTAATAATGGTCCTGACAGTTTCACTTCCCATCTGTTTTCCTGCTACAGATAACATTAAGCTGCATGTATGCTTTCTTGTGCACCCTCAAGCCTGATTTTGGGCACAGCTTTACTTGATGAACTGATTGTTAGCTGAAGCTGTTCCTTAATGATTGGGGGAAGCAGAAATTAAATTGTGTTTTGGATTAAGCAGGAGAGCATGCAACAGGAGCTTTCAGTCCTTAGAGCTGGTCTGTCAGATCAAGGGCACAGTAACAGCTGTAGAATTTGCATTGCACGCTCTGTTTGGCTATTTCAGTCAAAGCTAGGAGGGATGGATGCTACTTTTCAACAATAAAACAAACAATAAAACAACAATAAAGGCAAACAGGCATAAATGCTATTAAAGATTTGTTTAGAAGCTAAGGTAAGTAAATACTGAAATCAAGTAATCTGAGGAGCTCAAGTGTTTTATAAGATGATGCAGAAATGTAATTGGGCCTAGTTTTTCTCAAAATTTCAAGCCTGAAACATTACCTGTGGCAAATGGGGGAGCACAATAAATACTGTGAGAAGGTAAAGGGGGTTTACTGCCACCTCTTTTGCATTTTATATTCTGGGTTCAGCTTTCAGAGGTGAATTTCAGGTTTAGCTTCTCTTATCCTCATTTTGTCTGTACCCAAAATTTAATTTAGCCCCACTATCTTATAATTTGTAGCTTTTCAAGCTACAAAGCTTTATCTCATTGGTTTGGTTTATGATTTACTTAATTTTGTATTTCTGTCTACTCTACGAGCCTGCAGGTGCGGTTTTTAAAATTAATTCCTTCCTGAGTGTCTGTAATTGGTTTTTAGTGCATTTCTGTCTAGATCAGCACTTGTTATAAATCAGCATGGTCACAATAGATCCATTGAGACACTGCCTATTTTCATATCAGTTTTCTTACAGTTGAGAATGAGCACCAGCAGCCTCTGCTCTGGCAGAGCTCATGTTCCTTCTCCATGAACTTCAGGAGTAACAACTACAGAGAGGATTGGCCCAGCTGAAATGTTGTGGGTTTTTTCCCTTGGTGTTTGTTTCATATGGTACAGAGTATTTGTAGTTCTAGGAGAATAATAATCTTCCTTTAATAACCTTATTCAACATGTTATTACTCACACCACTGCCATCTTGTTAATTCCAAGAGTCTCTTACTAAAATTGTTATATAAAACAAAAGTGCTCCTATAAGAAAAGGGAAAAGAAGCTGGGTAAAAGGTGTCATACCATGTATCAGGTACCAGTAGTACATAGAGTAACATGCTGGTTGACATAAGAAAACATGTAAAAGTATGACCCATTAAAGGAAAAAAGCATTTTCCAATACAGTAAGGTTCTAAAACAGAAGAAAAAAACCAGCATGATTCCTCCTTTTTGCAATGTATTGTGCAAAGACTGAAACTTCGAAGTTAATAATGGTTTATGAGAGGATGGATGTGTCTATAACATTAAAAAAAAATTAATTACTGTTTTATTTGTGTGTCTTGATATTGGCCTGTTTTCACAGGCACTTTTGCATACCTGTTACTGTGTTCCCCAAAGCAGTTAAACATGAATTAATGTGATGACTTAATGTGATACTTAAACCATTTGTGAGGGACTTTGTTTCCCAGATTGGTTTCTTAAGGCACAAAAAAAACTTGTTTTGGTTTGCTTCATGACTCGGCCAAAGCATTTCTGTGGGACTAAAATATTTTCCAAAGATATTTAGCAAGTTGGTGGTGGTACTGTTCTTTTATTCAGATTGGCTTCTTGGCCTGTCCATGGCAAGGGAAAAATGAGCTCTCAGCTGTTCAAAAAGATGATAGTTGTCATTCCCATGTGAAACGTGGAGAAGATCTCTCTGCAGCTCATGTCCCCTCACTCTCCACCACCCCTGGCAACATCCCACAGCCAAAGGACAGGCCAGGAAGTCAACCACTGATGGGGAGGAGACACACACTTTGGGGGAAATGATGAGGCAAGCAGTCACTGTCACTTTTCTTTCCCTGTTTTAAATGTAGAATGAAGAAGGGTTCCTGCAGGAGGGAATGGTGAATAATACAGGTGCTCCCGTGGATCCTGAGAACGAGGCTTATGAAATGCCTCCAGAGGTAAATCTGTTGAGGTGTTGGCATGATCTTAAGTTAATGCAATTATGGGAGTAAATTATTTTGTTGTTTTTTTATGAACGAGGTTCATAAAAATGGCATGATGCACTGTTAGTTGGACTAGCAGTTTTATGGTAGCACAGATAATAAGACTGAAAATGAGAGGTATCAAAGATTTAGGCCATGATCCAATAAAAGACTGAAAGCGTAGCATCTTGAATATCACTGAAATTATGGATGCTGCTCATGTGGCCATAGTTAAACACTTCTTTAAGTGATTTACTGACCCATATGAGGATCTGCAGCACCTGGTGTGCTGTTCAGCCCAGAGGCAGTCCTCCTTCCTCTCCAAATGAATTGTCAAGGGTGGCCTCAGGAGTTCCTGGCAGCATCAGCTGAATGATGTGTTAATCACTGTAAAAGTGTAATTCTCCTCTAAGTACCATGACTTGTACAGAATCTGGAAAATGTGACAAAATCCAAATACATTTAATATCCTGGTCACATGAGAATCCATAATACATGGGCATTGAACCCACCAGGAATAGAATAAATAGAGAAAACAGGATGTCTTTACCTGAAATACCAGTAGTATTCATTTCTGCTCTCCCTCAACAGGAAGAGTATCAAGACTATGAACCTGAAGCATGAGAGTCCTTTCCTTCCTTTCAATCACCTGAGATCTACTAACTACTAAAGACATCCCATCCTGTACAAGTGCTGAGTTCCGATGTGCCCAGTCGTTATATTTTTTTACAGTTTTTACAGTGTATTTTGAAGTCTTCCATCAGCAATGATTGGAGTATCTGTGACTGCATCCACCTTGTTTCAGCATTTCCCTCCTGCTGAAATGAAAGCCGGTTGGCAGGGTCATTGTTGTGCTGTGGATATTGTGGCTTCAAGTTTAAAAGTTAAAAAAGAAAATATTAAGTAAAAACACCTAAGTGTCTAATTCTGTACACGTTTTGTTGATAGGCTGTCAGTAATTTGATATTGTTTATGATACAGTTTTTATTTGTTTCCTATGACTATTCTTTCTGTGCAGAGATGACCTATTGTGAGAGCTTTATATACATGTGTATGTATTATACATATAAAAAGAGTAATTGAGCATGAACTATGCACCTATAAATATTAGCTGTTGAAAATTCATTTTGTGATGTGTTTTATTAACTTGTGTCTGTAAATAATGATGTTGAACTGAAGCAAATAAAACGTAACCCATTAAAAATTAATTTCTAAATTAGTGTTGATTTCTAACACCACCTTTCCCCTCCAAAAGCCGCTGTTGGAGCATTCAAACTGTGTTGCTTCTTTTGAAGGAAGTAGAGGAGCAAAATCAGAAAATGTAAGCCCAGTCTGTACAAAAAACATAGTGAAGAATGAGAAAACCAGGGCTACTGCTGCAGCTGGGTGCAGCTTTGCTGACAGATAGATTCATTTGTAGGGCTAATAAACTTGCTGTTTTAAGGACAACCTGAAAGTGAATGAAGCCATTAATAATGGGCTGCAGCAGATTATCAGAAAATCATGAGACCCTTGGAAGAATTACCATTCCAAGGTTGTTAAAGTGCTGGGATATACAGTGATGACTTAGTTGCTATAAATTTGTCTTGTATAAAGTCCCATTTTACAGAAGTAAAGTCTGCTGTCTATTTTTAGATGTGTGCTGCCTGTATATTTTTCCATATATTATGAAGATTTAAATGTGAGATGGTTTTACTTCTACCATGTTTTATTATTTGTTATTTTGGATCAAGTGTTACCTCTAACCTGAAGTGGTTTTGTGTTTAATGTTCTCTAGTCTTGAGTAGGATTTTGAACTTGACTTGCAGCTACTCTTTTTAGTGTTCTGGGTAACAGGTAAATATCATTGTCTGGTTTTGAAAGTGGGGAGACTTAGGCACAACCACATAATGCATGTTACTGGTATGCTCAAAAAGAGACAGACCCACTGAGGATGGACTCTCCAACTTGTTTTTGAACTGAGCTCCCTTCTGGCTTTCTGCAACCTTCCAGGTGCTGTCATGCCCAACATGAAATAAATCTTTGCAGCTGTGTGCCCATTTAATCTGTGGACACTGGGAGCTGATGATGTAGTGCTGTGAGCCAGTCACATGAACATGCTGGTTTCATGATGCTTGGAATACCAGTGCTTCCATTTCCCATTTCATCCCCCAGTCCCAACCCAGTATTTCTCAGGACTTTCATTTATTTCAGAAGAATTGCTATCAAGTGTAGTTATAATATTTTATAAGTTTTTTGGATGCAAATTTGCTGAATTTTTCCTTCCATGGGAAAGCTCACTCATAAGCACAGATTTCTGTAAAAACAAATCTTTGTGTGTGTGTGTTCAAGGACACAGGATGGCGTGTAGCTGCCCTGTCTCCCACATGGGGGATGGGACCCTTCTTTCTTTCTCAACCTATGAGATGGACAATTCTTATCTTAGAATGCAAGCATTCTAGAGTTTAGTACTGAGCATGAAGATAAAAAAATGTTAGCTCGGAACCTGGGCGCATATAGCCCAAATTTCTTCTAAGCAATGGAGTCATTTTAATAAATCATATAAGACTTCTGATATTGGAGTCAAAGAGTCCTGATTCACCCATCAGATGTGACAATAATTGGTGACCCCGACCTCTGACCGGGACACCAGCAACAATAAACGAGCTAATTTTTTTTTTTCTTCAAAGCAATGAAAAATCCCCTTGATCATTTCAGACAGTTTTCAGGTATTTTCATCAATAGTTTAATTGCTTAATGGAATCAAAAGTTCTGTGCATTTTTGCAGAAATCTTTCATGGTAATCTGTAGCAGCCCACCAACAGTTTGAAGTCACAGGATTTTCTTGACTTGGACATCTTTACTGTGGAAAATGAATGCCTCCATTACAAATCTATTGGTTGCATTCCTGGAAAAATGATATCAAGATGGGGTACCTTGTAAGATACTGCTTTTTAATATATATATATGTGTCTTAATGTTGTTTAAGGATCTTTCTGTTCTAGGAGAAGGATTTGGAAAGAAAAGCTTAGTACTATAGTGTCATTTCCACACACCCCCCCTCCCCCCACTATGGCAGCAGGGAATAATCCAGCAAAAGCAACAACTGAGATGAGTCTTGTGCCTGGTACTTCAGAAAATAGCACTGGAAATAGCAGTCTAAATAGAATATGTATTTCTGTTGTTCATCTTCACTTTCCCAGCCCACAGGCCTTGATTTCTCTGTTGTTCCTTTACCAGGGAATCAGTTTGAACTGGTTGCTTACACGCTGCAAGAAAGTTGTGCATGTCTTAAATAAGCTGTTGGGAGTGGCATATCATAAATAACAGTAATAAGAATAAGTTTATTCCTGAGACTGGTCCATTGTCTGAACATGTAAGAGTTAATTAATTAAACCTTTCATTGGTAATATCAGCAGATCCCTCAGAGTTTTTAGGTCATTTAAAATGTACCAAAGGTGATCAGTTAGGTTCTTGTGTGCCTCTTGGAAACATGCCCTCAGATGGCCCCAAAAGTCCATGGGACTGTGGTTACTATGGCAGCACAGTGTGATGCACTGACTGGTAACAAGCTGCATTTTAATTAGATTCCTTTAAGGGCTGCCTGACCATCCTTTCCAGGTGAACTGAGTGTCATTGTGTCTTATTTTTTGCAGTAAGATGGATATTGGCATGCAGGTTGCAAATGTCAGAACTGTGTTGGGTGCTGAAGCTGTACTAAATAGATACTGTTGAATTCACATTTCTAAAAGTGTCTACTCTGTGTATTAAAAAATGCTTCTGCTGGTGTGCTAAAATTTTTTTTAAACAATGTCTGCCAGAGAGGAATATAACTCAGAGCTCTTTTTTTCTAAGAGCTTGGGTTTTAACTCAAAGCAAAAGCAATCTTCTATTGTCTAATTAAGAGTTAATAATGAGCCTCACCATATCCTACTCCTCCAGGGGAAAACACATGTTGCTTTTTTGTTCTATTTTGACTTTAATTGGTCTTGTAATGGTTCCTAATTAAACACATCATAATAATGTTTTTATTACTGTAAATCATTGTGTTATACTTGTGTTACATGACTTTTATATAATGAATTTCAAGTGTTTCCTTTCCCCACCAAGATTTTCCTTCAATCCCTCAAAACACTTGTAGGCAAATTAAGGTAAATTGCAATGTCATAAACTCAAAGAAAAGTAATATGCCTGTATGTCTACAGGAAGCACAGATTTTATTCATCCTTGTTTTCATAGCATGGACAGTCTAGGCCCAGGGATCCTCATTTGGAAGAATCAGACATGGAAAGTGGGTCAAACAGCTGCAGCAAACTCAAAGTCAAGACCCCTGCCTCCAAGAACTGGGGGACTGGAAGATCCACAACTGTCCATTTAAAGGCTGAAATAATTCCTGGAGCACATTGAAAGACAGGTACAGAATGTCTGCCTACACATGTACATAAAATCTTAATATACAAAATAGGATGACTTAATTGCCCCTAAGATTTGATCCAGAGTTCACTGAAATCTGTGAAAAGATCCCTGCTGGCTTCACATGGGTGTGTTAGGACAGCTATAGCTCCAGTATACATTCCATCTTCTCACACAAATTGTGTGGCAGTCTGCACTGACATGATGAGCTTCCTCTTCTTTTCTGTATGCTTTTTTGGGAGAAAATTACTGCTGAAACCCTTGATTCTAGAGTTTCCTGAGGCACTGCCCATACAGTACTTTTTTTTCCAGGCAGATGATGATATGTGATGGAGGTGATGCTCCCTGATCCCCAACTTGCTGAAAGTAAAGGAAGCTTTTTGCAAAGTATCTATGAATAGCAAAAGTAGCAGAAAAGCAAATACAGATCTCTTAATAATCCCACATCTTACTCCTTACCAGAATGTTTTCAGCATAGCTGTGGTTTTATATGCTGGCAAAATACACCTCAGATGCTGGGTTTGAATGGGGTAGTAGCCCTTAAGTATTGCAACCTTAGAGTTAATTAATCTTTAAGGTAATTGATGTTTATTCACACATTAATCCGAACTAACTCTTTGTGTTCTGCTTTGAAATAGCTTAGGAGGAAAGTGGGAGAAAATAGATGGTTCCCTGTTAGTGGTTTTGGTTTCCAGTGACTTTAACTAAATTACCTGGTGACTTTTTGGCCCCTGGCTTGAGGCTTTCAGTACTACTAGAAAAGACACTAGCAATGAACTTTACAGGGTATGGTCATTCTGCTTGGATGTATGAAGGTCTGAAATAATAGCATGAGTTTTCACACAAGCAGGCCTGCCCATGAATTACAAATAACCAAATGCAAATGACATCTTAGCCTTTAGTGTCTCCATGAAGCACTTCTAATGGAAATATCATCTGTTTAAATGCAGACATAAACAACTTTTCTCCAGCCCGCCTGACATTTAATGTGTAACTCAGAAGGTTCTTCTGATGTAAAAAAGACTGGCAGATGGAGAAGCAGCAGGTGGAACCTCAGATGAGACAGCCAGGAGGTAACAAACAGAATGGGAAACTAGGTCAGATGAGACTTCTCCCATGTTGCAATAAATGCTTTCACAAATTCTTCCTCCATTGCATGCATTAAAGTGCATTAATAATTTTCCACTAATATTCACAGCTCTGCATAGGTCAGAGTCTACCAGCAACTGATAGATCTGTAGGATGCATCTCTGCAGAAAAAGTGAATGTCTGAGATTACAAGTGTGTGTTTTTCAGTTGCAGCATGGGAGAGCTCTTCACAGGAAGCCAAAGCACCCATGTACTTCTGATTAAACATGAGATTTAACTAAAATAATGTTTTATGAAAAGGCAACTGCTGGGATACATAAACTTTCCTTTTTTTTTTTTTTTCTATTCACCACTGTCCCATTGGTTTCTTTATCTTCATTAATCTGCTCAATTTTCAGAGGGTCAGATCTCACCCTCTACTCATTGCTGAGTGTTCATTTTATTGCAAAATTTTACTCCAATGTCTAGTACGTTGTGATGAGGCTGTAGGCATGCCTGGAGAGCTGGGGTTTTTGGTCTTTAATCCTCCCTCTGAGAAGAGGACAGTTTGTCTCCTCCTTGCTGTGCTCCATCCCTGCTGTAGCCAAAGGCAGAGGCAGTGTCCAGAGGCACAGGGGCTGTTCAAGGATGGCTGAGGAGGCTGGAGAAGAAAACCAGGCATGAGAGCCTTGCTGAGAACTGGCTGGCATTCATCCTGCCTCCCTCCCCTGGGCAGTGCTTCTGGTGTCAGAGGCTAATGATGGAAAATAGTCCATGGCTTTACAACCCTTCCAGGGACTGGCACCTCGAGGAGCCAGGTAAATTCAGAACAGGGATGCTTCAACTCTCCATGAGCCAGAATTCCTGTTCTGGTTGGGGAGAGCTGGCTTTTTATGCTGAATTTCCTTTTCTATTTTTCTGGAATCCTCTGTACCAGAAAAACAAAAGCAGTTGCCCAAGGAGTGTACTAGATTAATAAATAAAAAACAAAGTATGAAATCTGATTTTCAGTCTCCTGAACAGAAGAGGAAACTGCACAATGTCCTTAGGATTTTATCCTCTATTGTTTGGCCAGGCTTTTTATTCATGTGGATTTCTGTTGTAAAAGTCCATGAATCCTTGCAAAAATAACAAAGATGGTCATGTAATGTTAGCAGTTGTTAAGATGGCATCCTGCTGAAATGGCTGGATTGCCTACTTCCCAAAACCAGAAAAATCTCAAAAGGAGCAGCCTTAGCAAGAAGACCTAACAGTGCTGTTAAGTAAAAGAGGAAAACATGTTAATGGTGAGAATATAAGGAACAGTGATTTACAAGCAATGCATAATAAAGCCAAAAAGAAATTAAATCTGTGATCTCAGTCCACTAAGTGGCAACTTCCCTTGGCAGAGGAAGGTGGTGGCATCTCTGACAAAACCCTTGAAAAAAAATTCTTCCTATTTCTTCAGCTCCCTCATTCCAAAATAGAGTTCCTTTCTGGCCCAGATTTGCAGCAAGAGAGTGATATGTTTTATTTGAACAACTGGGTGTTCCAAGGTGTGAAATAAATGGACTTTTGAAAGCCTTCAATTTTCATCCTCAGTTTTGTGAGAGCTCAACAAATTCAAATATGATGATAATTCCAGTCTGTTAGAGTCTGTGCAAAGGCAGCTGGTGTGCACTAGAGCAACAGCTCTCCTGTACTCTGCATTTCACAGACAGATGAGTCTTTTCTTGCTGTTAATTGTTGTTCAGTATGTGTAGGCACTGTCACTAGATACTGTAAGTGATACTATTTTAGTAATTGTCTTCAAGGGTGGGGGATTATCCCAAATTCAAGGAATCCATTTTTAAGGCATTTAATATAAATGCTAGGTAACATGCTTGAAAGCTGCCAAATTCAAGCCTCACAACTAACAGCCCAAACCTGCATTAGCAGAATTTTGTAGGTATAACCACATAACTGTGTAAGTGGCTTATCTTGCCTACAGTGCAGCATTACTGACACTATTTGTTCCTTTACAGTGAAATACACTGTGTAATAAAGATGCACTGTTGCTACTACACCTCTGGACTAGGTGTTCTTGGTGATACAGCTCCATCAGCCAAGATTCACATTTTTTCTCTCCCACATTGTGCTTAGTGCTCTTTCTGAAGCACTTGTTGTTGTGCCAGTTCCACTTAACTGAGCGTGATAATAAAAGCACCCTACCCAGAAACCCTGGCATCTCCTAGTGACACACTGGATTTTTGGCAAGCCTTCTGCTCCTAAGGACAGCATGGCTTTTCTGAACCCAAGTGCCAGTGGGACATTGCCTCCTGTGTGACTGCCAGCAAGCTCTTCCTATCAAGGATAAACCATCACGCAAATAATCATGTTAAACCAAGGTGGTCTGTCTCTCTCTCATAAGGAGATGAGCTATGCTGCCTAAATAAGGGGAATTATCCTGAGCCTGACTCTACAGCTGAGTGGATGAGTGTTAGCAGAGCAGCTCTGCTCTGGAGCAGCTTGATGGCAAGGCAGCACTGGGAGGATGGTAGCTGACTAATGCAAGTCAGTCTAGAAATGAGAGCCCAAGTGCTCACTCCCTCAGGATCTGAAGGCAAGAACTAGTGAAGAGAGGAAAGCTTTTGGGGAGAAACTGCATTTATGTTGATAAATTGCCCATCTTTTTTTCTTTAATCACTTTTTCTCGTCTTACACGTCACAAGGTTGCTAGAGGGAAAGGTCGTTGCCTCTTCCCTGACTGTTCATTCCCTTGTTCGACAGGACCTTAAATACTACTGAAACTTAAGTGAAGTAAAAGGATAATAGTATTAAACTGGAGGTCAGGAGAACGGAGTTAAGGGTGGTGCCTCTGGACACCCTTTTGAAATCTTAAGGAAAATGGTATGAGTGGTGTTGCAGCAGAGTTCATCTCTCAGTCCCTGTGGGCTACTTCAACCCTTTGTAAATTGTTGCCCAAGTTCCTGCCAGGCTTCTCATTGGACAAAGCACAGGTACTGTCATGAAAGAAGTTTTAGTCTACCCAACATGAAAGAATTTTGCATTGTTAAAAATTATGTATCTGTGTGTTACCAGCTTCATCTCCTGCTTTGTGCCTGAACCAGCTCCACCTCCACGTGGCTGACAGGGATATAAATTCCAGAGAAGATGCTGGCTTTTAAGTGGGATTTACTTTCTCTCACAAACTGAAGAGGGAAGGGAAGGAAAGGAAAGGAAGAATGTGTGACTATAATGTTGCAAAAAGCAGGTGCTTTCTAGAGGTAAGTGGGAAGTATTGCTTTGCTGTTTCTTTAGTACCTGCAGAAGCAGTGCAGCCAATACAGGGCTGTGCCTTCAGCTTTTTGTGTCTGTGATGGGTGTAAAGGGTTACAATCACAAAACTAAATCACTGGGCAAGTACAGATCCCACAGCACTGGGACAACAAGGGCATCCTTTGGTTATATAAGATAGAGGCAGACTTTAATTTAAATTCTGCTATTTGCTTATGATCCTGTGGTAGAGAAATCACCTAAACTGAACTTATGACCCCAACTGTAAACCAGAAATAGCTGTTCTTGCAAAGTGCTTGCAAGATCTGGGAGGTGTTATTACTGCTAATTCTGAAGCTACCCTGACTTCATTTAATAATGTGGACATAATACAGCAGAAGAAGATAACGAATGGGAAATTAATTTGTAGCTAGTTGCCACAGTTCAATTTTTGTTTTCCTCTGTCTTCTTCTGTCACACTTTTTATGTCTTTTACCAGGGCTGAATGACTCTCATCACTTTAAGAAACACAGGACAAGATCAAGATAACTGAACTGGAAAGTGTAAAAGAATGAGTTTGCAGGTTTCCTTCTTGTCATGCAGGTATTTCTGTTATAATGACCAAGCCATATTATTTATACATGGCTGATGTTTTTTAAAAGAAAACATTACCAAAATGGTGGTTCTTGTTTTATTATCTCACTTATCATTCTGTGGTGCAAAAGAGCAACAGCAGGTCTTTTCTTCCAACTTCTTAATTTAAATTGAAAGCAAGGAATGGACTCGGATGTGAAATGCAAACAATTCTCTGTTTTTTTTTCATTAAATAAACTTGAACATGAATATTCACATGGATATGACTGATTTGCACAACATCAGTTTACAGCCAAGGTACCTGAAGATTTTTGTTTTTCCATCTTCCCTGACTTGGGATTGAGCCACAGACACATGCTGACCCCAAGACTGGGTTTGTACCCCAATGACACCTGGGCTAGAGGAGAGCTGTGGCTTGCTCTCATCAGCTCTGAACTTGTTGATTGGGGCAGCAAGAGTCCAGTCTGAGCTCTGGTACTGTGTGCCCGAGTGTCAGGAGTTGGAGTGCATCCTTCTTGGGCTTTTCCTTCAGGGTTTGGGAAGAATTTCACTCACACACTATTTCTAGAACACTCTTGCCAAAGAACAGTCTATTTCCTCCCTTTTATCCTTGTCTTTCTGCTGATTTTACAGTGTTCAGTTACCAAGCCCAAGATGTGTTGACTATCAGGTCACAACCTTGCACATCCCTGATTCTCAGTGGAATCTTTTTGGAGACATAATGTACAGAAAGTGCAGGGCTGGTACAATGGATATGTGCTGATTTTTAAAAAGGAAATCTGCCCTATTATTTGTTATCTTTCCCATTTATATTATTTCAAAACCAGTTGGTTATGAGCATATTTATTTTTCTGGCCACATTACTAGGCATTAAGAAGAAGTCTTGGCCATGTGAAGGGAATTGGAGCCACAGAGGTAGAGGATGGAAACCAGCACTGCAATGGCTTCCCCATAGGCATTTTTCTGTGTCAGTGATTTTAGTTACATGTCATAATGTAGTGAGATTGGGCTTGCAGAGCCAAGAGGGAACCTTGGAATAAATGGTCCAGGTGAGAACCAGGTGTGAACATGCACCAGAGGAGCAAAATCCATTTTCAGCTATAGGGACAATTAAAAGTCAGCCAGACCTCAGAGGCTAGATTTAATTAATCTGCTCATTGAAATCCAAGTAGTTTATTTTCATGCTTGTCAATCTGATTTCCTTTTCCAGAAGGGGAATCACCTTGCTGTTGCTTTTGAATCCCTCTTTGCACAGTACTTTGCTACTCAAAAATCTTAAAATGTCATTTCCTCCTTCTGCTTCACATTTCTGCTTTTGGGCTTCAGATTTCTGCCTCTCTCTTTACTGATACTTATCAGATTTACCTTTAAAGTAACTTCTACAATTTTTGTGGGTATGCAAGGCTTCACCTATCACTTGAGAAAAGCTTGCTGAAGCACAGAAGGACCTATCACTTTCCTGTTGGCTTTCACCCAGTTTCACACAGTGATGTATTTCCAGTGCCATTTTTAATGGGTTGTAGGAAGGATCAGTGTTTGTGGCTGTCATGTACAGTTTATCAGCCAGCTTGCTGGTGTCATTTTTATGGGTTTTATGAGACTGTAAATACTCTGGACAGGTTGGCAGCCTGTTTCACCTCTCAGTAATTTCAGAAATCCAAGGGGCTTCA
This sequence comes from Dicaeum eximium, assembly GCA_013396995.1. Taxonomy (NCBI): domain Eukaryota; kingdom Metazoa; phylum Chordata; class Aves; order Passeriformes; family Dicaeidae; genus Dicaeum; species Dicaeum eximium. The sequence goes on along the minus strand of VWZP01000137.1, from coordinate 49,080 downwards.
GTTACTGTATGTTGCTGGTGTTAGGAGAGCATCCTCAGGCCCTAGACATGATTGGGCCAAGGGGCTCTAAAAATCCAGGTTGGAGAAACAAACCTGACAAAAAATGTAAATGCATTTCCCGCTGTTTACAAAGCTGAGAGGGAGGTGAGTTTTTGTGGCTTTTAGCACATCTGGCATATTCCCAGTGCCATGCAAATAAACAACAACATTGCAGAGAAAGGCTGTGAAGTACTTTTGTTTTAAATGGCAGCAGTCCCCTATTAGCCACCAGTCACATACACTTGAGGGTGAGGGAGATTGTTTTTCAGAATCAATTGGAAAAAAACCCTGGCTTGTAGACTGATCCCTGCTGGGGATTGCATTCTGACCCTGCAGTGCAATGTTCTTGCATTTGCTGATGGAAGGGTGGGGAAACTGAGGAGTCCTGTTGGCAGCTAAACATCAGGTATTGAGATAAGCCAGCACTTAGCATGCTCCTCACTTTGTTAGGATGCCACCACAAGATCTTCCTCCCTTTACCTCCCTCCCCCAGCAAATTCTGGTGATTTGTAGATTTATCACTCCTATTATTTTAGATGAATGACCCCCCAAATGCTGAGTCTCACCTTGCTGTGGGGTATCTCGAAAACCATCATCACCTTTCGGGGCCAAGTCTGAATATACTTTAAAAACCCTACCAAGAATGTAAAATTTTCTTGGTTTTTCTTTTTTATTTGGGAGTAGGTTCTTGTCTTTGCAGCCTGCCCGGTGCCTTTGGGCAGTCACACCACAAAAATCAAGACTGCTCTTGATTTTTAAATTAGTATTGATCAGAAGTCATCATCCTTTTGTCACTTGTAGTATGTAACACAGAGGGAAACATCTACTAGAATGGAAGAAAAGAGGTATGTTCTGTTTAAGCCGTTCTAAAGCAAATAATTTAACTTTGTACCAGATAAATCTCATTTCATATTAGTGAATTTGTATTTCTTGCATCAACTCTGACTTTCAGGAGGCCTCTTTCCTGTCACACTCACCTTGAACTACCTCAGTAATAATTTTACAGGAGACAGAGGGTATGTGCTTTGAGGTGGGGAATGCTTTTGATATACAATTTTTAATTGAGTTTTTAATTTGTTCTTTCAGCAAGTTAAAAACCCTGTGGCAGATCCCCAAGGAAGGTGTGGGAGTGAAGGCAGTTCTTTCTCCTCCAGCCTCTGGAAACAGGATAGAAATGCCCAGCAAGGGATGTCTTCCAGGCTGTCCTTTTCACACCAGAAGCCTCCTTATTTTTTTATGTCTGCTTCTGTACTCCCAGTTTCTCTTCTTACCCACGCTGGAGCTCAAGGCAGTCTTGGGTGTTTGGGGAAAGTCCAGCAGTCACTGATACTTCACAGTGTTCTGCTGGGGCTTCCAGGGAATGGTTTTTAGGTCTTGTACCAACCATGCAAAGGCTAGAACAGAGGAGACATGCAGAGAGGATGGGTAGTGAAGCTGAGCAAGCAGAACAGAAATGCTGGAGAGAAGGTCTATTGTGAGGAGAGGGAGAAGAGGGAGACAGTGACTCTCTGCCCTTAGGTGCTGGTAGGTCTACTATGTTTGCTTAAAAATCTGGAGCTTCCCTCTCAGAACAACTGTGGCCACTATTGTGTTTAGAAATAGGAAAATAAGTGGCTTCTTGATGGAAGTAACATCGACAAACTGAGGCAGGACTCAAGCTGATGCCTCAGTGTAAAATATCCTACTGTTATTATGGCCTGCTGTTTGTTTTGAATCCACCTGCTGCTGCACATTGTTTATTTGTTTAATATTGCTTTATTCATGCACTGCACTACCACCCTTATCCATCTTTTGCCAAAATTATATTGCTAATGATAAACTGCATGTGGCACTCCTGCAGTGGGGTGCTCAGTGCTGGGTTATTTCGTGCAGTGCTGTAGCAAAACAGAGAGCGAGAAAATTCAAACCTGGAAAAGCAATAATTTGTTACAGCAGAAATGAGCACAGAATGAGTCACACTGCTGACAGATTCTGACATGCAACCAATTTATTAGAGGTTTGCTTTTCTGCAAGACTGGTTTTCCTCTCTCTGTTCCAGATGTGCTCTTCATAAAAGCTGCACAGACAAATATTTGATGCACAGACAAGTATTTCCTATCTTGAAACTTTCTGGCTCTTCTTATCTACAAAGGCTTTTGAAAAAAGATCCTAAACCTGAAAATCGTTAAATGTGTGAAAATGTAGCAGGACTTTTCTTATGATGCTTTGACATTGTTAATGGAGGATGAGTATTAACACCAAGTATTTTGGGACTAGAAAATACAGCCTGGAAGGGATAACTACCTGATCTGTGAAAGGCTATTTGTGTTAGCCAAGTTCTTCCAAGAGATCTGTGTCCTCATCAGTTTTATTAGACTTAGGGCATTTGCTCACTACCAAGATATGAAAATTTAGGTTAAGGCAGCTCTGTAAGGTGCATCTTTACTCCCAGATTCATACGACAAATACTAGATCAATCATCCTTTACCTCTTAATAGTGGGCAGTCTTCCTAAAAAGTAGGGCATTGAAATCTGCTAATAGTTCCCTTGAGACTCAAGACTCTGATTTGCTGTGTGGGTCACCCTGCACTGGAACAGGTTGCCCAGGGAGGTCGTGGAGTCTCCATCCCTGGAGACATTAAAGAACTACCTGGATGCAATCCTGTGCTCCAGGGGACACTGCTTGAGCTGGTAGGTTGGACCAGATAACCCCACCAATGTTCCCTTCCAACCTTTCCCATTGTGAAATTCTGTGATTAGATGTCTTGATTATCTCCCTGTCCACAGCATAGTCCTTCTGTCTTGATACAGAGCTGAGCAAAGGGGAAAAAGGCAGGAATCCTCTTGTAGAAACTGCTGCCTTCTCCATGGATAAATGATAGGTATCTTGCATGATTAGTCAGCCCTCTAAATCCAAAGTACAGCTATATTTTGCACTGTGGGCTGGAGGGGGGCTGAAGAATGAGACTGAACTTCATTAGTAATCCTTATGTGCAAACAGTTTATTAATCTCAGCAGGAGTTGCTAAGAAAACAGTATGAAATAATACTGACAGTGACAGGGGCTGCATAATACTCTGACACTTCCTTAGCCCTGCATTATTCCTAAAGAGAAGGAAAATCAGCCCAGGAAAATGGTAAATGCTCAATTCTTTGCATGCAGATGTAGACAGAATATTGAGAAACTTAAGCAAATCCTTCCAAAAGAGAAGAATGGGTTCTGCTTGAATTTAATGTTCATCTGCTAGCTTTAGTGTTTGTCTGGAGGAGGTAGGCTTGTTGTCTCCTCTGATGCCATCAGAAAAACTGAGATGACTCAAACAGATAAACTGTTTTATAGGTGCCCTTAGCAGAGGGAAAGGGCTTTTGTTGCATTTTGCATCAACTCTAAGTTGTTTTGAACATGTATCTTAACCTGATCTGCATTACTGAATTCATAAAAAGTGCTTCTTTAGGAGTCTGAGCCATCCAAAACATTCTTTTTTGTGTTTGTTTGTTGGACTCGGGGTTTTGTTTGTTTGTGTGGTTGATGATGGTGGTGGTGGTTGTTGTAATTTCATATTCTTTGCTAAGCATTTGGTCAAAAATGTGAAGAAACCTTCATAACATGTCTGCCAGCCTGCTCTAATTAGCACCCAAAAAGCTTAAATTTTTGGTTGATGTCTTGCAGACTACTATTGCAACTAATAAATAGGGTTACATCCTTCTCAACTGTGCACCAGAATTATGTTCACTCTTGTTTCTCAGAGGATAAATGCAGTGTGTTTCTTTCCCCAGGTGAGAGAACAGCGTAGCAAAGGTGCTGTGGACAGGTGAGACCTCCAGGGATTTGCTCATCAGTTTTCTCATGGAGAGAGCAAGGAAAGGGGCAAAGATGAAGCCTGGTAAATATCCTGCAGAAAGTATGTTTGGGGCATTTCATTTCTGTGCTACAAGCAGGTACAGAAATGAGCACAACAGAAAAGGTCAAGGGCGTGACAGAGTCTCTGGGAGCGTTTTCAGCAGAGACTTGGCTTAGGGGCTTTGGTGGCTGGAAGGCTGGAGGGTGGGCAGCTCCACACATCTGCTGAACAAAATGTGCTCGGTGAGTTGAGAGAAGAAGGGGAGCTGAAGAGGCAGCAGCAGGGGTGGGCCCTGGCATGAAGTTTGTCGGGTTTTTGTTTTTTATTTTGATCCCGACAAGTGTGGGAACCCAACCCCCTGGGCCCTTTGGAGGTGGTTCCCACTACCGAGTTCTTTTCTTTGAGTGAAGAGCAAACAGGACTCTCTTTCTCTTTTGGTCTTCAAGGTCTTGTTTATTCTTATCTTATCTTAAGTTCAGCATGCTGTCTGCACACCAGACTTAGCATGTGAGAAGCGAGGCACAAAATGGACAAAATGGCCTCAAATCAAGGTCTTTTACAGCTGTTTAAAGCCAATTATGTTCTAACATGTACTTTGTTTCTACTTTTCTACCAATAACTCCCACTAACCCATACAGGTAACTTCCACACTACTACTCACACTAACCAATAGTCTTCTACCACCAGTGCTACAGAAAATGGAGCTGAAAAGGGACAAGAAGGAAGAAGGGACAACACCCAAAATCCTCCATCTTGTCCCCTATTCACTCTCATATTAAAATCTTAAAATTCTAAATTCTCCACTCCGTGATACACTACTACTACTACTACTACTACTACTACTACTACCACCACCACCTGTGTGCTCTAACTCATCCCAAAGTTCTGGCAATTTTTCCCAGGGATGAAGGTTAAGAGCAGTGTTCTGCTGAGGGTCAGAGTTTCTTAAAACAGGCAGAGAGACATTCTCTGTGCCCTGGGTCCCAACAAAGTTGTAGGCAATGTGAGGACAGAGCTGAAACTCTTGGTTTTAAAGCTCCACTGGCTTACATGGAGTTGTTAATGGGCTGGGTTTTGTGTTTGCTTTTTAAAAAAAAAAATCTTCTTCCAAGAAAACTGTCTTGTTGCCAGCCTGACCTTATTGTCTGGAGAGGGAATTAAGGCCAGGCTGGCTCTGGCAGACACAGCTGGTGGTTCAGACAGGGCTTGCAGGAAAGGAAGCTCTTGGCTTAAGCTGCTTCATCTGCAAAGGCTTTGCTTCCCACCAGAGACCTTGGGTGCACAGTGTTTTAAATTTAGCTGCGTTAGTAACAATAGCAGAGTATAAAAGAAGAGGAAGCAATCTTTACACCCTGGCATGCATGGTTATATGTACTCTGAAATGGACCTTTGGCACACAGTCACCTCCTTAAAGCACTGGCAGACTTCCATGCACAGGGAGGGGTTTTTGGAATAGCTTTGAATTGGGATTTTTGCTATCCCTACAGCAGTAGCTATGTGTGCAGTCTGTGCTCTCAGCTGCTTTTCTGTCTTGCACTAGGAGGTGGCAGGGTGTTGGGTGAGGTTTCCTGCATCTCTCCTACTGGAAGGGTTTCTGGAGAGATGGAGAATCAGGTACAGTTCTGTCCATCACTGCCTACAAGACCAGGCAATGGATTCTATCTGACAGAACTTTGGCTGTGGTGTGGTACCATTCCCAAAAAGTGTTTTTTAATGGCAGTTAAAAAACACGTGAGGATTGGAGATTGGAGAATGTTCCTAATGGGCAGGAAGAAAGGTGTAACTGTTTTAAATTAAATTAAAAAAAAAAACAAAACAACCAAACAAAAAAGATTTGCCACTTATTTCTGGTGCTAGGAGAACTTTCTTCCCCTGCACGTATATATTCAGATGTAGTTCCTTTATTTTCCTGTAGGGAAGCTGTTATAGGGGCATCATAATGGTAAAGAGTTTTAGTTTTAATTATCTTTGTTTTCTCATTGCCTCCATTAAACTCATTATTTCTTCCTCAGATTTTTATGTCTCCCTTATAAAGACAGATGCTGTTTATGGGTGCACTGTTGTTTTCCTCCCCCTTTATACATTTTTATCACTATTTCCAGTTTCAGTGAACAAGTTTGTTCCCCTCTAGAGCAGGTGCAGAGGGCTGGAGAGTTGCAATAAAAAATTTACCTTACAATGCTACACAATTGAAAATTTGTTAATAGAGCATTAATAGAGCATTTGATGTCTCAGGTCCAATCTGGGTTCCAGCTCAGTGCAAGAACTCAATTCTGGTTATTGCCTTGTCAATACAATACAGATTTCTTAGAATTGTATCCAATTCCCAACAATGCCTAGGCTGGAATTCAGCTTGGAAAAGATGGAAACAACTGTCTTCTGTCCTTTCTGCTCACGTTTACAACCCTCTCACAAGCTACTGTATTACTTTTCCAACCTGTGTGGCTTCCTGAAAATACTAGAAAAATAAAAAGAATTATGTGATTAGACCAGCTATTGAAACATTGCCTATAAAGTACAAATGGTAAATCAGCTTTCCAGACAAAGCCTCTGTGGAGCAGACCCTGCTGTTCAAAGCACTGGCATGCTTGCCTCTTTAGCTGATGTGATGTTCTGTCTTGGTTGCTGGTGTTTTTTCTTTCTCAATCTGTTGTTTTCTAGTGTTGTTTTTTCATGAGAGAGAACTTAATCAGTTGAAATAGGGGGAACAGTAGCATCAGCCATCATTCTTTTCCTTTCTCTTCTTTTTAAAAACATATATTTCACTGTTGGCTTTTTTCTTTTTGTAGTTAAGATCCAGTCATTTATCAGCAGTTTATTCATGATGCTCAGCCTCAGTGTTTTTGCAAGTGCTTGAGATTTTTCCATGAACTAAAGAATGATATCTTGTTCTGTGCTCAATAATCACCACCCATAGGTACTTCCTTTTTTGGTCCTGGGTGAAAAATATTCCCAGTCAATGTCCCTTTAATACTTAGAAAATTCAGAGCAATAAAATGAGAAGCAGACCTTCCTGCCACTCTGCTAATGTAGTGTAACATTTTTCAAAGGAACCGACAGCATTTAGATACCCACAGGCTTCGTACTGCAATTTGTTTATTTTACTCCAGGTAAGTCTTCAATCTTCTTTTAATGCTTCAGACAGAGCTCCCAGTCCAACATGAAAGTGGTGGAGTCTGCCTCTAAGGGAGCTTGCATCAAGGCAAAGAACTGATTTTATTGATGGTGGTGTTTTTAAACGAAAAATGACAAGTTGCTTTTAGTAATCCATTTTTTTCGCCTACCTGTTGTGGAAAAGTTTTCTATCCATAAAGTCTGTGTCTCTTGTGCTATATAAGGCTTTATTCTACTGAAAAATTTCCATAACCTCTGGCATTTAAATTAAAATTAGTGTATTTCTGCATACTATCTGTGGGCAAAGAGAAGTAAAAATTGTTACTGGGATGTGAATAGAGACATATGTAATTTATTAGGCATCTGTTTTTAAAACCAAACTGCTCACATGGGGGCTTGCACAGCTCTTGGGTGTGTGCAGCAGCCTTCTACCCAGGGCAAGGTGGGGAGTTGGTGTCCTTGTCTCTATAAGTTGGGTTTTTCTACCATGAAGTTGACAGAATGATAGTCTCAGCCACAATTTTGGGGGAAAATCAGCACAAGAACATATGAGCACAAAAAAAAAATGCTTTCAAAATCACCGGAATGTTTTGTGTGTGAAAAATTAATCACCTCTGCTGGGGAGTGAGGAGATTTCCAGAAGCTGTGAGAAGAGAACAGCACAAAGACAAACCAGCAGACATCTCTCAGGTATGAGCACAGCAGAACCTCAAGGAAGGCAATCCCGTGAGAAATCGTGGATGCAGGTTTCTGTCAACAGATGAAAGCAAATCTCTCAGGCGTTGGACTGCTTTATGGGGAAAGGAAAGCAAAAGCATTTCTGTCCCCTCTTGCTCATTGCTTTCCTGAACAGGCACTATCATTTCCTGGGCCTTTCAATTGCCCTTCTATTATGTTTATGCACAAATTGTTTAAGCTGCTCCTTCTCTTATCCATGGAGTCACTGTGACTGCTCTCAGTTACCAACTCAGGAGCCTCCATGAGCTGGAATCAGAGAGTTTGGAAAGACCCAGGAATTGGGGAAAGGTGCTGCCCTCCCTTAGGGGTAGGAGAAGTGCAGACTCAGGCACAGGGATACATGCTTTGATTTGAAGTTACCAGATGGAAATGTGGTGATCAAAGGAAGCCCCAAGAGGATCTTTCTCTTCTAGATGTATCCCTGCATTGGCTGGTGTATAAATTTTCGGTGAAGAATAGCACTTTCGTTGTCTTTTGGCACTTAAATTGTTTATCTTGATACATTGTAGTAGAGCTTTCATTTTCAAACCAGAAAAGGATGCAGCATTGTTTCTTATAAGACAGAAAGCTTGTGCTTTTAAAAGATTTTAGATTAATAACTGTAGTTATCTACCTTCTGTTTGTTTGCTTAATTTTTCTTCTTCCCATCCTTTTTGTAACTGTGCTGTTGGAAATGTTATTATTGGAGTTAAAGATCAGTGCAAATACTAATGCACCTGTGTTTCCTGGTGCCTGACTAAGCAAGGCTTTCTTCCTTCCATTTTTAAATAAATTCTGTTTATTTTAGTAATTAATTTTAGACTCATTTCCTTTCTGCCATTCCCAGTTATTGGCTGCTATTCAGGAGGGTGTATTTGCCATATTCTTATATTTCCATAGCAACATGGTCAGCTTGTGTTTTAATTCTTAGGATTAATATGGTTATTAATTGTTTGGTGGCAGTGTCTAAGGGTTTCAGCCTAATCAAGCTTCAAAATTCTCTTGTGCTAGGTGCTGTACAGTCATAAATACACATTTCACAGCCCAAATGCTTTCTGATTGCTCCTTTGGGTTATTGTACTGGTGAGTGATACCTAAATTTGCTTATTGCTTTTGTTTATTTTAGAGAGATCTTTTGAAGAGCCAGGTGCTACACTATTACCAGGAATCAGGTAATGGCTGGTGTTTGCTTTCCACAGTGTTTGAAGTATTTGAATCTGCGTTACCACGTGCTGTTGCCTTGTAACACTTGGAAGGAATGCATTGTACCAGTCTGTGTGCACAGTAAAGGGAAATGTTCAATTTCAGTGCTTCATTTATTGAAGCTCAATGGATTTTATGTAATATATTAAATGTCAGGTGTAAACAAAGCTGCAGAGCTTCTCTTCAGGAACTCAAGGTTTTGTCTCTCCTGGGAAGCTGGATGCTCTGTGTGTCTCTGAGGAAAGGGAGGTGTTGCAGAGCTTGGAGGTGCCTCCCTTGGAGGTGCTGGTCTCCTGCCTGCTGAAAAGCATTCCTGCTCTCTGCCTGGAGCAGATACTGGCACTCTGGGTAATTCTTGCCTGGTTAAGGCTTCTCATACTTCAGACTGAGAAAAATACGTTCATGCAACATTTATGGAAAGGCCTCACACCCACTTGATATTTCAGTTCTGGCATTGGGCTGGTGTCAGTGAACCTGGTTAATTCCTGTGGAGGGGTAAGATCTGACATCAGTACTAATGTCTGCTGGTCTGTCATCTGCTTAGAAGTCAAGGTATTATGAGATCTCAGTGACTGGTGTCTGTATCACTGGGCGTTGTCCTTAACTTGTCACATATGGGGCTCTCACTGAATCATGTACAACCACATGTGTAGAGAAGGGATGAGGGGTTCTCTTGCAGAGATCTGGAAGCAGAGAGCTCAGGGTTCAGCTCTCTCCAGGAGGACATGGCATCTTGGCACTTCCCATGTCTGGGCCAGGAAATGAGCATGGACAGCACTGTGGCTCCGTGGCTGTCACCAACAGCGGGGACATTGCAGAGGGCACCTTCAAACATTGTTCCAGACAAACCTGGCACGGTGCTGCCCTGCTGACTTCACTGACCAATGAAGGCCAGAGACAGGTGTTTGGGAGGCATTTTGTGGCACCCTATCTGCAATACAGCAGCTTTCTTCTGCTGTCCACAGAATGTATTCTGTGAGTCTGAAGGAGGTAACTGTCACTGGACATTTTATAAGTTTCTTGGATGCAAACTTGCTGAGATTCTTGCTTCCATGGGAAAGCTCATTTTCTCTGCAGATTTCAAATCCCTGTGTATGTGCTTCAAGGACAAAATGCATTCCTTTGCCCTGTCTCCCAATATGGGAGATGTGGTTTGCTTTTCTCAACCTATGATATAAAGAATTGCTCTCTCTGACTTGGTAAGCATTTTCTGGCATTCTAGCAGAGTTTGGGTATGGAGCTGGAAGAAGCAAGATGCCAGCTCTGTACCTGGGCAGAAATAGCCCAAATCCTTCTGAACAATGGAGTCATTTTAATAAATAATATCAGCCTTCTGATATTGGAGTCAAGAGTCTTGATTCACCCTGATGGGACTCCAACAGCAACAATTGGTGACCCCTGAGATGTGGGGCAACAGGTAACAACTTGGGTCTTTGTGAAGCAGAAGAGTATAGGTATTAAACAAGAATTTGCAAATATTCTTGCTTTTCAAGGTAAAGATTTTGCTGTCCTCTTATCTTTTGGTGGCTTTTTCAGTAAAATAAGGTGGCAAGAGTATTTTTTTTTCTGTTCTCCAGCTTGTGTATAGAGGCTATGAACTCCCACTGGTATGTGTGGCATGACAGGAAGAATTGGTGCATTAGCAAAGAACTGCTGACCAAAAATTGAGCTTGTGTAATCAAAACCCTGCTAGGTGTTCCAGAGAGAGAAGCTTTCCCAAATCTTTTCCTTTGCTGTAGGCAAATCTTCACGGTGAAGTTTGTCTGTGGAAGAGGCCATTGCTGCCTTCAACCCCTCAGGCAGGAGTCCTGAAATAGCAAAATGTATTCATGCCTGATCCCTCTGCTTGTCCTTTATGTTCATCAAGGTGGCTTTTGGAGCACTGCCAGCCTAGCCTTATGAGTGTAGGACTCCAAGGGGAAGGCATGTTAGGAGGATGAGTGAGAGGGATGGGGAAGTGGCTCATACAGATGTCAAATCTCTGCTGGGCAGTGGTCCCTTGGTGGTTCTAATTGGTTGTCACAGGTTAGAGCAAGCCTGGATTGCTCTGACTTATTTCCAGGGCCAGGACTGGAGCCAGTGGCTGAGAGCTGACCTTGAAGACTCCCACTGTACTTTTGCTAAGAGGCTGTTTAGTCAGGATTAGAGTTAGCTTCTGCACCTTCCCCTGGAGAACAACACAGGGAAACCATGCCAAGGAGGGATTAGCCAAGGGGTTGGAGGTGCAGAAATAAAAAACAGTGCAGTGCAGGTTAATACAAGTGCATTTAATCCACAAACCTCCTCTCAACATTCATCATTTCCATCTGTGAAACGTGCTGCTGTTGCTGTCAGAGTTGGTCCTTGTCCAGCTGGCTATTTGCTCATGCACATGATCCCAGACCTTCCCAGAATCCAGGATCATTAATGCCAAGAATCACACAGCCTCAGCTGGCTCCAACACTGGGCTTTGTTCCAGGGACCTTTGTGTCTGCAGTTTCCCTTTTCTTGCCCACCTTGAGAAATGCAGCAGGGTTCAGACTGTCATGCTCACCCTTTTCCACATGTGATGTTTGATTTGTTACCTGTTTTGCTATTTCAGTGGGTGTCTGTAGCAGATCCACATGAATGCTGCAGGGATGTGTGAATGCTTCTTTCTGCTTGTCAGTGAATTTGTATCTCTTGCATCTGTGCTATTTAATTTCTGGGGATAAGGGATGCTGCCTGCTGTTCCATGTTTATGAAGCACTGGAGCAGTACCTTATAAGGTGTTCAGGCCCTTGAAGTCTGCTGCAGGACCTGTTTTTTCTATTATACCATGACACAGAGACTTCAGGATGGGATTTCTGAATATTGTGGCAGTCTTCTTGAGCTGCTGCTCCAGGATGGATATTGTCATCTTCTATGCTTGTTCTGTAATCTGTGTGTTTAAATACAGTGGTTTGCACTGAAACCTGTTAAAATGAAAATTTCATCCCTCTCAGGCTGTCTCTGTTGTTTTCTATGACTGCTTGTCTGTCTTAATATTTTCATTCTACTCATCTTTGTCAACTGAAAATCTGATCATCAAGGTTTTTAAAAATACTTCTGGATCACAAATGAAAGCTATTGAGCTGCATCAGATCGAATTTACTTCAATGAAAAAAAAAATATCTGGAAACAATGCAATTTCAATGATGGTTGTTCAATAAATTTGTGTCTGCCAGTCTGTCAATTCTTCAAATCCATTTATTTGAGCCAGTTTTTATCAGAACACACTGCAAAGATTAACTGAGCACTTCAGCAAGGTCTGTGTATGCTATACTACACTACATTACATACATGTAGTTTTCCCTGTTAAACAAACCATAGATCCCTAAGGATGTTTTCCATAAAACCGTGTTGATGGTATTAATTACATCCTTCACTGGCTATCAGTTGAGTCTTGTACTAATTTCCCCATGATTTTGCTTGGGACTGATGTTAACTTAATTTCTCAAGGTCATTCTTTTTCTTTTTGAATTTTTGGATGGGAAAATCCACTAAATTTGCATGCCAGAATTAATGTATAAAATATTTTTTCCAGTTTCTGTCCTGTATGGTATCCCCAGGTATAAGTGTTTACACTACTCACATGAATCTTAAAGACATCAGATGATTTCTTGTTTCTCCTGAAAATGGATATAAATGAACATGATTGCTTGATAGTCAAACAATAGATGTATGTTTGTTTGTTTGTTTGTTTAAAACTACATCTGCTGGAGAAAGTTCACTGCATTCTGTTTAGGAGATGAAAGGAAATTAAACTCTTTGTCAGCTAGACACTTGATTCTTTTTTTTTTTTTTTTTTTTTTTTTTTTTTTTTTTTTTTTTTTTTTTTTTTTTTTTTTTTGTATGACCATATTGTTTTCTTTGGTGTTTCTTTGACAGAAGTTGCCAGGAATAAAATATTGGCAGAGAAAAAACTCAGGGGCACTGTAAGGTCAGCAATAGCTGCTTTAATTTGCAGGGGGAAAAGAAAAAGTATTCTTTTTGTTTCTAATTAAGGATATTTTTGCAGATGAAAATACATGCATTTTAGCAGTTTTCTCTGTCTATTGGTCACCAGGAAGATTACCAATTTATTCTTAGATTTAAGAACATTTAACATTGATGTATACATGGCTTTACACTGCCTGTTGATTCTGCTGCCACTGGAAGTCTCTGGGCTCTGATGACATTGGCTGTGGCTCATTGGAGACTAAGCAGGGGTTTCAGAACTTCTTCCCTCAACTCTTCTCTCTTTTTTTTGGTTTTTGTTTTTTGTATAAAAGGTGAAAAAAATATTAGTACTTACACCATTTAATTTGTTCTGCTCCAGGTCTTCAGCTTTGAGTCGCTGTAATTGGGTTTGAGAATTGAAGTCTCTCGTGCTTGTATTAATACAATTTTTCACTTTAGGTTTTTTATTCCTAACAAGCAGATACATGCAGAAAAGCAACTAGATCATAGTACTAGAAGTACAATCTGAAATTTGCAGAACATGGATGCTATAATTTGCAAAAAATTAAAATCTTTATTTCTAAACAGTAAATAGAACTTGAAAACTGTTTGTAGCATCACTGGTGTGCACATGTACCAACTTTAAAAAGGTGCTTAATTAATAGAGCTTGACTGATTTTTATACTCTTCAGGTTTCTTGGATAATTCCCAAGTGATGAGAAGGTTTGTCAGAATATGCTGGAGGTGTGTGTTTCGGTTCTGGAATTTAATCCTCCTTTGTTTCTTTTTTCCCCTAGTCTGACCGATTCCATGTTTGGGTATACTCTGTACAGTGAGAATTCTCTTACTCTGAGCCAAAACTCATCAGAGTCCATTCCAACATTTGCAAAGACCTTCAGGTCATGTTCTCTTTTCCTCCAAATGGTTTTAAAGCTTAGTCAGAATCTTGGATATGACATAGGAATTTACTTCCTCTGCAGATCAGGAAAACATTCAGTGAATTCAGAGTATCTGCTGCATGTGAGAGCCTTACCAAGTTTGCATGTCAACTCCACAACCCTCCTTTGTATTCTCCAAATACTCAGTTTGCAATAAATTGAAAATAGTTCATAGGTCTTTGGGCCAAGAGCACTCCAAAACTTCTTGGGTCCAGCATATCTCAGTATTCAAGAGGGATGTCTTTGCTCCCTATGTCATCTAGACCCATCTTCTGGTGTTTTACAGTTCCTGACTGAATGATCCAATTTAATATGGATCTGAGAAAGAGGGTGAGGCTGCTTAATGCCTGGGAAATAAAAAAAAAAAAAAAGAAAAAAATCCGAACAACCAAACCATTGCCTTGGCTTGCACTTTATCTCACTGCCACCAGCTCTTTTTATACTCAGATTAGGCAGGCAGCATGTTGACACAGCCCAGACTGCATGTTCTTACATGAAAAAGCAGCATTTTTAATTAAACACACTTGCTGCTTTTTTCATAGTGACAAGCCTTCTGCAGTTTATGGTGTTATTCATTGAAAACTGAATTTCTTATCTTGTTTTCCCCAACCAAGAGCTTTCTTTCTCAAACTCATAATTTTCTTTGTCTGCAGTATTTGCCTTCATTTACAAGAACAGTGTCATATTAAGGTTCCTTAATTTTCCCTAGAAATTATGTGTCTGGTGATTTTTCACTTTACCCATTGCAGTGAGTCCAATGTTCTCTCCTTTCCCCTCCTTTCCATCTTCAGCCTAAGGTAGACACATTATCTAGAATTTAACCAATGAAGTTACATCAAAGTATTACAAATTGCAAATGTCTTCACTAAGATTAATACAATTATATTACAGCCAAATGTTCAATTAAACTATTAATAGGAATAATGAAATGGGAGAAAACCTACCCCACCCTAAAACCCCTTTTGTATCCCACAATGTTGGTGAGTAAACATTTAGCAAGCAAGCTGAAACATAGGCAGAATATTTATGTCCTTGTGTTTATTCCAGCCTTTTAGCTCCTGCTTAGGGATTAACAATGAAAGCAATGTCTTCTTGGATTCATTTTCTTTAAATTATATTAACTCTTTCTTGGAAACATTTTGATATGAGAGTGGTGCTGCCAGTCCCTCTCTGCCTTTTGCAATGAAGTAAACAAACCCAAAGACCACTCTTAGCTGTGTAAAGGCTTTTGAGAAAAACATTTTGTGGGCTATCTGACAGCCAGGGTAACTTGAACTGCCAAGTTTAATTTTTCTTGGAAAATGTGGAGGTAATGCATTACAAAGTTGTTCATTTAATGTAGGTGTGCTTCTGGGCTTAAAAGTAAATCCAACCCCAAAACAGCATTGATGAATCATGGTCCACAGATATCTGTCAACAGGGAGACAAGGCTGAGCAAAATGTGTTTGCAACTTGTCTCCTTACCTCTAATTTATATAATTTAACAAATGTTTACTAGAGTTTTAATGGATCAAGTAAATCACGCCAAAGATGCCTATGGAGCTAATTTTCTAAAACAATTGGAGCTGAATATTTCATTTAGTCCTTTGTTGTATCACTACTCAAAATAACATCTCCAAATTGCCTCCAGATATGGAGGAAATCATCACCAAAAGCACTGGGGGATGTTCCTGCTGGAATCAACTTCTTGATTTGGGGTCCAGGCACCTCCTGCCTTCAAGGGTGTTACACCACAGCAGCTGTCACTGGCTCCAGTATCTCTGAGCAATTACTGGTGGTGTTCAGCACAGACCTTCCCTAGTCGCTTGTAATTGTGTTTGTTTGGGGGCACTGTACTGTGAAATGTTCTCTAGAGAACAGGCTGTGGTCAGGGGCTCAA
Source organism: Dicaeum eximium (assembly GCA_013396995.1). Taxonomy (NCBI): domain Eukaryota; kingdom Metazoa; phylum Chordata; class Aves; order Passeriformes; family Dicaeidae; genus Dicaeum; species Dicaeum eximium. The sequence goes on along the minus strand of VWZP01000137.1, from coordinate 33,431 downwards.
CAGGAGAGCTGTTTTCTGAGTACAAGCAGTAGGAGCCTCTTCTCTTGCTGGCCACAGGAACAGTGTGCTGCCCTTTCTCAGGCCACAGGAGTTCCCATCTGGCGAGGAGAGATTGAGCAGCACACTGTGTATTGGGGCAGGCTCAGCCATTTCATGAGAAAAGTGATTTCCCAGTCCCACTCCCCCCACCTGTTCAGTCAGCCTAAACACTGAGACTGCGAGGTCTGGGTTTTCAGGGATTCTTTCTCACACTTTTGGTTTTCAGTGAAGCAGGAGATGGGGCAGTGGTATCCTCTAGATACAGAAGAAGAGCTGTCATCCTGCATGTGTCACTGGTTTTGTTTTTAATTTGGTTTTGTGGTTTCAGAGGCAGCCCAGTCTTGGCCTCTGCTTAGGCTCAGTGCATAACTGCGTTGTCTCTGCTCTCTGCACTGACTGACACCACCCGAGGAATTGTTTAAGTGGCTGCAATCCAACTTCCCAGGACCTCTGCAGTATTTCCTGCTGAAATACTGTTCTACACCCTAAACTGATGAAAGCTAGCCTTTGCTTAAGAGCACTACTGATACCTTATACCTCAAATTCTTCTGGAAAACACTGGGCAAAGCCCTGGCAGCAGGGTTTTTTCCAGTTCTTTTGAGGCACTGGTGCTGTTGTCTTGCCACTGGCCAAATTCTACCTGCTGGTGAGAGTAGTTTTGCAGAACTGCTGGAAAGAGGACAGCAATGAAAATCATGCTGCCTCACTGTTTCCTCTCTGAAACAGGCTCTACTTTGCCAGTCTTTGGTAAAACATTTCCACTCTACTGCTGCTGTTTAGAGGATGCCTTTTAGCCCACTAAGCTGCCCAGAGAGCATAAAAAGAAAAAATAAAGGTAGGTGCCAGAGATGGTGGAAGAGGGGAAAACTCAGCTCCAGATGCCTGCTCGACCTCATTTTCAGAACTTGTGCTGTAAACACCAAAATAATATTTATCTTAGCATAACTCAGAGAGAGGGGATGCCCACTGGTGGGTTTGCAGTTGCTGCTTGGGAAACACAGGAAGGAACACAATTCCCCAGTGCCCATGGTGCCAGTTTTCACTGAGGTGCAACTGAGCAGGAAGCTGAAGTTCTTCAGGAGTAGGGCATGGTTCAGAAAAAGCAAGGAAAGCAGCAGCATCCCTGTTGGTGATCCCTGTAGATGTTTACCAAACCAGCCTCTTCTTAAGGGAAAACCCATTGATTAAATTCATTCTCTTCCTCCTTTGCTTTGCTAAAGATTGCTACAGGTGATGTTTTTAAAATTAATACATTATTTGAGTGAAAGCAGTGATGGATCAGAGCTGGAGTTCTTTCTATTCCCACTTCAGCTATTGTTTTAAAGATTCTTGCATTGATTGATTTTGGCAAAATTGTGTGTGGTTCTCTCTTGTGCAGATGTTAAGGCTGAATTTACTTCATGCTATTTTGGAACTAAAGCAAGCTGCAGTACAGCTATACCCAGTATCATTGTTATTGTTTTATCCACCAGCAGAAAAGCAATGGGAAGTGTCGTCAAATAAACTTTTATTCTAGAGAACAGTACCACATGGAGATCACTGAACAGCCAGGAGCCACTGTTTATGAGACATTATTTGATTCTTTTAATTTGATTTCTTCTGTTTCAAACAGAAATACGTGAACCAGAAATCAAAGACAACTTTCTTTCAGAAGCACCTGAATACAACAGATCTGAAGTAAAATATTTTATTCAGCAGCTGCTCCGGAGCTGAATAAATATTTTACTCAGAGCTGCTCCATAATATTCCTGTTGCTGGCCATGAGGTCTGTGAAGCAGCAAGGGAGCTCCTGATGTGTTTGTCCCATGGGCATCCCTGCTGTAAAAATTGCTTCAGAGCAGCCCAAAACATCCAGCTCCTCCATCCCAGCTGTCTCATGGGAGCACTGGCATTTTTAGGAGCCCTATGTCCACCTCCTTAAGGATGTTACTACTCTGGAGGTGGGAGCAGAGTGTGGTCAGGTTCTGGACCTTGAATTCATTAACTAGGTACCCAAGGAGCCAGAAGAGTGTTCAAGAAATCAAAATCTCCAAGTAGCTGGATTAAAATGAAATGTCAGACTTGCATTCTTCATTACTTGTAAAATTTCTGCAGACAGCATTTTAAATTATTTAGCTTGAAAGAGAATTTGGATGCCACAAATGGGGAATGTTTACACAGTCTTAGACATATAAGGCATAGCTGTTTATTTGCAGGGAGATTTATAAAACAAAAAAATTCCCTCCAAACATGACACAGCAGTATTGACTCTGAATCCTTCCAACTCATGCCTAGCAGGCTTGATTTGATTTAAAGGGTAATTCTGAAGAATGGTTTAATTTGGGTTTTCCTTCCTGTAAGCAGGCTGCAGATATCTGACAAAAAATATTCCTGAGGTAAATGTTACTACTCACAGTCCCTGTATTGTCACTGCAAATTATTCACCTTTGTGTATTGTGAGAGTGATAAAAAAACCATTGGAAATGATATGAAGATTCTCTTACAATAGCACTGTGCATCTAATTGTTCTCTTCCTGGTGACATTCTCAGATGTGTAAAGTGACTGGATCTTTTCCAGGCCATTCCATACAGCTTAGAGAAATCTTTCCAACAACTCATTACTAAGTTACAATAAGCACAACATACTGATTAGACTAATAGTTGGCTTGGACTATAACTTACAGTCTTTCCTTCTTTAATTTAGATGCATGCAATATGGAGTGTAGCAGCCACACAATTAAACAGATTCTTTCTTAGAAATTGCCCAGCAGGGATGGATGATCCCCATTCAAATTTTCTGTTGAAAATTACAAAGATATGAGAACTGCAGTTTTAGTTTTTTGGTTTTTTGGGTTTTTTTCACAGCTGAGGAATATGTCTGTAAGCCTCAGGATACATTCATGTGTCTCTGAACTTATCTCTTTTTGTGTTAAAAATTCAGCTAAGTTGAGCCAAGTTGAATTTACACTACACAGTAAGACTCAGAGATGTAACAGTACTGATCTTTGTTGATGTCAAGAAAAGTCCTACAAATGCCATAGGACTGAACTCTGAATAACTTGGGACCCATTCATATAGTTTTGGACATTTCAAGGGAAAATCATTGTCTTAAGAATAAGAATTCTACTGACTCCACTGCTGTAAAACTGCTGCATATTCTCGTTCTTCAGATGATGATGATTGAATATGTAATTTTATTTTTCAGACCAGAATGTTCATAAGACAGCTAGCAAGCCTTCTTCAGATTGATTTGACCTGCAAGAACAGATTTCACTTTTTTTTTTTTTTTCATAGCTCAGGACATATTTGTTCTCTTCATCTCCTGGTAGTTTTCATTTTGGTTCTAAGTACAAATGAAGAAACAGTCTTCCAGTAGAAAATCTGATGAGTCTGATATAATCTAGGGGGGGACTTGAACACCTAGTCCTGACTTCCCTGCATGGTCTCACCTGTGTATGCTTTCCCAGCTGAGCTGGGCTTACATTTCTAAGCTATCAATGCAGAGCAGACATTGCCAAGAAACCAATTTATCATCTACAGGGGATGAGCATCCTGTCCTTTTCTGTCCTTTTTATACAGTCCTGCATTTCAGTGTTGTATCCTTCCGTGATGTTCAGCACACAGTATCCAGTTTTATCTTTGCAACAGTTACCTGGTTGATGATTTCCCATTGTTCTGAAAAGGCTAAATATTTTCTTCTCTCTCCTGAGGCACTTTTACTTATTATCTTTTCAAGCTGTTTCTTTGAGTTGAAATCCCTCCAGGGAGTTCTTAGAAGGTCAGCTCTGGTTTGTTTTTAAAAATGCAGTGTTCAGCTAATTCCCAAGAGTTGTTTAACAGTTGAGAGCTTTTTTTTTTCTTTTTTTTCCCCTCCACTCAAGCCTGCCCTGTCCATTTCTGTTACATTTCAGTCATGGAAATGCTGAAAATCTGGGGTTGGTTCTCAGGCTGCACCAGGAGTGGGTTGTGATATGGGTGTTCATCAGGTGCAGATGAGGCTCTCAGAATAAGCTCTCTTCACCCCTACTGGGATTTCCAGGCCCTGGAAACATCTCCCTACTGGTCTGCACAGGTGATCTAGAGACAAATTGCCTTTAGCTGCTTATGTACCAAGCCAGCCACTGTGATATCACAATATCACCAGGCCAATAGATAGCTGGGTCTTGGTTTTAAGCCCAGCTGTCCTTAGAAGAGTTGCAGCTTCTTAAATTGCAGGTTAAAAAAAAACACAAAACAAAACCAAGCACTGACAGACAGGTTTGAACTTTTGGGGTGACTTTTGTTTTTTGTTTAGGCACATGAAACTCATTTCTTTAAGGTAAAAGAAACTTGGGAATTTTCATTGTCTGCAGAGTGTATAAGAGTACAGGATATTTGGCAAGCAAATTTCTACTTCTAAGTCAAAAACTGATTAATTCAAAGACCTACACAGGGGGTCACAGCTTGAGGAGGTAAAATGTTGCAGTGGTCAGTGTTTTCATGCTCCATGACGGCATTTGCAGTGCCCAGGAGCTGGATGTACCTGCTGGTGTCCCAGATACTGGTGTGGACAGACATCAGGAGGATTTCATGAAGAGTTGCATGACAATGGATCCTGGACTAGTTAGTTTGATGTTGACCTAGAGAAGAGTCTGGGCTTGCTTTAAAGTAGAGCTGTATTTGTGAGTACAGCTCTGTTAGTAGGTTTGGCAGATAATGGGCTTGTTTCTCTCCTCCCCCTGCTCTTCAGTCAAATCTAAACTCTCAGCATCTAATGAGCATCTGCTCATTCTTCTTTGAACTCTAAAATTCCAAGGTAGGTACAGTTTGCCATCGTGGCGACTTCTGGATTTAATGAATACTTCTGACACAGACTGAGGCATCATGAAGGGAAACTCAGACAGACACTGAAAACATAAATTCTCTGTCACGTCGGTACTCTTTCTCCTGGTGCTGTCCTTTTCTTTCCCCACCTGCACCTCAAACTCCCACTCTATAGAGGCTTCCTTTGTGCGTGATTAATCACAGCTTCTTCCTGTCAAAATAAACCTACCTACATTCTTATTGTTATCATATCTGGGTGCCCTGAAATTGTCTCTGACTTTCTTTGTTTGAGCAGTTCATCCCTTCTCATTTCTATCCTTCTTCTTGCTGGTAGAAGGTTCATTCTCTAGGGTGTGAGAGGCTAGGAGATGTCAGGGAAAGTTGTAGGTGCCCTTTCAGTCAATTGTTTATTTATGGTAGGTAACATTTTTGTGGAGCTGTGCTCAATATGAAATCTTTTCAGGGCAGCTTTAGAAATTGTGCATCTTTTGTGAATTTTTCTTTGCAGAGCTATATCCAGAAAAACTGAAATGACTAACAAAAATATTTCATCTTGTAACTCTGAAATTTCACCCATCCTGTGGTTTTGAAGGCAGCTGATGGTTATGAAAGTACTGCAGAGCCATGCTGCCTTAGAGAATGCAAAAAAAAAGGCCCATATTTAACTTAGATAACATTTTCTTTTAAATATTATGAAAATTTCTTCTCACTTCCCTCCCAAAAACCAGCTCTGAGTGTTCCAACTGAAATGCAAATAGTTATTGGGCTGTAAGAGATGGAGAGGATTGACACAAGTAATAACACATCTATAGAAATCTTAGTGGTAGACTATAGAAAATTAATTGCGTCCTCAATTGTAGATAGAGGTGGAATCTGCATTAACATTTTTTAATTCATATATCTTTTTCTCAAAGGGGCTTATTGCTCAAAGGTCTTCCAAACTTAGGGAATATGATCTGAGGTTATTGAGTCTTTCAGAACACGGACAGAAAGTCTCCTTATGGGGGAGGAAGGGTGGCCCAGTACAATCTAAGCAGCTCATCTGAGAGTACTGGAGACCTCTGGTTGTTGCCAGTCACTGCAGGTGATTGAATGGAACAGTTATCCAAAGGAATTCTTAGGCATGAATATTCTTGCTGCCACATCTCAGCTGGCCCAAAGGATGACATAGAGTCATAGAATAAGATGAGTTGGAAGAGACCCACAGAGATCATCAATTCCAACTCCTGGCCCTGCACAGGGGTGTCCCAAGAATCACACCCTGTGCCTGAGAGTCCAAAGGCTTCTTGAACTCTTTCAGGCTTGGTGCTGTGACCACTCCCCTGGAAATCCTGTTCAGTGCCCAAACACCCTCAGGGTGAAGAACCTTTTCCTAAAATCCAACCTAAACCTCTCCTGACACAACTTCAGGCTGTTCCCTTCTGCTCTACCACTGGTGGTCAGAGAGACAGATCAGTGCCTGTCCCTCCTCTTCCTCTCACGAGGAAGGTGTAGGTACTTTATGCAGATATGCAGACAGGGTGCATGCAGGAAACATTGCTGTATTTAGTAATGATTTTGTCTGGTTATGTTTTAGAAATAGATGGGAAAATGAAGTGAGAGACAAATGCCAGGAATAAATCTTGTGCCTTTCTGAACAGGATCTGCCAGCTTTCACAGGGGTAAGTAGAGATTTACCTAGAGTGGGGAGAGAGAGAGCTAAGTAAGGAACTACCTCACATTGCCCCATACTTAAAACCATCAGAGGTGCTCGGGGGAGGGCGGTGCTGGCCCCAGGGATGTTCTCCAGGCCGGGAGCATCTCCGGTGGGGAAGCTGCCGGGAGCGCTGGGTTTGGCTGGCCGTGCATCGCCACCTGGTGCCTGGCGGGGAGAGGAGCCTCAGACTCGGCTGTGCCACCTTGGTGGCTGCNTAAAAGCCTTGGTTTGGGTGTTTGGGGTCCATTTTGTGCCTTGCTTCTCACATGCTGAGTCTGGTGTGCAGACGGTGCTGAACTTAAGAGAAAATAAACAAAAACCTGAAGACCAAGAGAAAGAGAGCCCTGCACGTTCTTCAGCCTTTGAAAGAACTCAGCAGTGGGAACCCCCTCCAAAGAGCCCAGGGGTTTGGGTTCCCACACTTGTTGGGGCCACCAAAAAACCAACACCAGGACATCTTCCCCTCCACGGTCCCCACTCTGCCAGCCGCGAGTCCCTCTGCTAGCCCGGCAGCCGGGGCCGAGAGCCATCAGGAAATGCTGCTCAAATCCCGCGGATAACTTTCCAAGGGGTGTTACATGTATTAGCTGTGGCCAAGGGGGTGGATGGCCTCGGGCTCAAAACTGGTGCTGTGTTTGCTGTCCTGTCCTCCCAGTTTAAGGATCTTTTTCCTCTGTCAGCTTTGAAGATAGTCTTCTCCACATTCATTCTGTGTCACCAAATCTAGTTTTTCCCTTAAAATATAGGGGGAAAGCAGAGCTGGTGATCTGAGAAATATAAACATACATAACAACATACATAATAACAGAATATTACAACAACAGAAATAACAACATACATATAAATGTACATTTAAGCACTTGGTGAAACATTGTTTAATGTTGGAACAAATCCCTTATTTTCACCTATATGATGTTTGCCTTTGTATAAAAAGGCATAAATGACATACGAAATCGAGCGAAATTAAGAAAAATTATGTCATTCTGCTCATGCACATCACAGATGATGGCACATTGTGCCAAAAAATAAAGACAGAGCCCAAGTGAATTGAGACAATCTGACTGCAAGATGCTCAGTCTGACAGAGGTAGGTGGCTCATTCTGACTACCAAAAAGACTCAGGATATTTTTATTTTGTCCAGAAAAATACAAACAAGCAAAGAAGCAAACAATTAAGAAAACAGCCCAGTACTTCAGCATATTGAAATGAAGAAATCATTTAAGCTTTTGGATGTCTAAATGAATCACTAGAACCAGAAAATACTCCTGAGATTGTGGATAAATAGAAAAAACACCTAAGACCTGGTTATTTTTGCCAAAAGTATCAAATCTTTGAGATTGAAGGAAAAGCTCTTTTTGGGGTAAAGTTACTACCTGTTAGAAGACCAACTGTAGGTATAAAATATATTTATACATTGATAGTTGATTTTGTCTACATAAAGAGCAGTAAGAAAGCTCCTGGGGTTGATTGCACTTCAATTTGAGCACATTACACTAATTAGAAAATCAGCATGATAAGTCTTATTAACAAGTACCAACATGTTTTAAAAGTATAGTAATATTTTTATTTTTATATCAGTTTTATATTAATATTTATTATATTAAGTAAATAAGAATTTTAAAAATTGTGTCTGAGCCACAGAAAATTTCACGTATGGTAAAGTTAGCTATGACTACAGATGCTTAGCTGGAAGGATTTCCTGGAAGTGCAACATTAGCAAAACCTTCTCTCTTTTGATCTGGCTGAAGGTCCAGTAAACACCTGCCAGTACAATGCTCAGTGCCCACTGTGGAACAAGCTTAGAATAATGGTCAGTGTTTCATACACCCTTTGGGAAATCAGAACAAAGGAAACCCATTTGGGCTACTTGTACAAGCACCAGGCTACAACAGAAGACAGTTGTTTGTGCAGAGCTAAACAAGAGAAAGGTACTCTTGGAGGAGATTAATTCTAGACTCAGATGAACTAAGAAACCATCACCTGTAAAGAATGATATTGCTTGAAAGAGCAGTACATCTGTTCATTGCCTAGAGGCACAAACAAGCAATATTGGTGTGCAAAAATATGGTTATGTAAATTAAAATAATCATAGAGGGAACAGTGAGGAAAGAGCCATGGCTTTTCAAGAAATCTATGTAGTAGTGTAATTTGTACATGTACTTCTTAGTTAAGTCCTGCATTATTTTATTGGCAGTTCATGAACTCAATACATAAAAAATAACAAAAAAGCCAAATTCGTTTTCATTCCATAACTTGCAAGTCTTAAAGTAATCAGAGCATTAAATTTCAAAGATGAGTAAAAAACAAGCCTCTACTGAATTAAAAGAGCTTTAAGTATTTGCAACTATACTCTCCTCTGTTTCTGTTTACAAATGTGATTTTTATAACTAATTGGAGACTAATTTTTTTTCTCCATACAGAAGGAGACAAGAGAAATGGCTTCTGTAAGATACCTTCATGATTAAAGGTGAATGGGATGAACTTGTCCATGATGAAGAGTGAATCTGCTGAGTGAATGGATGATCACAGACCCAGGGAGGCTCCAGGGAGCTGGGTGAAGGTCACCAGCACATCATAGCTTGTCTTACACTAGGGCACTTTCCTCAAGGCCTGTCTCCAAACATTACAGAGGTTTAGTAGTTGAGGGGAAAAAAAATTATTAAAAAAAAAGTTTTTTAAAGAAGTTTAAAAAACAAAACAAAAACTCCCAAAAATTCCTGCATGTAGTTTATTCAGCAAGTTAGTTTATTTAAACAGCTGAGCACTAGACTCAACTAAACAGTATTGTCTCCCCTTATTTCAGCTTAAGCTGGTAAGGATACAAGTAGCTGCAGTTAAATTCATTACACATGTTGTTCTGTTGGATGCTGTCTTTTATTTATATTAAGACAGAATGCAATTCAGGTCGCTAAAATGTAGGCATCATCCAGTCTGAAGCACCTGTTAGGGTCCCCCTGTATCCAGTGTCCTTTCCATTCCTTGGTTTCACTGGCGCTCAGCTGTGACTGAAGCATCCATGCACACCTCCTCCAGGAGAGAGAAAGTGATTACACAGAGAAGGGCACTTTCTGCTCTTTACCCACAGGCTGTCGTTTTCAGGTAGTTTTGGCTGCTCAATTGCCCAATCATGAGCCTAACAAAGTGGCAGGGTACTTGTGTTCCCTGGGCAGAGCCAGATGTGCTCTCCTAGACCACTCGCTGTTCTCTATTTTGCTTCCTCAGTTGTTTTCATTTCACAGCTTTACTTTAAGTGTAATTGGGTTTTGCTCTCTCACTGATGGAACACCAAGGAATGGAAAAGACATAGCAAAACCAGAGTGAAATAGCTATTCAGGAATGAGACTACGATGTTCCTTTTCTTTTTTTTTTTGTTCTCTCCCAGAAGGGGTCCCTACCAGGTAAAGTTTCAAGAACTAAAACAGCAGCCTCTGCAAAAAGCAATTAAGGCTACTCTGTGAAAATACACACATCTTAGAAAATCTCACTTTAATGTGTAGAGAAACTGTCATTTGAGCTGTTCATAGACCCATGACTCTCACTGTTTTGCTGTTGGCAGATCACAGTGTGGCACAGGTCTTGGAACAGGGCCTGCAACCCTCACCTGGAGAAACAGCACTGCTGACAAGGGACAGCTGGTGGATTATCTGGCTTTAAAAAGTCTGTGGAGATTACTACAACTACGGAGGCTGTAGTTTCTGTGGCCTCAAACCTGCATCATCCTTGGACTAGCACAAATATTTGTGTAGTCAGGTGACAGGTGAGACTCTGGGAGCTGAAAAACAGCCTTGCCAAAACCAATGAAAAGATTTATTTTTCAGTCTTCTCAGTACTGCAGAATATTCACAGAAAAGCTTGTGCTAGCACAAGGAAGCAGTGTGGAAACAAACTGAGGAGAAGGGCAGGATTGCCTCTTCTGGTGGCTGTGCTTCCTTTGCTAGGCCACATGTGTTGTCTGAAGTACAGCCAAAGGCTACTCATCTGAAAATGTTTGAGCCACTGCACAGCCCAGCTTGACTCCCTCTCCTTTGGAAAACATTACTCAAGCTGTCAGTGCTGTTAAGGAATCTAAGATTTGCAATCTTTCCCCTGTCTAGATCTTTACTTTGGGGAGTAACCTTGAGTAAACCTGGAGAGAAAACAATCAGACTGGGTGACATGCCACCATTATTGCTTGTGTTAAAGTCTTTGTCAGCTTAGCACACAGAGAAACAGGATCCTTGAGAGGTTTGGCTTTGCCTGTCAGTGCCATTGAAATGGGAGCAGGTTTGTACACACCATGATTTGCTTTTGGCAGCTGGCTCTTAAGATCATGAAATCTTGATTTGTTTCTATTGCTGTAATGTTTAGGACAGGTTACATGGACATTTCCTCATTGAAGAGAAGGAGCTGAGACAAAGACATTGGTGTGCTCTGATGTCAAGGACTTCGTGAAATATTTGCAGGAAAGCTGTATCATTAACACAGAGGTACTGTAAATATCAATGGGTTGATGTCTATCCACCACAAAAGAAATATTTCACATGTACTGATGGGATAAAAGCTTATATCTTGCTTTAGCTAAGCAGGTCGTTTTTCTTGCTAGACTATAGAAGTGCATGTTTACAGACAGCTGTTTAAAGTGTCACTTTTAAAGGGTGCTCACCACCTCACCTGTCCAGCCTGAGAGATTACCAGTATGGAAGGAAAAACATAGTGCTAGGAAGGTTTTACTGTGTGACATCGTGACCAGATCAAGGGTTTCTGCTGATGTTAATCCATGTTATCTTGTAATAAGTATCAGCAATGAGCCAAGCACAAAATGGCTGATGTTAACTGGAGCCAGTCTAACCTGGTGGTCAGCAATATTTAGCAGATCACTGCAGAAAGATTGCCAGGGGTGTGGAGGCTGTGAAGCAGCTGCCTGACCTGCAGCAAACTGCAGTGGCAGCAGCAACTGGGAATGCCACTGCAGTACAAGCACTGACAAGGTCCAAGACAGGCTGTAGACATTTATAATGAATTACTCTGGGATGAAGAGATAAAGAAGACCTTGTAAAATCACTTCTGAAGTCAGAGCAAGCCATTCAAGGGGAAGCAGTACCTGCAAGGAGTGTAATCTTAGAAGGAAAAAAAAATCAAGGTCATTCTAACTTTGCAGCAAAGATTTTCTTGTTTCAAGCAAGACAGCAAAATACCTTGTGTGTGAAGCATGTCAGAAAGGCTTTGACAAAAAGTGTGAAAGGAAAAGGCTGTTCACCTTGAGCCAGTGAATAGGGACAGGGCTTACGAGGTCAGCATTCATTAGCTACATTTATGAAGGGTAAAGTATGATCAGAAGTGACAGAGTTACACAATTTATCATCACCCACCTCTTAACAGTGGCAACTCCTGTGAAAGTTGGTGGGCATCGTGGCCAATGGAAAATAAATCACACACAAATACAGTGAGACAATAGGCAGAAGTAAGTGTACCCACATAAGGCTAATCTTGAGCTGTATCCAACTAACCAAGATTGATATTTAATATCCTAGTCCGATAGTGATGATTATCCTGTTACCTTGAGAGTTTATGGTTTAATTGGCTGAATATATAAAAGCATGCAAATCTAAAGATAAGGCGTGATTTAGCCTCAGGGCTTCTCCCCAAACATATGTTCTCAGTAAAAAGCAAAAATTCAAACTAAGTTTATGTTTCAGAGCCTGATCTGACACTTGATTCTTCCAGCACGTTCCAGCCAGAAAGATATGACCTTCAGTTGTCTTGAAAACAACCTGTTTAGGAGCTTTACAGATTTCCAAAGGTAATAGAACTTTAATGAAAATGAAATACATATTCGACTGCTGCCAGATAAAGTGGTTGATGCTGAAGAGAGAAACTCACTCTTTCTATCCTTCTTTTTTTCTTTCTTTCTTCTGAGGGAGGGTTCATTTTCATAGATGGGGACTTTCCAAGAGCTTTCTACTTCACACATAGGTGTGACATCTAAGAAGCCAGAAGAGTGCTGGGCTGGTGGATGCGGGGCAAAAAAAACCATCCATGGGATGAGACCTGCATAGCTCTGAACTCATACCTGATTTTTGCTGGGTTAGTCACCATTAAGTACAACACCAGTTGCCTCATGCATGTTCAGTCAAGCCCCTACTTGACAGTTTTGGGCTGCTCTTGCCTTAGTTTGAAGTTAATTGAAAATACATTAGAAAAGGTGCTTTTGTCTGTCTGAGTATGTGGGGAAATACAGCCCTAGCAAGAGTCACCCTGGTATGCAGAACAGTGCAAGAGGATGTGTGTGAGAACCAGGCTGCAGAAGAGCACCAGAATGCTTCCCTTGAGAGGAGCACAGGCTAAGACAAAGCCGTTCATTCATTACAGAAAAAATCAGAGCAGGCTAAGCTGGGAAAACTAGAAAATCTGAAATTATATAAAATTAGGTGTAAGTGTTAATCAAGAGCTAATTACCTTCTGTAAGCAACTGACTCACAGATGTTCTGAGCCTCACAAAAAGAGACAGGAATTTGTGTGGTAACAGCAACAGCATTACAAAACCTGTGTTACTGTCTGTTGCATTTCCATGTAATTCATGCATTTTATTTTTTGGAAAGCAGATCTAGGGAAAAGAAAGTGTTGCTCCACTGGAGAGTTACCACCAGCTCCAGTTTGTGACTGAGATGGCTGGTGCATGTGGCCAGTCTAAGGCTGCACAGAGAGATGCAACTGAGGAGGCTTTTATTTGTCTTTTCTGTTTGAATGCATGAATTTTCATGTAGAATCATAGGAAATTTCAGCACGGGAAAAGGATCTGGGCAACTGGTAATGTGAGCTATTAATTCTGGAGACGACCTCCAGTCAATTAATGTTACAACTCTCCAGGACGAACCTTTTACCATAATGGTAATAAACACGGTTTTGATAGCGCTCTGGTGAATGATCCTCATGCTCCTGTTGAAAGACTATTCTGGAAGCTCAGACCCAGCACTGAACCCTCAAAACATCCAAGTGAAATTCATTTATAACTGGTTGGTGCCTGTTTGATTTGCTGCCAGTACAGTCCAGTAGTTTAAGCAATGTTCTCCATTTGTACCATTCTGAGGTTCATTTTCCCTGAGGAAAAATCCTACCCTCTTCTGGGTTTCATTTTGCTAGCCAGATAAGCTGTGCTCTTTCAGGGTTTTGGTGGGGTTTTTTTTGGTTTTGGTTTTTTTTTGTTGTTGTTGTTGTTGTTTTTTTTTTTTTTTCTCTCTTATGCTGCTTGCAGGTACGTAAAACTTCAAGGAAAAATACAGTGAAAACACTGAGAAAGAAAATTTGTATGCAGTGAGAGAGGAGTGGAGGGGGTTGTTTCAAAGGAAGCAAGAACAGAGGAGAAAAGGAAACAAGAATGTCTGAACACAGTAGTACAAGACAATGGGCAGCTGATAAATTTGGCTAAACCTTCTAACCTGATTTCTTTGTGACCTGTTTAAAAAACCCAAATTGTTGATATATAAACCATTCTTCATAAAATTGGTAGATGCAGAATTGTGAAGAACTGTTTCTTTTCATCTTTGAAGGAGTGATCTGCTTCTTCTGCACCGTTTTGAGAAAAGCAAATTTCCAAATACTTGCTCAGAAAACTGCAGTGAAACAAAAAGATATAGGTGTAACTAGAAATAGTTGCTGGTTTTTGTAGAAAACTGTTGTCCTGTGCTTCACCATCATTCCTGTACTCACCTGCCAGCCGGATGCACTGATGGCAAACTTGTGATAGCAGACCCTGCTGGAGCTGATGATGCCTTTTCTGATGTGATACCAGATTCACTTTTCATCCACAGAAAACCAGAAGTGCTTTCTTGATTGCTTTCCCTTGCTCAGAAGCTGGAAACAAAATAGCAAGCTGATTTAGTACCAGTGCTTGTTGGCCTCTCCATGTTTTTACTACGGCCAGACTACTCCACAGCAGGTTCCTCGAGTTTTTTGAAGATGTAATTTGGTCTAAGTGCATGAAGTCATGCATTTGAGTCTGACAGTGATAAGTGCCAAAATTCTGTATGGCTCAAATTAAAAGCAGACAGACTGGGGTATGGATTCAGACCCTCCTTGGTTTTCTGCATATCATGCTTCCAAAATTATTGATATGGTTCTGTACTCAAACTGTGCCCTCTCATCACTGTGTTTTACTTGGATCAACAGGATGGAGTTACCTGGGGGTTTTGTCACTACTTGGAAACCAGAAGAGAATGGAGGAAAATGTAGGCATTTTCTTTTTTATTTTTTATGTGTTTTGATTAAGCAATAAACCGTCTAACCTTAAAATAAATGTCTGTGAAGAAATACATTTTAAAAAATAAGACGACTCTTTAAATCATTTTTGAACAGAGATGAGAACTACCTAAAATGCTTGCACAAATGCAAAATAAAAAATAAGCCCATGTTTGGAAGTAAATATATCATGTAAATAGATCCATTTCATTCAGAGACTTAAATTTCTGGTTTTTACACAGAAGTTAACTATCTCTTAAGTAAATTACATTTCAAGGCAGAAGGTGTGTCACAAATATTAAACTAACCAAGTTCAATTTGCATTTTGAACAGGTAGCATGAAAGAAAAACTGCATTTTAATGGCTTATTCAACCTTTGTCAGATCTTTTGTAGCTCTTTTGACAGCATCAATGCAATACCATTATTTTCTGTAAATGTGCTATTTTCCTCAGCAGTTATTATGAAGAGCTCACCAGAGAACAACAAAATGATCTGAATAGGCCTTTTGCAGACAGTGTTTTATTCCACCAGGAAGCTGCTGCTGGGTATAGGTGGAAAAGTGTGAATTTTGCTCACATTCTGTGATTTACCAGAAAACCCAGTAAGTGCTTTTGTTTAACATATACTTAAATGCATGTCAAGCAGAGCAAAGAAAGCCATTCCAACCTTTCTGCTTTGAGGAACAATACAATATCCTTGACCATCCATATATGAGGAGAGGAGTCCTAACCTGAACTCTTGGTTGAAAGACATCAGTAATTTGGAGAAAACCAGACTGATGATAGCAAGAATGTCACACTAATCTGGCATTTGCCTTTTATTTAAATTGCATTTGTCTGCTTATTCTCTTTACAGAATTTATAAATTTATGATCTTTATAAAATTTAATAATAATAATATTCTGATTGTTATTTATTTTAGTAAAGAAAGGGTAATAAAGCTTGCACTAGGGGGATATGAAAAAGGATATTAGGAGATAATAAAATAATGATAAAGTAAAAGTTGCTGCTGCTCAGGCAGATATTAGCCGCACAAAGGAAATTGGAAGAGTCTCATAGAGGAAAAAAAAGAAATGGGACAGTGGTGTAAAGAGATGGATTAAATTCAGCATAAGTTGGCATCAGGTTTCAATGAAGATTGCAGCAGAGGCTTCTCTGGCCTATAGAAATAAATAGCTGAGCATTGAACTGGGTAAAAAAAAGATTCTACAGGTTAAAAAATAGGGAAATTGGATATTCTCCATCCCAGAGCTCTGGCTCTGGTGTCAAAGATGTCAAAGATTTAATTTTTTATTTTAAATGAAAACTGAATCAAGATGCTATAAATACCATGACCATCAAAAAGCAACTTTTTTTTTTTTATGAGAAGCTTTAAAAAACAGATTGCATAAACATTGCATCCTGCCATCTGACCTCAGAATGCACAGAATTCTGAAACCTGACAGAGAAAAATAAAAGCCTTGAGCAGTGGTATATGGCAGATTGAAGCAAGATACATGGTGTTTTTAAGAGATGAGAAAGCAGAACAGTAGAACAGAGGGAGACAAGATTTAACAAAAAAAAAAAAAATCAGATTAACTGCTCAAAGGACAGTCAGGAGACAGCCTGGCTGGGGAGGTAAACAGGAGCAGGTTTGGGGATGATGTGTGTGGCTTATGATTGCTCAGATGAGCTGCTATCACATGACCCAATAATTATTGCTAAGCATTGGGTACTGCGTGGCACGGGCTGTATTTGGGCATTCCAGGTGCTCAGCACACAGAGATGCTCCCGTGGCAGGTGGCATGTGTGGCTGCTCTGGTGGCACTGCCACAACTGGCCACATGCATGTTCTTCAGGGAAGCCACACAGCTCAGGGACTTGCTGTGCTGAGCCCAGCCAATCCCTTAACTCAGAGCTACTGCATGAGCTCCATGGATAAGCTGAGGAATGTGAACAGCCTCTGCCTCGAGACAGGTGAGACACAGGTGACACTGAAACAGAGCAGGCCAGCACTGTCACCAGAACATGGAGTTAGATAGATTGCAGGGTCCACACTCAGCGTTTAAAGAAGTCTTTGTGCTGCTCAGTTATTAGCATCTTTGTGTGACGGGTGTCCCTTGGCAAAATGAGACAAGCATCTCCCCAGATGTTGTCCCTTTTCCACACATTACAACAGGGCATGAGATTTTTACTAATCACTTCACTTGGCTGAACAAGATGGTTCTAGTGAATGGCAAAGAGACAGAACATAACAAAGAAAGGATTCTGTAAAGCTATTAGCATGGTGGTTGAATTTTAAGAAATGTAAAAACAAGGAAAGGCAGACTATAAATTCCATCTAAATGACTAGCCTGATTTCTATTCTAAAAATCATTTTAACTCCATGTAATCACAATATTGCATTGATTAGCTCACCGAAATGTAATCTTATTAGTGGTTCAAAAGGTTGCATTTAATCCATCTGATTATGCTAGTGCATCTCTGAGTAGTTAGTTCTCTGTTGCTGTGGCTCCTGATGAACTGACTGTGCAATAAAGTTCACCAAATAAAAGTCACTACCTAGCTTATTCTTATTGGTTCTTGTGTTCTGCACAGACTAGTTGTTTGTCCTTTAGTTGAAGTCTGATGTAAATTTCCTATTGCTAAAAAGCCACCAAACTCTTTATGGCATATGCTTTCTGTGTGTCAGCATGTATTTGCAGTCTTCAGAATTAACAACAAATAGACAAACAGGTTTTCTTCCCATGGATACCAGTGTAGTTTGCCTCTGCACTCACTCTGTTGATTACCTACTCAATGAAGAGTGCCTGACTTAGTAGCTTCACAGTTCTATTTGCAGAAAGAAATTAAAGCTGCAAGACAGGCTTTGCAGTGATTTCACTTTCTTTCAGTGCTTATTTCTTAGATTAATCCCTATTAGGACGAGTAATTGTTTACAGAGAGCAGCTTTAATAGCACTGCTAAGTTTTTTCACTCTGCCTTTGCTTGCGTATTGAAAGCCACTCAACTGTGAAAGATTACATTTCCATCTGGAGACTTGTGCCGAGATAAAAAGGAAGGTCATCCCTTGCAAATGGACAACAAAAGCACTTCAGACAGCAATTGCTGGTTTGCTACAAGTATTAAGAGCCAGGACAATGGAGCTATGGCTGATTAGGAAAAAGAAAATATGGAACAAAAGAACAATTTTAGCCTGGTTATGAGGAGGTTGCAACAGAAGCCACTGTAATTACACCTGGACTGAATTGAGCCATGCTGTCTTCAAAGAAACAAGCTGTATCTGGGAAGAATTAAAAAAAAAAAGTGTAAGTATTTGGTACTTCATCAGAAAAAGTGTAAGTATTTCGTGCAGCCTTTTGAAAGTGCATTAACTGAACAAATTAACTTAACAGATGTCTTTTGCCATCCCTCTCTCAGCGCCTAACACCACAGAAAGCTGGGAATGCAATGTATCCATCTTTCTGCCCTCCTCACCACTGGTGTAATGCACTTTCCTGGAAAGGACACGCTTGCCCCTACCCTGTCCAGAAGAGGCTCAGCCTTGCAGGTCTCTGTGAGGGGGAAGAGTGTTGTGAATCTAGAGCTGTGCAGTGATGCTTGCACACATTTTCCAGATGTTTATTGCCTGTGTGTTTAAGGCTGCATTTGCTGCAGCAGTTCTGAAGCTGTTCTAGATACATCTGAGGGGATGAAGAGTTAAACATTTAAATGGCAGTTTGCAGTTAATGAAAATGGGGGAAGGGAAAGCACTTGGGGGAAAGGGCTGGTTTTCCACCTCCATGTCCACCTCCACCTACCAGTGTGAGATGGGCTAAACTGCTCAGTGCATCCTCACATCTCAGGGGAATCTTGATTATGAAACACTGACAGAGAGATGCTCAGTGCACCCTCTGCTCACTTGCTAAGATGATGCATTTGTTAGCAGCACTAAAACTGCCCAAAGTTTGTGTGCTGCTGGGTGCTGTGTGTCAACATACACCTGCATTTGGCACCACCAGGATGTGCTCCCATGCACAGTGGTTGTGTGGTGTTAATGTGCATTCCGAGTGCTCAGACTTCTTTCCATCCATCTATCAAATTGAGCGTGACCAAGAAGGCAAAACTCATTACGGCTGTTGTTAAGGTGGTATAAACCTAGAACTGGAACTAAAGAACGTAAAATTGCTTGAATGTACTGCTTGTAATTATTTTGTAGTTCAAACAGATGCCTCACACTAAAGGGTGAATAACAATTTCATAATATCTGTATGAGCCACCTCAGGCTAATTTTGTTTCTAGCTTATGGTGATGGGAATGAGCAGCCAAACCCTGCTTCCATCTCTGGGCCACTCTGTATAGATAATCAGTGAAAATACATTGAAAATACATTGAAAATACTATCTCCTTCCCCCTGAGTGAGGAGGCTGTTAGATCAAGTGCAGCATTATGATATTAGCCGTATGCTGCCTCTGAGGTCACAGTTTCTTGACAGCCCTACTAAACCAGAGGTTCTCTGTGCCTTAGGAGCAGCTTCAGACATAAGCAGACAGCCCAGAGGCTGGAAGAAGGAGCTTCTGCTGTGCTATCTACAGAGAAACAGCAACTGGACACAACAATAACAATAATAATCTTGTTGAACAACAAATCACAGAGTGGCTGAGGCTAGAAGGGACACATGGAGGTCATCTGATCCAATCCTTCCTGCTAAGCAGGCTGCCTGGGATCACATCCAGATGGCTTTTGAGAACCTCCAATGATGGAGACTCCACAACCCCTCTGGGAAAACTGTGCCAGTGCTCAGTTACTGTCATACTAAAAAAGCTATCAAACTTGGCTTCTGTGTTCTGGGTCAGATACTTAACTGGAACCACCCTTGCAGTTGATTTAGTCTGCAGTCCACTCTTCTGCTCTGTACTGAATCCTTTCAAGACCCTGAATCTGCCATTCCCTTCTTGGGGTGTTATGGACTGCCCCAGGCTGACAAGATGGATGGATGTTTTCAGAGTGGAAGAAAACTTAATTGGGTTTTTTTCCCCTCTTCCTGCATGTTTTTGAAAAACAAACAAACAAACAAACAAAAAACCCACCTAAAAATCATGACCCAGAGTCTGGGTGGCACAGTGTGGTGCCAGGTGGGAGAACCAGCGTACCCAACATTCCGCTTCTGCTGACTCCCAGTGTTCCGCCAGCAATTAAAAAAGGACAACAGTTCATGACGGTGCTTCAGCTCCCGTATCCTCTTCCCGAGCTCCGTGGGAGAGGGGAGCATTCATGGGACTGTCAGATACATCAAACCCTCTGTTTCCATTTTTGCCCCGCGACAGCCCCGCCGCAGAAGCGCTGAGTGTTGGCACAGCACCCGGGAGCTGAGGCGCGCCCTCTACGCTCCTCCTCTCCCTGTGGCTTCCCACTGCTCCTTCCTAAAGGAGCTACAGCTATGAGCATGTCTCTCCACCCTGATTAAATGCCTGCTTTTCATTCATGGCTCCCTCCTCTCTGATAAACATCAGAAACAGCCAAATTGTGTTTTTCTCTCTGCCCAACTTGTGTTCATTAATCTTATCTACACGCATCTCCACATTATACCATAGAGACTTGGAGTCAGATTTTTTTCAAAGGCTTTTAAGCACCTCATACACAATGATTTCTATCAACTATGACATGGGAAATTTCTATAAATTCTCATTTTCACCAATCAATGTAAAGAAAGCAAGCAGCCTAGAGAAACATAACACAAATCACCTGAGGAGAAGTGAGGTAGAGAATGGCAAGTCTGATTGTCTGGGGTTTTTCAGATTTCCAAATTAAGTTTCATACTAAACAGAAAAATGACCTTGAAACCAAATCAATTTAAACACTCTGCATTTCTTTATACCATAGGAAATTGCTAAATAAAACACCTAAAACTAAGTTCTTATGAAAAGTGGCATATTGCATTATTGTAAAAATTCTTTCCCTCTCAGGCAGTATTTTGCCAAATTAGTACAATTTCACAAAGTTCAGTTTCAAGAAAAACACATTTTCAAGGGAAATTAAGATCCTGATCACAGCATAGCCAGCCTCACCTGAACTGATTTTTGTATCAGTTGAGCATGTCCATGAATTCTTTCCTGGGTTTCTAATGAAGACATGACTTAAGTCGTCCCTCTGGGATTATATGAAAGTTTCATCTCTAGTTCTGTATTTTGGTATACTCACTGTGCAAATATGGACATATGGGCCCTTCCTTTCTTTCTATGAAATCTTCATCTGTAGAAATACCCTGAATAAAGTTGATGTGAGATGTTTTTTTAGTGGAGCAGCCATTGGGCTAAAGGTGCACATCAGTTCCATATGTCAGTAATATCCTGGAAAGCAGAAGAAAACTGTGTGCTGCTATCATATACACAGACCTTTTAACAGGGCCCGTTGCTATAGGACAAATTTGGCTTTAAATGGTTCTAAACTTAAAGAGGATAGATTCAGACCAAGATATAAGGAAGACATTTTTTCCAACGAGGGTGGTGAAACACTGGAACAGGTTGCCCTATCCCTGGAAACGTTCAAGGTCAAGCTGGACAAGTCTCTGAGCAACCTGATCTAGCAGGAGGATTCGACAAGATGACCTTAAAAAGTCCCCTCCAACCCAAACCATTCTATGATTCTACATGCTCCAGAGATATGTGGCTGAGGGAGAAACTATAGATCTTCTCTCAAGCGTGGCTGTCAAGATGATGAATATCCTCAGTTACAGAAATGAGGAGGATCACATGGACAAGCTGCTGCAATGTTCTTTTGCCTGCCTGGAGAGCCTTTTCTGCTCTGTTGTTAGTTTATATTTGATGTTCCGCTGGAAATCTGCTCCAGGAAAGGGAATTTAGTGCTACCAAAGGATATTATATTTAGTAGCATGGGGAAAATCCTGAAAATCCTGCTACCAAACATGAAAATAAATAAATAAATACATATTATTTGTGAAGTGAGACCTTCGTGAACAGGAAAAAGCCAAGAGCATCTAATACCACTAAGGCATTGAATATGGCAGACATTATCAGAGTTACCATTAATATTGTATCCCATGTCCTTTTAATAAATCTATCTTCACCTACTTAGAACAGTTTTAGATTGTTTGCTATCTTTTGAGACGTCTGCATTAATGTTAGCAGACTTTTGTGTTCAAACTGACTTTTAAAGCCAAAATGGCTGAAATGCTACTAAATATCAGTTACTACAGCTGAAGCTGTTTTCAACTATGTTGTTTTGTTGGGGATTTTGTTTGTAGTTTTTTGTTCATTTGGGTTTTTATCAGGGCAGTGGATGGTTGTTTTTTTACAATTTTACCAATTTTTAAAAAGTTTTTATGTCACAGAATCCAGAAAAAAAAACCCAGAAACAGAAAACCAGGTGCACAGTTTATAGCTATGTGCATTCTTCAGTGTTGAGGTAAAATGTGTATTTAATACTGAGTCTCATTTTGATAACAATTGCATAAAATTATATAAACTGGGAAGTATAAAGCAATTTCCTGAAAATTTGACACAGTGATGGACATAAGACAGGCTGTCTTTCTCCTGAAAACTTACATTTGAAAAATCTATATTCCTGTACATGCTGCTGTTATGAACTATGTGCAAAGTTAATCAATTGCTATTAATTGACAGTGTAATTTAGTGGATTTTTTGCATCCACCACAGAATTACCAGTGCAGAGCACTGGGTTGGTAGTAGCCCAAATAAGTAGGTGCACTACTAGAGAGAGCTTCCTACAGCCCTTAAATTACTTTCCTGAGACAGTGTCTTGAGGACACACTCTTGAGGCAGCAGTTTCTCCTAATGAAATCCTAGCTTACAGATTTTCACTCCTTTAGGTCCCTATGGAGTATATTTCTTTGTGCTTGAGTAACCCAGGGAGAAAACTAGCCTTTGTCAGGAAGCCAATAGACAATTTAATTTAAATGCACCCCAAGCAATACTGTGACCCTGACTTCTGCTTCATCTCAGAGCCATCTGCCCAAGCCTCTGTGTCTGGCAAGCTGTCATGAGTGTCCAGGCTCTCCACAAAATTCCAGGCTGTGGCTGATGTGGTGCCCCTGGGGAGAGGAACTTGTGTGACCCGTGACTGATTTTGTTCACTGACAGAAGCTGTGAGCTCACACCTCACTCCTCAGTGCTGAGGCTTTAAAAGCTGAATTACGTGTTCAAGGAATATAATTAAATTTCCTCATGCTGTGAGTCAGGAAGCAGGAAATAAATTATATGCACACAAAACTCAGAAGATCCTTACCATGTTCAAAATATTGCCACAACGTGATGCCAGTAAGTTGGAAAAACTCTGCATGCTATTTAGTTTTAGCATTAAATCCAAATTCGGTGCTAGGTGTGGCAGAGGTGATGGACTTTGGATATTTTTTTTATCTCCAGGTGTAACTCGATGTCCCAGATCAGGGGAAGACATTGGGAGGATACCAGCATGATACAACTGAAGTCCCAGAGAAGTTTGCTACCAAGGCAGAGAACTTCCTGACTGGAAAATGAAGTTCCTCAAGTCCCAGTTGGTTGCCTTACACAGTGATCTCATTGCCATGAATGGTGGTAAACTGAAAACTGTGTATCACATTTTAGGTCTTTACTGAGGATCCCAATAATGTGCCATGTGTTGGACAAGTGCAGTGTCCTGTGTCAGTGAAAAAGCTCTACAAGTTCTTAAACTGCTCTGCAGCTGAGCCCTCTATCTTCAAAGGAGCTTCCTGGTGTGCCCACAGCACTCACAGCACAATGGGAAAAAAAAACCAAACCAAAACCAAAACGCCTTGGGGGGAAAAAAGGAAACCCAACCAAAAAACCCAAAAAAACCAAAACAAAACTTAAAGGCAGTAGAGTTATGTGGGTTTTGATCTGCAAGGAAAGAAATCCATGAACACCTCTAGAGTCTAATGAGGACTCAATGTTTGTTATTTGTTCCTTTGGGGAGGTGCAGCATTTTCATAACCAACCTTGGACCAGCAAAGGTGGACAGATTGCCACAAGTGCATACGAATTTTAAATTATCCCTCCAGTGGGCAACTGCAGAGTTACAGAAGTAGAGCTGGGAGCAAGATTTAGCTCACCTGGCTTTCCAAAGAGGGAGCAGAAAAGAGTGGGGAAACACAAATGGCAGTAAACAAAGCCTCTGGAGGAAGCTAATGTATGTGGATTGCTACTGCCATTGGCTCAGGAGCTAAAGCTGTGAAATGGAGTGACAGAATACAAATCCAGAGATGGCAAATAGACACACATTATTTTGCTTTATAAAAAAAGATGCCACTCAGTCTGTAGATGCATCTCAATGAGAAGTAGGAATGAAAATCTGTCTTAAAATGGCTTGTGACAATGGACAGAAGAGCTTTTACAGGATATTTTATACCAATCTATCTTTCTTGCTGATGTCTGTAAATACTGGTTCTTACTTCCTTGAGTTCCTATTTATTCTGTTCTGGCATTATTATCTCTCCATCATTACCAACAAATGTGGAGTTAGCCAACTGGAGAAAAAAAAAAGCACATTCTAAATTATGTTTCTCTCTCTACTGTCACATGAGTATTAACCCAGATAAATGAATTTAAGCTATTCCTGGGTCCATTATCAATCCACTGGAGAATGACAGTAAATTACTCTCTAGCTTTTTTTTAAAAAACATTTTGAGATCTATGTAGAGAGAGCATCAAATACTAATTCATCCTTCTAAAGGCTAATACCAGTCTTTACAGCACCTGTTCTTACACTTTTATCTGTGAGTCAGAACTGCAGCTTGCCACAGCTTTTCCCAATGATCTACAGGGAGAGGTGTTTGGGGGGAAATGCTTTTTAGTCATTATGAAATGGGTCATATTTTTTCTGACAGCTCTTCAGAATTGGTATGAATTTCTTTCACTGCCTGCCAAATTTGTTTTACTGCTGACCACACATAGGTATTAATTACGTGTGCAATTAATAGCATGTTTTTGCTCAGATGAAGCATAGGATTCAGTGAGATTCCACAGATACAGCTCTGAAAATTAGTATTTAATTATTTAGCTGATAATTCTGGTAGAGAAAAAGGAAAGGGTTGTGTCTCATTCAGCTTTAGAAACAGGAACTCTGCACAGCTTTTAAAAGTAAGGGAGTAACGCTGCAGTTGTCAGATTTAAACATGCAACAAACCTGCCGGCTCAAAAAAAACTCCATTTGAGACACTTAGTTTAGATGAGTATTTAGAATGTCTCTTATTTGAGTCATGTAGATTTTGGGGGGTTTTGCAGGTACTTCAGAGAGGCTTTTTTTCATTGACATCATGTTTAGTAATGTGTCTAAATTTCCTAATGAACTATCAGCCAACCTTTCAAAATGGAAAGTGAACATGGTTCCCTACAACTCATAGATTTCTTTCCCTGTTTATTTTCCTTTTGTTTTTGTTTTTTTTTTTTGAATATCTTTTCCATACATACTTTTATTTTAGATACACATATAGAGATAGTATGTAAAATAGAGGGAGATTATATATATGTATTTTAATAACATATAGCATATACCTTGTGTATACACTCCCCCAGGGTAATGCTACAGTGCCTTGGGAATTGTACAAAGTGGCCTATGGCTCTAATTTTAGCAAAACCATAAGAACTAAAAAGAAAGTACAAATTGTAGACCTAAGGCATCACATTCCCTTTCCCTTACATCTCATGGATTTTTCTGCATTTTAAAGGGCCTCCAGGGCTCTGCACAATAAATTTTACATAGGTTTTGACATGAACTCTTCTGTAAGGAGCCATGAACATTGTAGCAGTTCTCTCATTAGAGATCAAAGCAAGGGAAGATGCTGTGAGACTTTTTCTATGAGCCCTATCTGCTCTGTCTTCATAGATCTTCCTAAAGAGTGTTCATCATTTAAGTTAAGGTAGAAATGGATAAAACTCCTATTTTTCAACTCTACCAGAAATCAACATCATCTTTTGAAAAATTTGATCCATATCCCCTGACATTTTTATTTTGTGGGGAGAAGGGAAGAGGAAGCTTTTCTTTGAAAAGCTTGTGTCTAACTTACACCTTAAATGCAAATAATCCTCTTGCCTAACTGAGCTCTACTCTTTGTAAGTGTAGAAAACCAGTTAGGCTATTCATTTTTGCTATACCAGTCTTTTGGTGGATGTATCCACAAGACAAACCATTTTCTGCCCTTAGTTTTGCAGCACAATGATGACAGCAACATTTACTACCTTCCTCCTGTGTCCTATAAATTGGTTGTAATTGGTTATAATACAAAGATGTGCCCAAAAGTCTGTATTCTATCACCATCTTCATGAGCTGTTGGAACCAGGAGGGGCAGTGTTTTTCCATGCCTCCTTCCCCTGGACTATCTCTTGTTTATAGGCCCATCAATGCCTTGTCACATGACTCAGAAATAATTCCCTCTGGGAGCCATTTGTGTTTAATGGGCAATCAAGGACCTACCCACGACTCAGAGTGATATCAGCCCATAGTGAGATGCTCTGCCCAGGGGGGAGGAGCTAAGCATCCCCACCTGGATTTAATCTGGGCTTGGGGGCAGAACAAGCTTCCCTTTCCCACTGGTTTCCAGAGGACAAGAGCTGCTAGACCTTTTCTATGGAATCACTACTTCAACAAGACTATTTCATATGGACTGCTACCACCACCCTAACTACTGGGGTGTCAGGTTGTATTCTGGCTCTGTCAGTGGTTTTCTTTTGTACTATGGCATGTGTTTTATTTTATTTTTTCCCTATTAAATTGTGTTTCTGACTTGGGGTCTCCCATTGGTTTTGCTTTCAAGCCAGAACATCCTGTCAGGGAAAGGAATAGTAAATAAAGAAATCGTAGCCCTTCTGTAAGTCAAAGTGAATCTCCTAGTGAACTAATAGAGAATGCTTAGTGAACATAAAACCATATATGTCATTTCAACCATGGCCATATCTGGCACAAAAATGCAGAATTAAAAAACAAACTATGAATTAGATTATTCCCTATAACTAAGTTATCGAGTCTTGGGTCCTCTCATAAATCAAGAATTAATATAAAAAGTCCATGAGACATCCTCCACACCCCAAGTCTCTCCTTCAGGCTGTCCTTTGTGTTGAAAGAGATGGCAGGGGTACACCTGCTTGCATGGGTGCCCTTCCTGCCTGCATTTTGTCTGGTGCATGTCTCTGGCTCCCACAGCTCAGATTTCCCCCAGTGCCCTGGAGAGGTTCCAGCATCCAAATGGCAGCTTGCATCTTTCCTCTTTCAGCTACTCCCATGAACAGACTAGGACTCCACATCCCAGAAACTGGATTTATTTTACTGGTGTAATAACTAGGTCCAGCTCTAAAGTTTACCAAAGTTAGTGAAGAAATCCTATCACTGTAGGGCCTTTGGATAAGCTTAGCATTTAAAGGCAGAAGTTGGCAAAAGCCTTAGAAAGGGTGGACTTGCTGGTGAGCATGTTTTATAGAGCACTTCTATTCTCTCCTCCATATAAACAGAGGGCTGAATATACCAATTTATTTTTGCTGCTGGAGAAAGGTTCATAGCTGTTCTCGTTCATTTAGTGGAAAGAAAGCATGAAGAAGCACTATGATTTTAGGCCTTCTATCTCTGCACTAGATTAATTATAGCTAAAATCATCAAATTCTCAAGTTCACAGGCAGCAGCTGTTTGAAGGAGAAATCATCTTTCTTGCTGGTTTTTCTATGGAGGCGTGCTAACCAATATTTTTAATATATTATAAGTTGGGGTTTTTTTGATAAGAGCAACTTGTAATAGTGAGAAAACTAAGTGAAGCTGTGCCAGTTCAGTACAAGATGAAAACTCAAGACTTTCTAAGGGGAATTACTGAAAATGCAAATAGTTGTCTAATATAGCTCCTCAGGTGGTAAGCCTCCAAGATTTTTGGCAACTTCTGAAAATGATGAATAGCACTGATTTATTTTTTTAAATTGCCTGGGGAAAGCAAGAACGACTCTGTTGGCAATTGGCTGCTGATGGGATGAGAAGGACTTACTCTGCAACTGGATTCCTTGCTGATGCAGAGTTGCTAAGGTGCATGATTCATTTCATGGTGACTTGCTGTCACCATGCAATTCCCATGTCCTGCCTAATGCCTGAGGAAGTAATGAACATGGTGAGTCCCTCTGTCTGATGACTGTGCAATTGCCATATGCAAAATGCAGCAGCAAGAGGAGCTAAGGCAATTCTGCTGCAGGGTGAGATAGAGAAATATGCAGAGTGAAACTGCCTCAAGAAAGGGAAGGAAATGTAGCTGAGCTTCTGGCATCCCACACTTAAGTCAGCAGCTGAAAGACTGAGGTGCTGCAGTAGGATCATCACATTACCTTCACAGAAACCTTTTGAATACGTGCAGTTTTGACACCAAAGACTAGGCACGTGGAAATGAAGCATCTAGATGTGGAGCACCTCACTGCTCTGTACTTTAGAACCTTAACTGCACTGGGATTTCTCTGGTGAAAGCCCCAACCTGCAGAAACCTCACAAACCTCTGGAAGGCATCTGATCAACAAGCAGGAGAATGAAGTGTTGACTTGTCAACTCACTTGTGTGAGTTGACTTGTGTTGACTTGTCAAGCACTGGGCCTTTTAGGCAGTAGTACAGTTTCCAAGTGCTTTTGTAGATGTAGTGCTTCATTAAATATTATTAATGTAGTATAAATGGGTTTTAAATTCCTGTTTGGATAATAGACACATTGTTATAATTGGTTTAGGGAAATTTCAGCTCTTAATACTAAGTGCTGTCTGCCACTGTGTGTAATATTAAGGTCTTCAAATTAGTACCTCATCTCTACTTAACTTAGGAGGGTGTGAAAAAAATGTCTTACATTTGTTGGTTTTAAAACAGGGTTACCAAACAAGAAAAATAAATACATGTACTTTTCTAATTAAATGAGTGTGGCAACCTCTACTTCATTAAAAAAACAATATCGAAGGAAAATCTCACAGTCAATAATTCTACCCTGGGAGAAAAGAGAGGCAAAGATTAATATGAAATTATGTTAGTACGTGCCCATATATATGAGTGTGAGAGTAATTACCTCCTATAATGAAACTGGACAAAATTATCTTTTTGCACACAGTTGATGGAAAAAAATGTCTGTTATTAAAATAAATTTTCTAAGGCTGTAAATTAGTGCATTCCTAATAATGTCTGAGTAATATCTCTCTATGATCTCTTTTATCATTTTCTTCCATAATATTTATTCTTGCAGGTTTCACTGTACATTGTGTAAATGTGTATATCAGGTTTGTTTGTATATTTTCTTATCCAGAATCAGAGGAAATAGTCACATTTCTGAGCACTTCTAAAACAATTATCCAACCCTCTTGTAAAGGGTACCAATTTTTTTTTGGCCTAGATAAGATGGAAAAGATAAATTGTATGTGTGAATTCTCCTTTCATGCTATTCTTACAGTTCCCTGCTTCTCATATAGCTATGGGATGAACCTGAATATAGTGAGAAGGAGAAGATCACAGTGCAGGATATTTTATTAACCAAATATGAGTCCTAAGTTTGCTGAGCCAGTAAGGAATAGGAATGTTGTTTCTGCATCAGGTCTTTTATTATCTTTCCACTCCATTTCCTTCCTGCCCAAGGGAAAAAAAAGTGAAAAACCAACATAAATATTTTCCTCTTTGTTGGTCTGCCTGAAGGAATTTTGGTTTGTGGAGTTTGCACAGAATATTTCAAAACTATTATCCCCCTCAAGCTAATAGATTTGAAAACTGGTGAACACTGGCTGCTGTGCATCAAAGCACATGTGCAGGTAAGTTTAAGCATGTATTTAAGTGTTTTGCAGGATCAAGGGTACTCTTATTAGCATTTTGTTGTGCAAAGGATAAGGAAGTACCCATTCCAGCAAAGGAAAATTGAAAATTCAGGTTTGGGGCATCCACTCAAGAGCAATGAAAGGAATCGGATTTTGATCAGATGATCCTACAACACATTAAGATGCAGGAGATTGATCTGTGATCAGACCAAAGCAAGGTGTTTTCCCAGTGAACAGGAAGGGTTGTTTCTGAAAGATAATGGCAAAGAAAACATTCTTGAGTTTTGCACCTCTTTCTGCAGTGTTGCAGGTGTTCATGACAGAGCACAGTACCAAAGTCTCAGCTGTCTTAGATGAAATAGGAGCTGCAATATACTGTATTTTAATAGCCATATGTTTTTCAAATGGGTGAGGACTCATTGAGACTACCAGAAAGAGAAGCATGAGTTTAATTGAATTTAAATAAATTAAAATCTTTAAAATAAATTAAAATATTTAAGTCACCTGAGAGTACTTAAAAACCCCATTCTCTTCCTCCTTTTCTCTTTAGCTTGCTTTCAAACCCACCTGATCCTAATAGTAAATCTAATATGGGCACATAAGAATAGCTGTCCCGCACAATTTTGGGATTTTAAATCTTCCTTTCATGGATTTTCACAGGAGCTGAGATAGGAATAGATAATAAACTCTCTGACTATCTTCTGGCAGTGCATTGCATAGTCTATAAATTCCTGTTGAACTGTAGGGATCAAAAGTAACCCAGGAATACAAAAGAGCTACTTACATTATACTCCTTGAATTAATTTGCTTGCTCCAAAACCCTGGCTAGGAACCAAGGCTGTCATTTCAGGACAGTGGAAGGATGAAATATACAACGAAAATAATTAATGCTGAAGTTTGTGACCTGAAGGGAATTGCATAGTATATATACTCATATTTAACATTTAGTTTTACATTCATTTCTTCACCATACACATACACAATTTATAACTGATTTACAAGACTGTAAGTAAAAAAAAGGACAATACAATGAATTGTTTTAACACATATCCATCTGGTCTTCATGTCTCAACCTAAATAAATAATAATAATGTAATATAATAATAATAGCATTGAACTTAAAGGCAATCTCTAAAAAACATTGTCATTCCACAGACTTATAAGACTATGCTACTTATGACAAGTAAGTGCAGATGATAAGTTAAATGTAAATGGAAGTCACCAAAAATTTTCTACTGTATTATCTAGGAACAGCACACCATCAGAAATTAAAGAAATTAAAATAATCTATCCTTATGTCCAGGGCAGGAGTAAAGGAAACAGAAGATTATATGAGATGTCTACAGTATTTGAAGTCGTGTGCTGTATCCACACTAGGGGATAATAATTCCCTGCACTAGGGGACTATAATTCCCTGCACAGGAATGATAATGAAATCAGAATGTATTTTTTTTATTTTCTCAGAACCTGTTAAAATACTAGCCAGAACAAGCCAAAGGTGAAACTCTGCCTGAAGCCAACATTTTCTTTGAAGCATGGAAAACCAGCAACAACAGTTTTCCACGTTCCTGGTTGTAGAAACAGAATCGACGCAAAATACCAGGAGAGGTGAGAACCTTTATCCCACGCAGATAAAGGGGATGAGCTTACTGAAATATTGGCACAGCACAATTTGGCTGCACTTTGGTGCTTTTCCTGCAGGTTCACAGCCTTGCTCTCTCCAG
The DNA here is from genome assembly GCA_013396995.1 of Dicaeum eximium. Lineage (NCBI taxonomy): Eukaryota > Metazoa > Chordata > Aves > Passeriformes > Dicaeidae > Dicaeum > Dicaeum eximium. The sequence goes on along the minus strand of VWZP01000137.1, from coordinate 2,243 downwards.
ATCCTGCACACCTGGTGCTGTTACCCTCACACACAGCTGTCAAAGCAAACGGCTCCCCTAACAGAGTGCCCGGGTGTCCTCGTTGTACTGAGCGCTGTGTAATTCAGTGGCACAGCTCCAGTGGTTTGAGATTTTACTGGAGAGTTCAGGTTGCAGAAGTTAATAGTGGGCTGTGAATAACCACTGCCTAACCTGAGAAAGTATGGAGATATTGATATTCTGGGAAACATCCCACTGGCTTTCCTAGATACAGATGTTTAAATGGGTGCTGGTATCACTTTCCTAGACAGCTAGGATCTTTCTCGTTCAAGAATATCTGAGCTGTTATGTTCTAATGTATTCAAATATATGAATACTAATATATAAATGCTAGCATACTAGTTTATGTCTCTAATATATCCTCACATTTAAACCAGTCTTTTATGCCATTTGATAAGGTCACATTTTCTGGAAATTCTTGCACCGTTCTTAAAAGAGGCTTCAAAGACTTTTTTAAATGTACCAAAATTCATATTACTAAAATATATCCTTAGGGATGTTTTAAAGGCATAAATGCTTGCAATTAATGCAAAAAAAATTGCATTTTATTTTTTCCTTTATGATCATATTTATAATTGTCGGTAAATTGGATAATTTTGCTTGCAATAAGGGAATGCATCAGGGTGACTTTATTTTTTTTTTTGCTTTCACACCATGGTTTTTCATCAGAGAGTTAAAACAGTGAAACAACAGGCAAAACCTAGTTTTTCTGAGTGAGAGGTGAATCTCATTTTGCATCTGATCTGACCTTCACACCTAAAATACCGGAGTCATTGACATGCTTTAATACTTTTATCCTTACAATGAACCTTTTTGATAGGACACAATCTCTCTGTCTTATGGAACTGTGCTACAGCAAAGTTCAAATACTGCTCACATATAACAGACATGAGCCTGCTGTGGATTTCCTCATCCTAATCACTTGGTGGACTGGATATACTCATCCAAATTAAAGCATTTGAACTTCCTTCTGCAAAGAATTACGCTGGCATCTCTGAAAGACAAAATTCTATGGTCAGTCATATGCCCAAGAAACAAATTTCTTTTTTATGTTTTGCTGAACTTTCACTGCTCTGCTACATTTTTACAAAGCAGCACTTTGGCTTTGCAGACCAAGGATGCTCTGCCTTTCTCTCACCAATGGCAATATCATAGGAGAGGAGGAAATCTGCCTTCATAACATCAACATTTTGCTCTTCCTGTGAGAAGCATGATGACTACGAAAACCAGATCAAGCAACAGTGTTAGAATAGAGGATAGCATCTAATGCAGCATCAGAGGACAAACATTTTCCCATAAACTCTAGCTGTGTACATCCCCCTTGAAAGTCACCAGAACAGCTTCTGTTACAAGCAGATTTTCTGTTTTACAGTGACACCTGCAGTATTAGGAGGAAAGTGCCACTAGGAAGAGCAGTGCTGTTCAGTTGTTTCACATTAAGACACAGGACACAGCACTCCAGCTGAACCTCACTACAGCTGAGTAGAGGGGCAGCATCACCTCTCTTGACCTGGTGTCAATGCTCTTCCTAATGTACCCCAGGAGAGCATGGGATACCAGGGCACTGCTGGCTCATGGACCAGCTTGTTGTCCACCAGGACCCTCAGAAAACTGAAATAGATAACAATCCAAAACTCCTATGAAGAAATCAATACACCAAAACAGATATTATTGGTCAGAATATGCAATTTATATTCCGCATTTGCCCAAAATCCTTTACACAGTTTAGTTCTTTAATTTTCATGCTGTTGCTGTGAGAATTCCTGCCTATGATTTCCTTCAATACAATAAGTAAAAAGCAGTGTAAAGTTTTCCATGTCATCCAAAGGAGGTTGAGGGGAGGGTGAGAGATAGGGGTGGGGGAAGCCTAGTCACGCTTCCTGGGTTTCCTAGCAAACCTTAACATAGTGTGGAATGTGTGGACTTCACCACAGGGGCTTGACTGTCATGGAAGAGCTAAAGGTTAATGATGATTTGCATGTTTGTATAAACCTCAATATTCTGCAGCCCACATTCCCATTAATGTTGTGCAATCCTCAAAAAAGCATAGTCTACACTGCTTGCCTGTAAGACTTTTCTGATAACAATTTGCAAAACTGTATACTCCGAAAACGTATTTAAAGAGGCTGGTATAATAACACATTGTGAGAATTCCACGGGTTTCCCTACTGCAAAATGACAACAGGAAATTGGGGTGCTGAGTG